>JAGKPW010000024.1:30000-45000 GCA_019926035.1 Melaleuca alternifolia | reverse complement strand
TCTTTTTTTTTATAAAAGAAAAAAAAAAGACGATTTCCAATTTATTCTTTGGTAAAAGGGTTGTGAAATGCTTTTTCTATTTCTAGATTGTCCAATATCTGTTTTATATCTTCTATGCGAAAATATTCCATTTTCATAAGGTCTTCTTGACTCTTATTCAAAAGGTCAAATAATGTATGTATATTGTACCTTTTGAGGTAATTATAGGTCCTGGGAGGCAATTCTAATTGGTCAATAAAAATGGATTTCAATGCTATTTCTTTTTTCGTTTTACTTAGATTAGCCAATCTATCATGAAAAGTAAAAAAAGGGTAAAGTAACCTTGTACTGATTATTCTCTAAATGTAAGTTTTCTTCCTCCGCATGTAGAAAAGGAATAAATAAATCAATTAAATTCTGGGAGGCTTCATGAAGTGCTTCTTTAGGAGTTAAACTTCCGTTTGTCCATATTTCGAGAAAAAGTATCTCTTGTTTTTCATTTCCATTCCCATAAGAATGAATACTATGATTCGCATTTCGAACAGGCATGAATACAGCATCTATAGGATAACTTCCATCTTGAAAATTTTTTGGTGTTTTTATATGATATCCTCGATTCCTCTTGATTTGTAATCCAATACACAAATGAATGGGTTCCATTAGACTAGCTATATACGGCGTGTTATCAACGATTTCCACAGAAGTTGGTAAGATGATGTCTTGAGCAGTTACACATCCAGGAGCCTTGACACAAATAGATGCGTTGCGAGTTCCATACAGATTACTTCTCAATACAATTTCTTTCAAATTCATTAAAATTTCATGTACTGATTCTTGAATACCTACTATGGTAGAATATTCATGTGGTATTTTTTCAAATTGTGCACGGGTGATACATGTTCCTTCTATTTACCCAAGCAAAGCTCTTCGCATCGCAATGCCTATTGTATCGGTTTGCCCTTTCATAAGTGGAGATAGAATAAAGTGTCCATAATAAAGACGCTTACTGTCTGCTCTTGATTCAACACACTTCCACTGTAGTGTCCGAGTAGATACTCTTACTTTCTCTCGAACCATAATAATATTATTTGATCAGATCATTGAATCGTTTATTTCTCTTGAAATCTCTTTCACTTCAATTTCTACACACGTCTTTTTTAGGAGGTCTACAACCATTATGTGGCATAGGGGTTACATCACGTACGAAACTTAATAGTATACCACTTCTACGAATAGCTCGTAATGCTGCATCTCTTCTGAGACCAAGACCTTTTATCATGACTTCTGCTCGTTGCATACCTTGATCTACTACTGTCCGAATAGCATTTCCTGCTGTGGTTTGAGCAGCAAATGGCGTCCCCCTTCTTGTACCATTGAATCCACAAGTACCAGCGGAGGACCAAGAAATTACCCGACCTCGTACATCTGTAACAGTCACAATGGTATTGTTGAAACTTACTTGAACATGAATAACTCCCTTTGCTATTCTACGTGTACTTTTCCGTGAACCACTACAGACATTCCTACGGGAACCAGTTCTTGGTATCGATTTTGCCATACTTTATCATCTCATAAATAGAAATTCGAGATATATGGATATATCCATTTCATGTCAAAACAGATCCTCTTTTTTTTTTCATTGGGTCCTTTGCGTTAGAGAGCCCCTTTTCAAAAGATTATCCTTGTCTTTGTTTATGTCTCGGATTTGAACAAATTACTATAATTCGTCCCCTCCTACGGATCAGTCGACATTTTTCACAAATTTTACGAACGGAGGCCCTTATTTTCATAGTTGTCGTTCCTTAACTTAATTCTGACTCTATTTATTGGAAGAAAATAAGTTTCTTGAAATGTTGAACCTCAAATTGTATCCTCATGAAGGGAATGCTGAAGTTGAAAAAACAACATAATCATTCGAATCCTTGTTGTGGGGGCATCTATAAATTATACACCCTTTGGTTGAATCATAACGACTTACTTCAATTTTGTCCCTCTCCCCCGTATAAAACTCCGTCGGATCCTTCCTGGAACATAACCTAGAATTTAATCTTCATTATCGAAAAACCCCGAGCATACATACCATTGAGAAGGAGAAGTGATTCATTAATAAAACCTTCATGAATCCATTTTTTTGTTCTTTGATTCTAGGTAAAAGTCCTAGAAGTATCATCTAATGGACTAGGAATGATATCAATTAACCCACCCTTTTTTCTTTTGACAAATAGGAAATCCCGGATCCAATTCGGATATTAGAAAGATTACCATATATAACACAAAATTTCTCCACCGATTCCTTCTAGTCAAGCCTCTCGGTCTGTCATTATCCCTCGAGAAGTAGAAAGAATTACAATCCCCATCCCGCCTAAAATTCTAGGAATTCGTTGATAGTTCGAATAGATTCGTAGGCCAGACCTACTGATACGTTTTAAATTTAAAATAGTTCTATGGGGTCCTTTCCTATTCCTTCTATGACGTAGGGTTAAAACCAAAAAATATTTGTTGTTTTCCTGATGCTTCCTCACGTTTTTGATAAAACCCTCTCTTAAAAGTATTTTAACAATGTTTTCCGTGATGTTAGTGGATGCTATTTGAATCGTCCCCTTTCTATTCATGTCAGCATTTCGTATAGGGGTTATTATGTCAGTATTAGTGTCCCTACCCATGATAAACGAAAATTTGGGTTGCCTCCCATTTTTGATATAATCAACATGCTATTTTTTATTATTTATTTATTTATTATTTATTAAATAAAGGGATATGCGTCAGATACAACCTAATCTACTAATTAATCTATTTCATCCAAATATTATGTATAATATAACTCTATTACGTATGATCTCATCTTATAATACCTCTGGTGCTAATGAAACTATTTTAGTGAAATTTAACTGTCTCAATTCTCGGGCAATCGCACCAAAAACTCGAGTTCCTTTTGGATTTCCTTCTTGATCAATCACAATTGCAGCATTATCATCATATCGTATTATCATACCGTTGTCACGTTTAAGTTCTTTACAAGTACGTACAATTACAGCTCTTATCACTTCTGATCTTTCTAGAGGTGTGTTTGGTAATGCTTCCTTGATCACAGAAACAATAATGTCACCGATATGAGCATATCGGCGATTACTAGTTCCTATGATTCTAATACACATTAATTATCGGGCCCCGCTGTTATCCGCTATATTCAAATGGCTTTGAGGTTGAATCATATCATTTTTAAATCTGGTCTTTCAATGTAATGTGGGTGAAGTAAAAAAAAAAGAAATATTGTTTGTCAAAAAGAAACCTGCAATTGTTTTTTTAACCCCAAGACTTCTTTCCTTTGGTTCTACGTTCCTATCCCGAAATAATAAATTGAGTTCGTATAGGCATTTTGGACGCCGCTATTGAAATAGCCTTTCTGGCTATATTTTCTGCTACTCCACCCATTTCATAAAGTATTCTACCTGGTTTAACGACAGCTACCCAATATTCGGGAGATCCTTTACCCGAACCCATACGTGTTTTCGTGGGTCTTACCATAACGGGTTTGTCTGGAAATATACGTACCCATATTTTTCCACCTCGGCGCACATTTCTTGTCATTGCTCGTCGCCCTACTTCTGTTTGTCTAGATGTGATCCAAGCGGGTTCAAGTGCCTGAAGAGCATATTTACCGAAACAAATACGATTACCTCGATAAGATATTCCTTTAATTCTTCCTCTGTGTTGTTTACGAAATCTGGTTCTTTTGGGGTTATAGTTGATGGTTCTTTCTCAATTCCATCTCTACTACAGAACCGGACATGAGAGTTTCTTCTCATCCGGCTCCTCGCGAATGAAACGATTCGAATGGTTTCATTTTATGAAAATATACTGAATCATGGATTCTTTGAAATTTCATCTAATCTCTTAGAAATTTCTATAGATTGTTTGGATATATATTTAAACATGTATTTTTTTTTCTTGATAATTATTTATGTTTCTAAATAATGTCTTTTTTTATAACGAATCTTTATTTTGTTTTGCCTTTGATCATATTATCATATTGGATCAAACAAGATTGAGTAATCTAATAAAAACCTTCGCGGGTGAATATTTACTCTTTCAATATCTATTTTAGTTGTAGGGTTTGCTCATGAATTCTCGGAATAAATGAATTGGTCCCTGGTTCGTTCCGCCATCGCACCTAATGAATTTTTAGAATTCATTTTTCAATAGAATCTTACGTATTCATAGGTTCCATCGTTCCCATCGCTTCACAATTAATGGTTAGGTTTGAATTCTACAATGGAGCCCCTCATGAAATTTGTTCTTGAGTCAATTTTCTCAGTCTTTATTGGCTCTAGGCTCTTGATTTTTTTCTATGAATAGATTCATATAGTTATGGATGAATCCGTATTGATGCTTTATTACACTGCCTTTTATGAGATCACTCATAAACCTTACATCTATGGGAATCCTATATAATTGATATTATTTTTCTTTCTTTCTCTCAATCTTCCCTTTATTTGTATACTTTTTTTATATCATAATTAGATTGATTTTTTTTGTGCAAGAAAAATTTCAATTGCTACAATGATATGACCAATATATCATATCTTGACTGCTTTTTTGTATCCAGATAATGTGAAACGATGAGTTGGTTATTAGTTCACAGTAGGGGTCTATCCATTTT
The DNA here is from genome assembly GCA_019926035.1 of Melaleuca alternifolia. Lineage (NCBI taxonomy): Eukaryota > Viridiplantae > Streptophyta > Magnoliopsida > Myrtales > Myrtaceae > Melaleuca > Melaleuca alternifolia. Next base: position 40,361 of record JAGKPW010000024.1, on the reverse strand, counting down.
TTTGGAATTCTATCCTATCCTATAAAAAAAAACAACGAGTCACACACTAAGCATAGCAATTATATGAAATCATCGATCAAATTTTTATTCAACCCTATAGAATTGCTTATTTTTTTGATTTAAGAGAAAAAGCACGAAAAGAAAAAGTTTTTTTCTATTTTTTTTTTATCCATGGATATTGTGTAAAGAGTAAAGACAAGGAAAGTATTCTTATTCCCCATTCTTATTCTCCAAATATCCAAATTTTGATGCCTAATACTCCATAGACCGTTCGGACTCCATAGAAACAATAATCAATTTTAGCTCGGATGGTTTGTAGAGGAACCCTACCTTCTCTGATCCATTTGACACGTGCAATTTCTTTTCTGTCGATGCGACCTGCAATTTGTACTTGAATTCCTTTTGTATCTGCCTGTTCGGTTAATTCAATAGCCTTTTTTATTGCTTTGCGAAATGAAACTCTATTCTTTAATTGTCCGGCTATAAATTCTGCAATAATATTAGGGTGTACATAAGGGTTTGAAATTCTTGTAATAGCAATGTTGAGTTTTCGGTTCACACAATTAAGTTCTTTTTGTACGTTCATCTGTAATTCTTCGATTCTTCGTGTCTTGCCTTCTAGTAATAACTTTGGGAATCCCATATAGATTATGACTTGAATCAGATCAATTCTTTTTCGAATTTCTATGCATGCAATTCCCTCCACACCAGAGGATATTCTCATATTTTTTTGTATATAATTCTTGATACAATTTTGTATTTTTTGATCTTTTTGTAGACCTTTGGAATAATTTTTGGGTTGTGCAAACCAAATAGAATGATGACCTTGGGTTGTACCAAGTTTGAAACCAAGTGGATTTATTTTTTGTCCCATAATCCCCCACTAGTATACATATAATGATATGTCATGTCTGTGTACTTTTTTTTTCCATTTGGATTTTTTGAAGCAAAAAAAATCTTCCTTTTCATATTCATAAAAAGATGTATCTTTCAATACAATCCTTATATGACAAGTGGATCTTTTTATTGCATAACTTCGTCCTCAAGCTCGAGGTTTTAATTTTTTCATAATAGTACCCTCGTTGACCTCGGCTTTATTAATAACTAAACTTGCTTCATTGAAACCCATATTATGACTAGCGTTTGCTGCTGCAGAATAAACCAACTTAAAAATGGGACAACACGCCCGATAAGGCATAAGTTCGAGTATCATAAGTGTTTCCTCGTAGGAACGTCCACGAATCTGATCAATTACCCTTCGTGCTTTGTGAGCAGACATAGATATATGTTGACCTAAAACATATACTTCTCCATATGGGTTCTTATTTTTCCTCTTTGTCATATTATTTTTCCTCTTTGTTATAAGGTTCACCTCTTACTAATGATCACTAATCATCTATTTATTAACTTATTTATGTTGTTAACGTTAGCGACGGGATCTATTATCATTTTTCGCATGTCCACGGAAATTTATAGTAGGTGAAAATTCTCCCAATTTATGGCCTACCATACGATCTTTATATAAATAGGCAAATGTTCCCTTCCATTATAGATAGCAATATTATGGCCTATCATTGTAGGTATAATGGTAGATGCCCGAGACCAAGTTATTAATATTTCTTTTTCCGCCTTTGTGTTAAGCTTCTCAATTTTTCTTAATAAATGATTTGCTACAAAAGGATTTTTTTTAGTGAACGTGTCACGATTAATTACTCCTATTTTTTTTCTTTTTTTGTAAAGACGAAGAAAGAAATTCGATTTTTTCCCTATTTACTACTGCGACGAAGAATCAAATTATTACTATATTTCTTCCTTTTTCTACTTCTTCTTCCAAGTGCAGGATAACCCCAAGGGGTTGCGGATTTTTTCTACCAATTGGGGCTCTCCCTTCACCACCCCCATGGGGATGGTCTACAGGGTTCATAACCACTCCTCTTACTACAGGACGCTTACCTAGCCAACATTTCGATCCGGCTCTACCCAACTTTTTCTGGTTCACCTCAACATTCCCCACTTGTTCGACTGTTGCTGAGCAATTTTTGGATATCAAACGGACCTCCCCAGAAGGTAATTTTAATGTGGCCGATTTCCCCTCTTTTGCAACCAGTATCGCTACAGCACCTGCTGCTCTAGCTAATTGTCCACCCTTTCTGAGTGTGATTTCTATGTTATGTATGGCCGTGCCTAAGGGCATATCAGTTGAAGTAGATTCTTCTTTTTGATCAATCAAAACCCCTTCCCAAACTGTACAAGCTTCTTCCAAAGCATACGGCTTTTTGGATGTAAATGATGATATCTATACAGATGGATCTTATCTATATCGTATAATGAAGTACTCCATGAGTAGATATATAGGAATCCAAATCTGCCGAATCACTAATGTTATGATCTTCTACATCCTAGGTCTTCTCGTTTCGTCATCTGGCTTATGTTCTTCATGTAGCATTCAGACCGAATGACTCTATGAAATTACGTCGATACTTCCACATATTACGGGTAACGTAGGAGACATCTCTATTTTTCCCCTGGGGAATCTTTCGAATTACCACTGCTTAGCTTTCAATTCGCCTCTGACCATCAAATGAAATGTGAATAACCCGTCCTCCTCTCTTTGAAACAAGGGGTCTTCTGGTTTGGTCGGTGCTTGAAACAATTTTGTCTTCTCCATATTACTATATCTGTAGAGTCAATAATTTTATATGAGGAACTACTGAACTCAATCACTTGCTACCGTTACTCTTCAGTTTTTTGTTGAGGTCTATCCTGTAGAGGTACTCAAATTGGATCAGTGGTCGATTTCTAAGTTTTGTCGTAAACCTAATTGGTTACTTCCAATTACCTAAATCCATAGTTCAAACCGCACTCAAAGGTATGGTATTTCCCATTTTTATAGGAACTTCTGTACCAGAAACAATGGTATCTCCAATTATAGCCCCTCTGGGATGTAAAAAATATCTCTTCTCACCATCCCCATAGTGTATGAGACAAATGGATGCATTTCGATGAGGGTCGTATTCTATGCTTACGATTCTACCATATATGTCTTTTTCATTTTGTCGAAAATCGATTTTACGGTATAGACGCTTATGACCTCCCCCTCTATGCCCTGCGGTAATGATTCCTCTAGCATTACGACCTTTACTACAATGATGCTGTCCATAAATCAAATTATTTCGTGTATTGGATTTCACTTGACTGTCTACGGCTCCATTGTGTGTGCTCGGGGTAGAAGTTTTGTATAAATGTATCGCCATGCTATTAATATTAAGTATTTTGATTTAAGTTCTTTTCTTTCTAAGAGGTGGAATAGAATAACCTGGTTGAAGTGTAATGATCATACGTCTGTAATGCATTGTATGTCCCAGAATAGGTCCCATTCTTCTACCCTTTCCCGGGAGTCGATGACTATTCATAGCTTTTACCTTGACACCAAAGAAGAGCTCGACCCAATGCTTTATTTCTGTCCTAGTTGATCCTGATTCGACATTAAAAGTATATTGATTTTTCCCCAATAACCGAATACTTTTGTCTGTAAATACTGCATATTTGATTCCATCCTTAAATCGATTTTCTTCCCTATGAGTTCGAGTCTCAATAAGAATTGGAGTTCTTACTGTTTGTTCATATGTTATGATATGAATATACCACATCAATTCGTTATGTATGGATGATCAGATTCCATTGATATAGAGCCAATTCCAATAGACTTATTGTAGGGTCCCATGGCGTGCATCCAGTAGGAATTGAACCTACAAATTCGCCAATTATGAGTTGGGCGCTTTAACCATTCAGCCATGGATGCTTAGCGGGGATCCTCGTACATGGTGAATAACCAAATTCCAATTCAAATGAAATCTTTAGGAGAAATCAATGCAATTTAGGAGAAATCAATGAAAGGACATCAATTCAAATCCTGGATTTTCGAATCGAGAGAGATATTGAGAGAGATCAAGAATTCTCACTATTTCTTAGATTCATGGACCCAATTCAATTCCGTGGGATCTTTCATTAACATTTTTTTTCCACCAAGAACATTTTATAAAACTCTTGGACCCCCGAATTTGGAGTATCCTACTTTCACGCAATTCACGGGGTTCAACAAGCAATCGATATTTCACGATCAAGGGTGTAGTACTATTTGTAGTAGCGGTCCTTATATATCGTATTAACAATTGAAATATGGTCGAAAGAAAAAATCTCTATTTGACAGGGCTTCTTCCTATACCTATGAATTCCATTGGACCCAGAAATGATACATTGGAAGAATCTTCTGGGTCTTCCAATATTAATAGGTTGATTGTTTCGCTCCTCTATCTTCCAAATGGAAAAAAAAATCTTTGAGAGCTGTTTCCTGGATCCGAAAGATAGTACTTGGGTTCTCTTAATAATGAAAAAGTGTATCATGCCTGAATCTAACTGGGGTTCGCGGTGGTGGAGAAACTGGATCGGAAAAAAGAGTGATTCGAGTTGTAAGATATCTAATGAAACCGTCGCTGGAATTGAGATCTCATTCAAAGAGAAAGATATCAAATATCTAGAGTTTCTTTTTGTATATTATATGGATGATCCGATCTGCAAGGACCATGATTGGGAATTTTTTGATCGTCTTTCTCAGAGTAAGAGGCGAAACATAATTAACTTGAATTCGCGACAGCTATTCGAAATCTTAGTTAAAGACTGGATTTGCTATCTCATGTTTGCTTTTCGTGAAAAAATACCAATTGAAGTGGAGGGTTTATTCAAACAACAAGGAGCTGGGTCAACTATTCAATCAAATGATATTGAGCATATTTCCCATCTCTTCTTGAGAAACAAGTGGGCTATTTCTTTGCAAAATTATGCTCAATTTCATATGTGGCAATTCCTCCAAGATCTCTTCGTTAGTTGGGGGAAGAATCTGCCCGAATCGGATTTTTTGAGGAACATATCGAGAGAGAATTCGATTTGGTTAGACAATGTGTGGTTGGTAAACAAGGATCAGTTTTTTAGCGAGGTACGGAATGTATCGTCAAATATTCAATATGATTCTACAAGATCTAGTTTCGTTCAAGTAACGGATTCTAGCCAATTGAAAGGATCTTCTGATCAATCCAAAGATCATTTTGATTCCATTAGTAATGAGGATTCGAAATATCACACATTGATCAATCAAAGAGAGATTCAATAACTAAAAGAAAGATCGATTCTTTGGGATCCTTCCTTTCTTCAAACGAAATGAACAGAGCTAGAATCAAACCGATTCTCTAAATGCCTTTCTGGATATTCCCGGCTATTCACGGAACGGGAGAAGGAGATGAAGAATCATCCGCTTCCGGAAGAAATCAAAGAATTTCTTGGAAATCCTACAAGATCCATTCTTTCTTTTTTCTCTGACAGATGGTCAGAACTTCATCTGGGTTCGAATCCTACTGAGAGGTCCACTAGAGATCAGAAATTGTTGAAGAAAGAACAAGATGGTTCTTTTGTCCCTTCCAGGCGATCGGAAAATAAAGAAATAGTTAATATATTCAAGATAATTACGTATTTACAAAATACCGTCTCAATTCATCCTATTTCATCAGATCCGGGATGTGAAATGGTTCCGAAGGATGAACTGGATATGGACAGTTCCCATAAGATTTCATTCTTGAACAAAAATACATTTTTTGATTTATTTCATATGTTGCATGACCGGAAAAGGGGGGGGGGGATACACGTTACACCACGATTTTGAATTAGAAGAGAGATTTCAAGAAATGGCAGATCTATTCACTATATTAATAAGTGAGCTGGATCTGGTGTATCATAAGGGATTTGCCTTTTCTATGGATTCTTACGTATTGGATCAAAAACAATTCTTGAATGAGGTATTCAACTCCAGGGATGAATCGAAAAAGAAATCTTTATTGGTTCTACCTCCTTTTTTTTATGAAGAGAATGAATCTTTTATCGAAGGATTAGAAAAAAATGGGTTCGGATCTCCTGCGGGAATGATTTGGAAGATCCAAAACCAAAAATAGTGGTATTTGCTAGCAACAACATAATGGAGGCAGTCAATCAATATAGATGGATCTAAAATCTGATTCAAATCCAATATAGCACCTATGGGTACATAAGAAATGTATGGAATCGATTCTTTTTAATGAATAGATCCGATCGCAACTTCGAATATGGAATTCAAAGGGATCAAATAGGAAATGATACTTTGAATCATGGAACTATAATGAAATATACGATCAACCAACATTTATCGAATTTGAAAAAGAGTCAGAAGAAATGGTTCGATCCTCTTATTTTTTTTTCTCGAACCGAGAGATCCGTGAATCGGGATCCTAATGCATATAGATACAAATGGTCAAATGGGAGCAAGAATTTTCAGGAACATTTGGAACATTTTGTTTCTAAGCAGAAGAACCGTTTTCAAGTAGTCTTAGATCGATTACGTATTAATCAATATTCGATTGATTGGTCTGAGTTTATCGACAAAAAAGATTTGTCTAAGTCAGTTCGTTTCGTTTTGTCCAAGTTACTTCTCTTTTTGTCCAAGTTTCTTCTTTTTTTGTCTAACTCACTTCCTTTTTTCTTTGTGAGTTTCGGGAATATCCCCATTCATAGGTCCGAGATCCACGTCTATGAATTGAAAGGTCCGAATGATTAACTCTGCAATCAGTTGTTAGAATCAATAGGTCTTCAAATCGTTCATTTGAAAAAATGAAAACCATTATTATTGGATGATCATGATACTTCCCAAAAATCGAAATTATTGATCAATGGAGGAACAATATTACCATTTTTGTTCAATAAGATACCAAAGTGGATGATTGACTCATTCCATAGTAGAAATAATCGCAGGAAATCTTTTGATAACACGGATTCCTATTTCTCAATGATATCCCACGATCAAGACAATTGGTTGAATCCTGGGAAACCATTTCATAGAAGTTCATTGATATCTTCTTTTTATAAAGCAAATTGACTTCGATTCTTGAATAATCCACATCACTTCTGCTTCTATTGTAACAAAAGATTCCCCTTTTATGTGGAAAGGGCCCGTATCAATAATTATGATTTTACATTTGGACAATTCCTCAATATCTTGTTCATTCGCAACAAAATATTTTCTTTGTGCGGCGGTAAAAAAAATACGCTTTTTTGGAGAGAGATACTATTTCACCAATCGAGTCACTGGTATCTAACATATTCATACCTAACGATTTTCCACAAAGTGGTGACGAAAGGTTTAACTTGTACAAATCTTTCCATTTTGCAATTCGATCCGATCCATTAGTTCGTAGAGCTATTTACTCTATCGCAGACATTTCTGGAACATCTCTAACAGAGGGACAAATAGTCAATTTTGAAAGAACTTATTGTCAAACTCTTTCAGATATGAATCTATCTGATTCAGAAGGGAAGAACTTGTATCAGTATCTCAATTTCTATTCAAACATGGGTTTGATTCACACTCCATGTTCTGAGAAATATTTACCATCCAAAAAGAGGAAAAAACAGAGTCTTTGTCTAAAGAAATGCGTTGAGAAAGGATAGATGTATAGAACCTTTCAACGAGATAGTGCTTTTTCAACTCTCTCAAAATGAAATCTATTCCAAACATATATGCCATGGTTCCTTACCTCGACAGGGTACAAATATCTAAATTGGATATTTTTAGATACTTTTTCAGACCTATTGCCGATACTAAGTAGCAGTCAAAAAATTGTATACATTTTTCATGATATTATGCATGGATCAGGTATATCATGGCAAATTCTTCAGAAAAAATTCTGTCTTCCACAATGGAATCTGATAAGTGAGATTTCGAGTAAGTGTTTACATAATCTTCTTCTGTCCGAAGAAATGATTCATCGAAATAATAAGTCACCATTGATATCGACCCATCTGAGATCTCCAAATGTTCGGGAGTTCCTCTATTCAATCCTTTTCCTTCTTCTTGTTGCTACATATATCGTTCGTACACATCTTTTCTTTGTTTCCCAAGCCTATAGCGAGTTACAAACCGAGTTCAAAAAGGTCAAATCTTGGATGATTCCATCATACATGATGGAGTTGCAAAAACTTCTGGATAGGTACCTTACATCTGAACTGAATTCTTTCTGGTTAAAGAATCTCTTTCTAGTTGCTTTGGAAAAATTAGGAGATTCTCTAGAAGAAATATAGGGTTCTGCTTCTGGCGGCAATATGCTATGGGGTGGTGGTCCCGCTTATGGGGTCAAATCAATACGTTCTAAGAAGAAATATTTGAATATCAATCTCATCGATATCATCGAACTCATAAGTATCATACCAAATCCCATCCATCGAATCACTTTTTCAAAAAAGACGAGACATCTAAGTCATACAAGTAAAGAGATCTATTCATTGATAAGAAAAAGAAAAAAATGTGAACGGTGATTGGATTGATGATAAAGAAAGACAATTCTTGGTTCATTTTTCCACCTTAACGACAGAAAAAAGGATTGATCAAATTCTATTGAGTTTGACTCATAGTGATCATTTATCAAAGAATGACTCTGGTTATCAAATGAATGAACAACCGGGAGCAATTTACTTACGATACTTAGTTGACATTCATAAAAAGTATCTAATGAATTATGAGTTCAATACATTCTGTTTAGCAAAAAGACGGATATTCCTTGCTCATTATCAGACAATCACTTATTCACAAACCTCGTGTGGGGCTAATAGATTTCATTTCACATCTCATGGAAAACCCTTTTCGCTCCGCTTAGCCCTATCCCCCTCTAGGGGTATTTTAGTGCTAGGTTCTATAGGAACCGGACGATCCTATTTGGTCAAATACCTAGCGACAAACTCCTATGTTCCTTTCATTACAGTATTTCTGAACAAGTTCCTGGATAACAAGTCTAAAGATTTTCTTATTGATGATATCGATATTGAGGATAGTGACGCTATTGATCGTGACCTTGATACGGAGCTGGAGCTTCTAACTAGGATGAATGCGCTAACTATGGATATGATGCCGGAAATAGACCGATTTTATATTACCCTTCAATTCGAATTAGCAAAAGCAATGTCTCCTTGCATAATGTGGATTCCAAACATTCATGATCTGGATGTGAATGAGTCGAATTACTTATCCATCGGTCTACTAGTGAACTATCTCTCCAGGGATTGTGAAAGATGTTCCACTCAAAATATTCTTGTTATTGCTTCGACTCATATTCCCCAAAAAATGGATCCCACTCTAATAGCTCCGAATAAATTATATACATGCATTAAGATACAAAGGCTTCTTATTCCACAACAACGAAAGCACTTTTTCACCCTTTCATATACTAGGGGATTTTACTTGGAAAAGAAAATGTTCCATACTAATGGATTCGGGTCCATAACCATGGGTTCCAATGTACGAGATCTTATAGCACTTCCCAATGAGGCCCTATCGATTAGTATTACACAGAAGAAATCAATTCTAGACACTAATACAATTAGATCTGCTTTTCATAGACAAACTTGGGATTTGCGATCCCAGGTAAGATCGGTTCAGGGTCATGGGATCCTTTTCTATCAGATAGGAAGGGCTGTTGCACAAAATGTACTTCTAAGTAATTGCCCCATAGATCCTATATCTATCTATATGAAGAAGAAATCATGTAACGAAGGGGATTCTTATTTGTACAAATGGTACTTCGAACTTGAAACGAGCATGAAGAAATTAACGATACTTCTTTATCTTTTGAGTTGTTCTGCCGGATCGATAGCTCAAGACCTTTGGTCTCTACCCGGACCCGATGAAAAAAATGAGATCACTTCTTATGGACTCGTTGAGAATGATTCTGATCTAGTTCATGGCCTATTAGAAGTAGAATGCGCTCTGGTGGGATCCTCGCGGACAGAAAAAGATTACAGTCAGTTTGATAATGATCGAGTGACATTGCTTCTTCGGCCCAAACCAAGGAATCCCTTAGATATGATGCAAACTGGATCTTGTTCTATCATTGATCAAAGATTTCTCTATGAAAAGTATGAATCGGAGTTTGAAGAAGGGGAAGGAGAAGGAGTCCTCGACCCGCAACAGATAGAGGAGGACTTATTCAATCACATAGTATGGGCTCCTAGAACATGGCGCCCTTGGGGCTTTCTATTTGATTGTATCGAAAGGCCCAATTCATTGGGATTTCCCTATTGGGCTAGGTCATTTTGGGGCAAGCGGATCATTTATGATGAAAAGGAGGAGCTTCAAGAGAATGATTCGGAGTTCTTGCAGAGTGGAACCATGCAGTACCAGACACGAGAGAGATCTTCCAAAGAACAAGGCTTTTTTCGAATAAGCCAATTCATTTGGGACCCTGCAGATCCACTCTTTTTCCTATTCAAAGATCAGCCCTTTGTCTCTGTGT
>JAGKPW010000024.1:20000-22500 GCA_019926035.1 Melaleuca alternifolia | reverse complement strand
CAGATAGCAACAACCATTTCATCTGACATGCGTAGTTTTGATTTTCCAATGGATTTACATCTTTCATTAATGGAAATTTTTTGATGTAGTGAGGGTTAATCGCTGTTCCAAAATTCTTGTTTAGGCAGTTCATACCATCCATACATAGTGTTTTGATCTAAGATTTCAATTCTTCCGTGTTTCAGCAGTAGCATATTGTTTTCAGTAGTAGCATATTGTTCCGTGGAGCTAAGGTCCAAAATATGGAAGAAAGAGGTATTTCCACGACTCTACCACTCAGTCAACAATGTCTTTTCATCTGAGAAAAGCCATCTTTTTCTCAACAATGTCTTTGTCATTTGATCCAATAGCCTTCCGTTAGATATGAACAGATTTGATAAATACTGATAACTCTCGGATGGAGTATTAGAACGGAAAAATCCATTAGATAATGAACTGTTGGTTCTAAGCCATCTCTGGCGATGAATCAACAATTCGAAGTGCTTTTCTTGCGTATTCTTGATAAACCAGCGTTATATATAGATGTAGGGGGATCTGTTTGGGAAGTAAGAAGCCCCTTTGACATCTCTTCATCTTCAAAGAATTCTCGATGTGAAAACACAGATACAAAGGGCTGATCTTTGAATAGGAAAAAGAGTGGATCTGCAGGGTCCCAAATGAATTGGCTTATTCGAAAAAAGCCTTGTTCTTTGGAAGATCTATCTCGTGTCTGGTACTGCATGTTTCCACTCTGCAAGAACTCCGAATCATTCTCTTGAAGCTCCTCCTTTTCATCATAAATGATCCGCTTGCCCCGAAATGACCTAGCCCAATAGGGAAATCCCGATGAATTGGGCCTTTCGATACAATCAAATAGAAAGCCCCAAGGGCGCCATGTTCTAGGAGCCCAAACTATGTGATTGAATAAGTCCTCCTCTATCTGTTGCGGGTCGAGGACTCCTTCTCCTTCCCCTTCTTCAAACTCCGATTCATACTTTTCATAGAGAAATCTTTGATCAATGATAGAACAAGATCCATTTTGCATCATATCTAAGGGATTCCTTGGTTTGGGCCGAAGAAGCAATGTCACTCGATCATTATCAAACTGACTGTAATCTTTTTCTGTCCGCGATGATCCCACCAGAGCGCCTTCTACTTCTAATAGGCCATGAACTAGATCAGAATCATTCTCAACGAGTCCATAAGAAGTGATCTCATTTTTTTCATCGGGTTCGGGTAGAGACCAAAGGTCTTGAGCGATCGATCCGGCAGAACAACTCAAAAGATAAAGAAGTGTCGTTAATTTCTTCATGCTCGTTCCAAGTTCAAAGTACCATTTGTACAAATAAGAATCCCCTTCGTTACATGATTTCTTCTTCATATAGATAGATATAGGATCTATGGGGCAATTACTTAGAAGTACATTTTGTGCAACAGCCCTTCCTATATGATATAAAAGGATCCCATGATCCTGAACCGATCTTACCTGGGATCGCAAATCCCAAGTTTGTCTATGAAGAACAGATCTAATTGTATTAGTGTCTAGAATTGATTTCTTCTGTGTAATACTAATCGATAGGGCCTCATTGGTAATTGCTATAAGATCTCGTACATTGGAACCCATGGTTATGGACCCGAATCCATTAGTATGGAACATTTTCTTTTCCAAGTAAAATCCCCTAGTATATGAAAGGGTGAAAAAGTGCTTTCGTTGTTGTGGAATAAGAAGCCTTCGTATCTTAATGCATGTATTTAATTTATTCGGAGCTATTAGAGCGGGTTCCACTTTTTGGGGAATATGAGTCGAAGCAATAACAAGAATATTTTGAGTGGAACATCTTTCACAATCCCTGGAGAGATAGTTCACTAATAGACCGAGGGATAAGTAATTCGACTCATTCACTTCCAGATCATGAATGTTTGGAATCCATATTATGCAAGGAGACATTGCTTTTGCTAATTCGAATTGAAGGGTAATTTAAAATCGGTCTATTTCCGGCATCATATCCATAGTTAGCGCATTCATCCTAGTTAGAAGCTCCAGCTCCGTATCAAGGTCACGATCAATAGCGTCACTATCCTCAATATCGATATCATCAATAAGAAAATCTTTAGACTTGTTATCCAGGAACTTGTTCAGAAATACTGTAATGAAAGGAACATAGGAGTTTGTCGCTAGGTATTTGACCAAATAGGATCGTCCAGTTCCTATAGAACCTAGCACTAAAATACCCCTAGAGGGGGATAGGGCTAAGAGGAGCGAAAAGGATTTTCCATGAGATGTGAAATGAAAACTATTAGCCCCACACGAGGTTTGTGAATAAGTGATTGTCTGATAATGAGCAAGGAATATCCGTCTTTCTACTAAACAGAATGTATTGAACACATAATTCATTAGATACTTTTTATGAATGTCAACTAAGTATCGTAAGTAAATTGCTCCCGGTTGTTCAATCATTTGATAACCAGAATCATTCTTTGATAAATGATCACTATGAGTCAAACTCAATAGAATTTGATC
>JAGKPW010000024.1:0-12500 GCA_019926035.1 Melaleuca alternifolia | reverse complement strand
TATGAATATGAAAAAGAAGATTTTTTTTGCTTCAAAAAATCCAAATGGAAAAAAAAAGTACACAGACATGACATATCATTATATGTATACTAGTGGGGGATTATGGGACAAAAAATAAATCCACTTGGTTTCAGACTTGGTACAACCCAAGGTCATCATTCTATTTGGTTTGCACAACCCAAAAATTATTCTGAAGGTCTAAAAGAAGATCAAAAAATACAAAATTGTATCAAGAATTATATACAAAAAAATATGAGAATATCCTATGGTGTGGAGGGAATTGCACACATAGAAATTCCAAAAAGAATTGATCTGATTCAAGTCATAATCTATATGGGATTCCCAAAGTTATTACTAGAAGGCAAGACGCGAAGAATCGAAGAATTACAGATGAATGTACAAAAAGAACTTAATTGTGTGAACCGAAAACTCAACATTGCTATTACAAGAATTTCAAACCCTTATGTACACCCTAATATTATTGCAGAATTTATAGCCGGACAATTAAAGAATAGAGTTTCATTTCGCAAAGCAATAAAAAAGGCTATTGAATTAACCGAACAGGCAGATACAAAAGGAATTCAAGTACAAATTGCAGGTCGTATCGACGGAAAAGAAATTGCACGTGTCGAATGGATCAGAGAAGGTAGGGTTCCTCTACAAACCATCCGAGCTAAAATTGATTATTGTTTCTATGGAGTCCGAACGGTCTATGGAGTATTAGGCATCAAAATTTGGATATTTGGAGAATAAGAATGGGGAATAAGAATACTTTCCTTGTCTTTACTCTTTACACTATCTCCATGGATAAAAAAAAATAGAAAAAACTTTTTCTTTTCATGCTTTTTCTCTTAAATAAAAAAAAAGCAATTCTATAGGGTTGAATAAAAATTTGATCGATGATTTCATATAATTGCTATGCTTAGTGTGTGACTCGTTGGTTTTTTTTTATAGGATAGGATAGAATTCCAAAAAAGTGGACAGACCCCTACTGTGAACTAATAACCAACTCATCGTTTCACATTATCTGGATACAAAAAAGCAGTCAAGATATGATATATTGGTCATATCATTGTAGCAACTAAAATTTTTCTTGCACAAAAAAAAAATCAATCTGATTATGATAAAAAAAAAGTATGCAGATAAAGGGAAGATTGAGAGAAAGAAAGAAAAATAATATTAATGATATAGGATTCCCATAAATGTAAGGTTTATGAGTGATCTCATAAAAGACAGTGTAATAAAGCATCAATACGGATTCATCCATAACTATATGAATCTATTCATAGAAAAAAAATCAAGAGCCTCGAGCCAATAAAGACTGAGAAAATTGACTCAAGAACAAATTTCATGAGGGGCTCCATTGTAGAATTCAAACCTAACCATTAATTGCGAAGCGATGGGAACGATGGAACCTATGAATACGTAAGATTCTATTGAAAAATGAATTCTAAAAATTCATTAGGTGGGATGGCGGAACGAACCAGGGACCAATTCATTTATTCCGAGAATTCATGAGCTAACCCTACAACTAAAATAGATATTGAAAGAGTAAATATTCGCCCGCGAAGGTTTTTATTAGATTACTCAATCTTGTTTGATCCAATATGATAATATGATCAAAGGCAAAACAAAATAAAGATTCGTTATAAAAAAAAGACATTATCTAGAAATATAAATAATTATCGAGAAAAAAAAAATACATGTTTAAATATATATCCAAACAATCTATAGAAATTTCTAAGAGATTAGATGAAATTTCAAAGAATCCATGATTCAGTATATTTTCATTAAATGAAACAATTCGAATCGTTTCATTCGCGAGGAGCCGGATGAGAAGAAACTCTCATGTCCGGTTCTGTAGTAGAGATGGAATTGAGAAAGAACCATCAACTATAACCCCAAAAGAACCAGATTTCGTAAACAACACAGAGGAAGAATGAAAGGAATATCTTATCGAGGTAATCGTATTTGTTTCGGTAAATATGCTCTTCAGGCACTTGAACCCGCTTGGATCACATCTAGACAAATAGAAGCAGGGCGACGAGCAATGACAAGAAATGTGCGCCGAGGTGGAAAATATGGGTACGTATATTTCCAGACAAACCCGTTACGGTAAGACCCACGGAAACACGTATGGGTTCGGGTAAAGGATCTCCCGAATATTGGGTAGTTGTCGTTAAACCAGGTAGAATACTTTATGAAATGGGCGGAGTAGCAGAAAATATAGCCAGAAAGGCTATTTCAATAGCGGCGTCCAAAATGCCTATATGAACTCAATTTATTATTTCGGGATAGGAACGTAGAACCAAAGGAAAGAAGTCTTGGGGATAAAAAAACAATTGCAGGTTTCTTTTTGACAAACAATATTTCTTTTTCTTTTACTTCACCCACATTACATTGAAAGACCAGATTTAAAAATGATATGATTCAACCTCAAAGCCATTTGAATGTAGCGGATAACAGCGGTGCCCGAGAATTAATGTGTATTAGAATCATAGAAACTAGTAATCGCTGATATGCTCATATCGGTGACATTATTGTTGCTGTGATCAAGGAAGCATTACCAAACACACCTCTAGAAAGATCAGAAGTGATAAGAGCTGTAATTGTACGTACTTGTAAAGAACTTAAACGTGACAACGGTATGATAATACGATATGATGATAATGCTGCAGTTGTGATTGATCAAGAAGGAAATCCAAAAGGAACTCGAGTTTTTGGTGCGATTGCCTGAAAATTGAGACAGTTCAATTTCACTAAAATAGTTTCATTAGCACCTGAGGTATTATAAGATGAGATCATACGTAATAGAGTTATATTATACATAATATTTGGATGAAATAGATTAATTAGTAGATTAGGTTGTATCTGACGCATATCCCTTTATTTAATAAAAAATAGCATGTTGATTATATCAAAAATGGGAGGCAACCCAAATTTTCGTTTATCATGGGTAGGGACACTAATACTGACATAATAACCCCTATACGAAATGCTGACATGAATAGAAAGGGGACGATTCAAATAGCATCCACTAACATCACGGAAAACATTGTTAAAATACTTTTAAGAGAGGGTTTTATCAAAAATGTGAGGAAGCATCAGGAAAACAACAAATATTTTTTGGTTTTAACCCTACAACATAGAAGGAATAGGAAAGGACCCCATAGAACTATTTTAAATTTAAAACGTATCAGAAGGTCTGGCCTACGAATCTATTCAAACTATCAACGAATTCCTAGAATTTTAGGCAGGATGGGGATTGTAATTCTTTCTACTTCTCGAGGGATAATGATAGACCGAGAGGCTCGACTAGAAGGAATCGGCGGAGAAATTTTGTATTATATATGGTAATCTTTCTAATATCTGAATTGGATCCGGAATTTCCTATTTGTCAAAAGAAAAAAGGGTGGGTTAATTGATATCATTCCTACTCCATTAGATGATACTTCTAGGACTCTTACCTAGAATCAAAGAACAAAAAAATGGATTCATGAAGGTTTAATTAATGAATCACTTCTCCTTCTCAATGGTATGTATGCTCGGGGTTTTTCGCTAATGAAGATTAAATTCTAGGTTATGTTCCAGGAAGGATCCGACGGAGTTTTATACGGGGGGAGAGGGACAAAATTGAAGTAAGTCGTTATGATTCAACCAGAGGGTGTATAATTTATAGATGCCCCACAACAAGGATTCGAATGATTAGGTTGTTTTTTCAACTTCAGCATTCCCTTCATGAGGATATAATTTGAGGTTCAACATTTCAAGAAACTTATTTTCTTCCAATAAATAGAGTCAGAATTAAGTTAAGGAACGACAATTATGAAAATAAGGGCCTCCGTTCGTAAAATTTGTGAAAAATGTCGACTGATCCGTAGGAGGGGACGAATTATAGTAATTTGTTCGAATCCGAGACATAAACAAAGACAAGGATAATCTTTTGAAAAGGGGCTCTCTAACGTAAAGTACCCAATGAAAAAAAAGAGGATCTGTTTTGACATGAAATGGATATATCCATATATCTCGAATTTCTATTTATGAGATGATAAAGTATGGCAAAATCGATACCAAGAACTGGTTCCCGTAGGAATGTCCGTAGTGGTTCACGGAAAAGTACACGTAGAATACCAAAGGGAGTTATTCATGTTCTAGCAAGTTTCAACAATACCATTGTGACTGTTACAGATGTACGGGGTCGGGTAATTTCTTGGTCCTCCGCTGGTACTTGTGGATTCAATGGTACAAGAAGGGGGACGCCATTTGCTGCTCAAACCGCAGCAGGAAATGCTATTCGGACAGTAGTAGATCAAGGTATGCAACGAGCAGAAGTCATGATAAAAGGTCCTGGTCTCGGAAGAGATGCAGCATTACGAGCTATTTGTAGAAGTGGTATACTATTAAGTTTCGTACGTGATGTAACCCCTATGCCACATAATGGCTGTAGACCTCCTAAAAAAAGACGTGTGTAGAAATTAAAGTGAAAGAGATTTCAAGAGAAATAAATGATTCAATGATCTGATCAAATAATATTATTATGGTTCGAGAGAAAGTAAGAGTATCTACTCGGACACTACAGTGGAAGTGTGTTGAATCAAGAGCAGACAGTAAGCGTCTTTATTATGGACGCTTTATTCTATCTCCACTTATGAAAGGGCAAGCCGATACAATAGGCATTGCGATGCGAAGAGCTTTGCTTGGGGAAATAGAAGGAACATGTATCACCCGTGCACAATTTGAAAAAATACCACATGAATATTCTACCATAGAAGGTATTCAAGAATCAGTACATGAAATTTTAATGAATTTGAAAGAAATTGTATTGAGAAGTAATCTGTATGGAACTCACAACGCATCTATTTGTGTCAAGGGTCATGGATGTGTAACTGCTCAAGACATCATCTTACCAACTTCTGTGGAAATTGTTGATAACACACAGTATATAGCTAGTCTAACGGAACCCATTCATTTGTGTATTGGATTACAAATCGAGAGGAATCGAGGATATCATATAAAAACACCAAAAAATTTTCAAGATGGAAGTTATCCTATTAGATGCTGTATTCATGCTTGTTCGAAATGCGAATCATAGTATTCATTCTTATGGGAATGGAAATGAAAAACAAGAGATACTTTTTCTCGAAATATGGACAAACGGAAGTTTAACTCCTAAAGAAGCACTTCATGAAGCCTCCAGGAATTTAATTGATTTATTTATTCCTTTTCTACATGCGGAGGAAGAAAACTTACATTTAGAGAATAATCAGTACAAGGTTACTTTACCCTTTTTTACTTTTCATGATAGATTGGCTAATCTAAGTAAAACGAAAAAAGAAATAGCATTGAAATCCATTTTTATTGACCAATTAGAATTGCCTCCCAGGACCTATAATTACCTCAAAAGGTACAATATACATACATTATTTGACCTTTTGAATAAGAGTCAAGAAGACCTTATGAAAATGGAATATTTTCGCATAGAAGATATAAAACAGATATTGGACAATCTAGAAATAGAAAAAGCATTTCACAACCCATTTACCAAAGAATAAATTGGAAATCGTCTTTTTTTTTTCTTTTATAAAAAAAAGATGAAATGGGCTTTTATTTCAACTTTAGCATAATTTATATATTCGCAATAAATCCAGAATTTAATTGAATAGATATAGATGTATCTAGGGAAAATTCACCTTTGAAGCGACTATTCCCTAGATACATAAGTCGTGATATTTTATTTCACAATTGAATCAATTTAAAAAAGACCTAAAGTTAGGGATTTATCAATAGGTAATGTTGCTTCAATACCCAACCAAAGGGCCACTACGGTACCAATCAAAAAGACAGTTGTCGCTACTGGACGACGAAATGGATTTTGAAATTTATTAACATTCTCCAAAAAAGGGACTGTTAATAATCCTGCAGGTACTGAAACCATTAAAAGAACACCCAATAACTTATTAGGTACTGTACGAAGTATTTGAAATACGGGAAAGAAATACCATTCGGGTAATATTTCCAAAGGAGTTGCAGATGGATCCGCGGGTTCACCAATCATTGATGGTTCTAGAACCGCTAAGCCTACGTTACACGCAATAGTACCTAAAATGACTACCGGAAAAATATATAAAAGATCGTTGGGCCATGCGGGTTCTCCGTAATAATTATGACCCATCCCTTTAGCCAATTTAGCTCTTAATACAGGATCATTTAAGTCAGGTTTTTTTGTTATTGGGATAGGTGAATTCTTATAGATCCATCCTCCGAAGGAACCGGACATGATAATTTTTCATCATCCGGCTCGAGCAAGAATCAAATAAACCAAATGGATCCATATCCATAGAAAATGAATTTCTATGTTATAAAATAGATATAGTATCCACACATATATCACTGATTCTATGTAAGAATAAATTGACCGGATTCCATTTTTCACAATTGCAACTACCCATTGCAAGGAATTTAGTTCTTACAAGTAAATGCTCAAGACCCAAGTAAGCTTACAAAGTTCATCATAATCAAGTGCTTTCTGGGTCGTCTCAGACCTTGCAATTGAACTTTATCCCCAAAATATCTTGAAACTTTTTATTTGACCTTAAATACAAAGGATTTACTTGTTACTAATATAGTCTGGCCTCTGTTCTTCTTTCTTTAGACCCCTTGTTTCACTCCGATAGTATCATAAATCAGGTCGATGCAGAGGAAATGGCTGCATTTCTATACTATTAAGTAAGTAAAATAGCTAAAACTAAATCTGTCTTAATTCACATTACTTATTCTACTGGATCTTACGGAGCCTATTCATGTACGATATGATCGGGTCTGATCATAGATCATAGAAAAGATTCTCTTCAAACAAACCAGCCTATCCTCTGTATAGGGCTTTTACGGGGTGGTTGGAACAAAGACACATTTGGTTGTGAATTACAATGTGGCAGATAAAGGCATATATCTATCTGCACGGCCCAATCAATAGTTCAAGTCACACACTCCCATAATCCATTTTGTCTTCAGAGAATTAACTTCAACTATTCGTGTCAAATAAAGAATACTAGATTGTATAGTTGAAGGGAAATATCCAAATAATGTCTTATTCTTTTCAATAATCCATATTTGTAGCAATGAAATACTATTGTTCCTCCTCAAGTGAGAAATGATTGATTACAAATATATACGATCTATATTCTCTATAAAGGACCAGAAATACCTTGCTTACGTATCATTAAAAAATGCATTAACATAAACACGGCAGTAAGAAGAGGTAATACAAAAGTGTGTAAACTATAAAAATGAGTCAAAGTGGATTGTCCCACACTAGCACTTCCGCGTAATAACTCTACTAAGGGGGATCCTATTACAGGATTAGCTTCCGGTACACCTGTTACAATTTTGACTGCCCAATAACCAATTTGGTCCCAAGGTAAGGAATAACTAGTTACACCAAAGGATACGGTCAATACAGCCAGAACCACACCTGTAACCCAAGTTAATTCGCGAGGTTTTTTAAAACCACCAGTGAGATACACACGAAATACGTGCAGGATCATCATTAGGACCATCATACTTGCCGACCATCGATGAATTGATCGAATTAACCAACCAAAGTTAGCTTCAGTCATTATGTATTGAACAGAAGCAAAAGCCTCAGTAACAGTTGGACGGTAGTAAAAAGTCATAGCAAACCCCGTAACTACTTGTACTAAAAAACAAGTAAGCGTAATTCCTCCTAGACAATAAAATATGTTGACATGAGGAGGAACATATTTACTAGTTATATCATTTGCAATCGCCTGAATCTCGAGACGTTCTTCAAACCAATCATAGACTTTATTGAGATAGGTAAACCAATAGTACTCCCCCTCGGAGAACTGTATCTGAGAATTTCATCTCGTACAGCTCAAACAAAAACCCAAAATATTGCTTTGGTTTCAAGGCATATGGAATAAAAAGTTTGAAACTTCGTCATCAACCCTTTCTTTTCTAACTTCTCTGGAGATACGAACTAGTAAAAATACGGAAGCTCTTATTTGTGGTTGGAATGCCAAAATATCAAGTCGGCTCATTCGTCTTTATATTGATCGTTACAGGCCTCTTGAATCTCCTATTTACCTACTTCTTTTTCTTTGATTTGTTATTTTTATTTCTTTTTTTGTGTGTAATGCAGCTTTACTCTTCTTTTCTTTATTATTGATAGGAATTCCCTTGTTAAGACCCTATGAATTGAATGAAACCTCAGATTCATACTAGAACCGCGATGATTCAATAAAACTTCAAACTAAGTCCAAAGATTCTCTGAGTAAGAACCATTGGATCATCACTTATTCAAGATACGTGCAGGATCATCATTAGGACCATCATACTTGCCGACCATCGATGAACTGATCGAATTAACCAACCAAAGTTAGCTTCAGTCATTATGTATTGAATAGAAGCAAAAGCCTCAGTAACAGTTGGACGGTAGTAAAAAGCCATAGCAAACCCCGTCGGTACTTGTACTAAAAAACAAGTAAGCGTAATTCCTCCTAGACAATAAAATATGTTGACATGAGGAGGAACATATTTACTAGTTATATCATCTGCAATCGCCTGAATCTCGAGACGTTCTTCAAACCAACCATAGACTTTATTGAGATAGGTAAACCAATAGTACTCCCCCTCGAAGAACCGTATCTGAGAATTTCATCTCGTACAGCTCAAACAAAAACCCAAAATATTGCTTTGGTTTCAAGGCATATGGAAGAAAAAGTTTGAAACTTCGTCATCAACCCTTTCTTTTCTAACTTCTCTGGAGATACGAACTAGTAAAAATACGGAAGCTCTTATTTGTGGTTGGAATGCCAAAATATCAAGTCGGCTCATTCGTCTTTATATTGATCGTTACATGCCTCTTGAATCTTCTATTTACCTACTTCTTTTTCTTTGATTTGTTATTTTTATTTCTTTTTTTGTGTGTAATGCAGCTTTACTCTTCTTTTCTTTATTATTGATAGGAATTCCCTTGTTAAGACCCTATGAATTGATTGAAACCTCAGATTCATACTAGAACCGCGATGATTCAATAAAACTTCAAACTAAGTCCAAAGATTCTCTGAGTAAGAACCATTGGATCATCACTTATTCAATGAATAGATATAATGACTAAAAATCCAAAGAAGGTTTTGTCCTTTGATCAAAAAAAAGGGGGGATTTTTTTGAAAAAGAAAAAAAATCTTTCGATTTATAACGTTTTGGAAAATTTTTGGAGTCCGGTCACGGGGTCTGAATATTAAGTATGAATCATAGTTACTATTTTTTGATCGATTTCGTGCTTCAGATACTCAAATGAATATCCGATGAGGTAAAACCATCTATATCAAGATGACAGACCCATTTTCTATACTATCAATAGGATCAATTAGAACAAGTCACACACTCATATTCCGGAAATACAGAAAGAAAGAAAGAAATTCCACGATCGAACTACCAATAAAAAAATAATATAATGAGATAAAAATCCGAAACCTAAATGGTTTACTTTGTAATGAAAAAATAAGAATTCACCTTTCTTGTGAATCTAATTCATTGCAATTCCGTCTAGTAAAATGGAAGAATTATAAATTTCTAAAATAATAGATAGGAATACTGCAAAATAGAGCCATTGCGACACCCATCAAAGGAGTAGTTCCCCATCCAGGAGCTATTTTACCATATTCTGAAATTTCAAAGTAGCACGATCTAATTCAAAAATTTCACCTAATTGGGCACGTCTAGCATATTTTTCCACAGTAGCAGGATCACTATAACTCACTCCATTGAGTTCCCCACCGTAGAACTCAACAGTTACACCTACTTGTTCAACACTATACTTCGACTCCGCCCTTCGAAAAGGAACGTCGGCTCGAACAATTCCGTCTCCGTCTACCAAAACAACCGGAAAGGTTTCAAAAAAAGTAGGCATACGACGTACAAAAAGTTCACGCCCTTCTTTATCTCAAAAAATAGGATGTCCTAACCACCCAACAGCTATTCCATCCCCGTTGTCCATTGAGCCCGCTCTGAATAATCCCCCCTTTGCCGGATTATTACCGATATAATCATAAAAAGCTAATTTTTCAAGAATTTTAGACCAAGCTTCTGATAAACTTTGATTTTTGGCTAGCCCAGCACCAACTCTTCGATATATTTCTTGCTGGAAGTATCCCTGATCCCATTGATAACGGGTGGGACCAAATAATTCGATAGGGGTAGTTGCGGAACCATACCACATAGTTCCAGCAACAACAAAAGTTGCAAAAAAGACAGCAGCGATACTACTGGAAAGGACGGTTTCAATATTGCCCATACGTAATCCTTTATATAGACGTTGGGGCGGACGGACACTAAGATGAAATAGTCCCGCTAATATGCCTAAAGTACCTGCTGCAATATGATGAGAGGCTATTCCTCCCGGAACAAAAGGATCAAAACCTTCTACACCCCACGCTGGATTTACAGGTTGTACCTTTCCAGTTAGTCCATAAGGATCGGACACCCATATTCCAGGACCATACAATCCTGTTACATGAAAGGCGCCAAACCCAAAGCAAGCCACCCCTGAAAGAAATAAATGAATTCCAAAAATTTTTGGCAAATCCAAAGAAGGTTTTCCTGTACGCTCATCACAAAATATTTCTAAATCCCAATACACCCAATGCCAGATAGCTGCCAAGAAGCACAAGCCAGAAAACACAATATGTGCACCGGCCACACCTTCGTAACTCCAAATACCCGGATTCGTTATAGTCCCTCCTGTAATACTCCAGCCGCCCCAGGAATTGGTTATTCCTAAACGAGTCATGAAGGGTATAACGAACATACCTTGTCTCCACATTGGATCAAGAACGGGATCAGAGGGATCAAAAACTGCTAATTCATATAGAGCCATCGAACCGGCCCAACCAGCAACCAAAGCTGTATGCATTATATGAACAGAAAGCAAACGACCGGGATCATTTAATACGACGGTATGAACACGATACCAAGGCAAACCCATGTAAATACCCCTTTATCTATGAAAAATAGACACTATGTAACTTTATTGCATTGGAAAAAAAGATGCTATGGACCTCCCCCTTTCAGGGGATTATCTCGGAGAAAGGATTAATATTTGTTCTATTATTTTTTTAGTAAAAATGGAACAATTCGGTTCGTAGGAACAAAGAGAAGCAGATCTATTTTATATCCGATAAGTACCAATACGCAATGGAGGTTGATCCCATTTTCTATGAACGAATGCATACATATTTATTAATCATCCAAAAGACCTATTCGTAAGAATTTTTTCCCAATATATGGAAAAAATATGATAAAAGACAATATTATTAATAAAATAAACGCATTGTTACGCTTCCACATCAAAGTGAAATATAGTACTTAATTCTTTTTTTTCTTTCATTTTATGCCTATTGGTGTTCCAAAAGTACCCTTTCGAAGTCCTTGGAGAGGAAGATTCCTCTTGGGTTGACGTATAGTGCGACTTGTCAGATATATTGGGTCATATGGGATTTCCCCGTTCTCTCCCCTGATCGAGATATCCTCTCTTTCGCCCAAAAAAGATTTTGAATTATCAAAAAATTGGAGCGTGAAGTGAAATCAAGTGAAATTATATCCTTTTTTGTTTTGGAGGGTATTCAAATTTCTATTATCAATTAGAAAAGCCTAGAGAATAATTTATGGTTGGATTGGTTAGACCAATAAAATGAAGTATTCAGACTCCGTTTAGAAAAAACCCAATTGGTAATCTATTTTTGATTACTACTACTTATATTATAGATCATCAAATCTTTTTTTTTATATATAATAAGAGAGTAATCTTAAACTTTTCATCAAGGGAGTAATATGATAAATACGTCGAATATTTGGCATTGGCAGAAGGCATGAATTGAATTGAAAAAGAAGTAAGTCGTAGGAAAAAGACGTAGTATTAGTGTCATTTGTCCTATATGTGCAAATAAGAATCGGGCAATTTTTTTTTACTCGGAGTAGAGCATAAACCTAAAAGAATTGAAAAAAGGCCCATTCAGGAACAAGAAAATGACATCGTGGTTTGGATTAGATCTCGATGAAACAATACATCAATGAGAAGTTTATTTGATAAGTTTAATGGATTTTTTGTGGAAGGAAAGGAGACAAAACCAAAACTCATCTTTCTTTTCTTAAAAAGTGGAAGAAAAAAAGCCGCTACATAAAGCAATTCAAAAATTAGATTAGAAAAGGGCCCCGCTATGAGAAAAAAAAAGAAAGAGGGCTGGAATCTACACATTGATTCTTTTTTTTTTCGCAATTTTTGTTGAACCGTATGCATCAAAAGGTGCATGTACGGCTCTTAGGGGATACAAATTTTATCCTAATCAACCGACTTTATCGAGAAAGATTACTTTTTTTAGGCCAAGAGGTTGATAGCGAGATCTCGAATCAACTTATTGGTCTTAAGGTATATCTCAGTATAGAGAATGATAACAAGGATCTGTATTTGTTTATAAACT
>JAGKPW010000022.1:2702500-2732500 GCA_019926035.1 Melaleuca alternifolia | reverse complement strand
GTATAAAAAGCATCTATGTAACCACGATTATATGACCAATCATATATCACATTTATTATTTTGTCCCCTAAAATTCTATTAGGACCTCTTTTCATTTTATAAAACGAATTTAGTAAGTTTAAATTTTGTAAAGATGAATAAATAGGTTTATATAAAAAAGACGCTATAAATATTCCCAAAAAAGCTATACTGACAGAAAAACTTGCATTTGTCACAAATTCATACCAATCGACAGAATTATTGGAATTCTGATGTAAAAGGTTTATGGATGGATTTAACAATTTGGATAATAGATCCAAATGAATTCCTTCTTGATTCAAAGGAAAGGGAATTCCTACGACTCCAACAAACAAAGTAAATAGCACTAATATAATCATGGAAAATAGCATAGTATTGTCCGATTCATGAGGATAAGAGAAAGTTTTTTTAGTGCCAAAACGAGTAATAGTAATAAAAGGGCGTATCCTGTTTTTTCCATTACTACCAATTTGATATGTCTTATTCCAAAAAAAAGAAGCCCTTTCATTATTATTCATTGTTAATAAAGGAAAATTGTTTTTAATCGTTTTTGGTACTTCTTTTCCCCATAGAGATATTGAATAGTAGGAACTACTTTTTTGACCACTATAATTTTGAAAATAAACATTGAAATTCCCATCAAAAGTAAGTAAATAGATCCGAAACATATAAAATGCGGTTAATCCTGCTGTGGAACAAGCTATTATTGCAAAAATAGGTGAATACAACCAACTATCATTAAGAATTTCATCTTTGGACCAAAAACAAGCAAGGGGGGAATACCACAAAGAGAAAGTGTACCTACTAAAAAAACAGTTTTTGTAATTGGTACATGCTTTTTTAAACCTCCCATAAGAACAATATTCTGACTTTTATCGAGCGAATATCCAACAATAGTTTCCATTGAATGAATAATTGATCCGAATCCTAAAAACAACAATGTTTTCGAATAAGCATGAGTAATCAAATGAAATAAAGCAGCTCGATAAGACCCCATACCTAGAGCTAACATCATATAACCCAATTGAGACATTGTAGAATAAGCTAAACCTCTTTTAATATCTTTTTGAGCAAGAGCTAAAGTAGCTCCTAATAATACTGTTATTATACCTATTAAAGATATGAAATTCATTATGTAAGGTATAATTATAAAAAGAGGAAGAAGTCGAGCTACAAGAAAAATGCCCGCTGCTACCATAGTAGCGGCATGTATAAGAGCTGAAATAGGAGTAGGACCTTCCATGGCATCAGGTAACCATACATGAAGGGGGAATTGTGCCGATTTAGCAACTGCACCGGCAAATAAAAGAAAGGCACATAAAGTAAGAAATAAAAAAGGAACCTCATTATTATAAATCAAGTTATTGAATATTTGGAACAAATCCCGAAAATTCAAAACTACCGGTTATCCAATAAAGACCTAAAATTCCTAATAATAAACCAAAATCGCCTACAC
The DNA here is from genome assembly GCA_019926035.1 of Melaleuca alternifolia. Classification (NCBI taxonomy): domain Eukaryota; kingdom Viridiplantae; phylum Streptophyta; class Magnoliopsida; order Myrtales; family Myrtaceae; genus Melaleuca; species Melaleuca alternifolia. The sequence goes on along the minus strand of JAGKPW010000022.1, from coordinate 2,731,026 downwards.
GATTCGTTACAAACGCTTTTTGACAAGCAGTCGCCGCACTAGGTCGTGTGAACCAAAAACCTATTAATAGATAAGAACACATTCCAACTAATTCCCAAAAAATATAAATTTGTATCAAATTCGAACTAGTAACTAATCCCAACATGGAAGTATTGAAAAAACTCATATAAGCAAAAAATCTCAAATATCCTTGATCATGAGACATATAATTGTCACTATAAAAAAGAACCAAAATTCCAACAGTAGTAATTAATATTAACATAATAGAAGTAAGTGGATCGATTAAGTAACCGAACTCTAAAGAAAAATCATTATTAATGGTCCAAGACCATACATATTGATAGATAAAACTTCTATTTATTTGCTGAATAGATAAATAGACCGAAAGTATCATAACTATACTTAACAATAAAAAACTAGGAAAAGACCACATGCGTCGAAGATTTTTTGTTGCCGTTGGAAAAAGTAGAATTCCCACTCCTATTAACATAGGAACTGGAAGTGGAATGAAGGGGATAATCCATGAATATTGATATGTATATTCCATAAAAAACCTTTTTATTTTTAATTAATTCTTTCTAATTCACCGGCTCTTATATCTTTTTATAGATTCAATAAAAAATAAAGATATGGGAAACTTAAATAGATTTGTCTATTCCTAATTATTCTGAATCTTTCTTCTTTACCCAATACTTCAAATATTCAAATCAAGAAGTTAGAATTGGTCAAATGATATGAATATGATAAATATACTATTTATATTTAAAATGAAATTATATTTAAAATGAAATAATACACTAATTCATTTTATTAATATTGAATAGTAAGTAAAATTTTTATGAAAATGCAGAAAAAAATGCAATTATTATTACGTATTACGAAAATTTATACCCATAGAGCAAATAATTAAACTAAAATAGAGTAGTTAATACATTACTTTATTTTGATATAAATAATAGGATGGTCCATACCAAAACAGGGCCAATAAAAAAAAGAACTAGTTTTTTTTATTAGTTTGTTTATTCATAATCATGAAATAATTCATGCTAGAACTAATTATCTTCCATTCGAATAAAAGACACTTATTTTTCTTTGTAGAAAATGCTAGAATATCCCACACTTTTCTTTCAATACCAAGGAGAAAAAAATAGACTTAAAAGAAAGAAAAGACGAAATGACTAAGATGACTTTTAGAAAATCATGTCTCCTTTGATTAACTACTAATTTAATTCGAATTTTAAAATAAAAAAATGTGTAATTGCTCTTTTCTTTTTCTTTTAGCTTGACCAACTAATAAAACACTAAAGTAATGTGAGTAATTTGGAGTTTGTTAGGTAAGGATTGATTTTTTTGAACCTTTCGATATATTTTGTTACATGTATAAATATAGCACGACGAAAATAGACAGAGATATAAAAAAAAGAAAAAATGGAATTGTTTGACCAATAGATGTCTTTCACATTCAACTAGAGAAATGAATAACTTTTTCAAATTTTTCATGGCAGTTCCAAAAAAACGTACTTCTATATCAAAAAAACGTATTCGTAAAAACATTTGGAAAAAGAAGGGCTATTGGGCAGCGTTGAAAGCTTTTTCCTTGGGGAAATCTCTTTCTACCGGGAATTCAAAAAGTTTTTTTGTGCGACAATTAAATAGTCAAACACTAGATTAAATAATCTTAATCTGAAAATGATACTTAAAAAAAAAAGATACAAGGTTTCACTTTTTTTTTTGAATATGTTTTATCCGATGGGGATTCTTATTTTCCTCATCGGTACACTTATCTGTCATATCATAATAAATAATTAAATTACAAAAAAAGTTTTTTTTTATTATAAAAAAAAGGTCTAAGATCTTTAATAAAAATCACAGAGTTCTTGAAACTAATTGATTTAGTTTCCCATTTTTTTATAACTTTCTGGATCATTTTTTTTATGAAAAAATATACCCAACTCATTTGAGAAAAAGTCCCTTTTTTATTCATTTCGTTAGGTATAGGTATTCTATACGAATGATGTGTCAATTTGGATTGATCAAAAATATATCATATGTTTATAAAGGAAGACTGATCAAGATATATCTTTAAAATAAAATTCTAATTTTTAGAAAAAACCTTTTGATTTTCTATCTAATTGTTACTACCCTAACCCTACTTGAAATCAAAAAAGGTTTTTGTAAGACAAGATGTTCAGTTCAGGCCAATATGGAATTCGTTTTCTAAATCCTAAATAAAATTCTTTACAGGACGAAAAACCAACCTAAGGCCTAAGGGTTAATACAAATCTCGACAAATAGTTAAATAAAAAAAATGGAATGTAACATTGTACTGTCAAATGATAAATGAATTCAAAAATGAAAAACATTTGAGTTATATCTTTATCCTTGGATTGAAGTCATAACTATTTGGTTACAAGATCTCCATTTTAGGAGAGCCTAAACTACGAAAACGTCTCTCTTAAATAAAAAATGGACACCTTCAATTTTAATTCAAAAATTAAATCAAATGAGAATAAAGATTTTTATGGGGAATGCTTCAATCCATATTGAAATGAAAGGAGTTCTTTCTCATCAATTTGCATGAAAATGAAAAAAAAATATTGAATTGACTCCTTCAATCTCGACGATTAAATAATAATCGATTATTATTATTTCGAGTACGCCGCTATGGTGAAATCGGTAGACACGCTGCTCTTAGGAAGCAGTGCTAGAGCATCTCGGTTCGAGTCCGAGTGGCGGCATGGAATCTTCTAAAACAAATCGAATAAGTCCTATAATAAATTCAATTCCTGATTTCAATTCTGTAGGATTGGTTTACCCCACTCTTTTAATTAAATTAAAAAAAATTATGATATTCTCCACTTTAGAACATATATTAACTCATGTATCCTTTTCGATCGTTTCAATTGTAATTACAATTTTTTTGATAAGCTTATCGGTCGATGAAATCGTAGGACTATATGATTCGTCAGAAAAAGGCATGATAGCTACTTTTTTCTGTATAACAGGATTATTAGTCACTCGTTGGATTTATTCAGGACATTTCCCGTTAAGTGATTTATATGAATCATTACTTTTTCTTTCATGGAGTTTCTCCATTATTCATATGGTTCCGTATTTTAAAAAGCATAAGAATTATTTAAGCGCAATAACCGCGCCAAGTACTATTTTTACCCAAGGCTTTTCTACTTCAGGTCTTTTAACTGAAATGCATCAATCCGAAATAGTAGTACCTGCTCTCCAATCCCAATGGTTAATGATGCATGTAAGTATGATGATATTGGGCTACGCAGCTCTTTTATGTGGATCATTATTATCAGTAGCCCTCTTAGTCATTACATTGCGAAAAGCCATAAGGATTTTTAGTAAAAAAAACAATTTTTTAAATGAGTCATTTTCCTTTGTCGAGATCCAATACATGAATGAAAGAAACAATGTTTTACTAAACACTTCTTTTTTTTCTTCTCCAAATTATTACAGGGCTCAACTGATTCAACAATTAGATCAGTGGAGTTATCGTATTATTAGTCTCGGGTTTATCTTTTTAACCATAGGTATTCTTTCGGGAGCAATATGGGCTAATGAGGCATGGGGGTCCTATTGGAATTGGGACCCAAAGGAAACTTGGGCATTTATTACTTGGACCCTATTTGCGATTTATTTACATACTCGAACAAATAAAAATTGGGAAAGTCTAAATTGCGCGATTGTGGCTTCTATCGGCTTTCTTATAATTTGGATATGCTATTTTGGGGTCAATTTATTAGGAATAGGATTATATGGTTATGGTTCATTTAATTTACATTAAGATCTAATTAAATTACAAAAAATCCCGACAAATCCAAACATAGAACAAGCCTATATAGAAATAGAAAAATAAGTAAGAATAGAAGATAAGAAAAAAAAACTTCCTACTTCATGTAGGCTGTCGAGAACCTTTTGAATCACTACAATACTTGATTCAAAAGGTTTTCATAAAGACCAAAGACATCTGTTTACAATTCCAATTTTTTTGACTTAATAGAAAAAAGACTTTTTTTTATTGTACAACGAACAATATTAAAAATAATAATAGGATTACTTTTTTATTTTTTCTTTTATTGATGAAAACTATTGATAAAAATTATTAGATATAATAGCTTCGACCTTGTCAACAGATAGTGAGAGAACGAAATCTGGATAAATACCAATAGCTATTATTGGTAGAAGGATAGAGATGGAAACAAATAACTCTCACGGCCCAGAATAAAAAAAATAAGAGTTTGGAACATTAAATAACTTGTATCCATAGAACATTTGGCGTAACATTGCGGCTTCCCTCTCTCCCTCTCTCCTCTCTCTCTGCGGCATTAGGTCGAACAGTTGATGGACGTCCATCAACTGTTCAACCCGTCGCTTCCACCGGCCAATCAGCCCTGCAGCCACCCACCCCTGACTTGGAGGAGACCGTCGGAGGGGACTACGGCCGTGGGGGAGGCGGCACGTGGCCGGCGGGGCCGGATTTTCCGGCCACGCTCACCCACCCCACTCGGCTTAAAACCGAGTGGGCAAGGGTTTTTGGGGAAGTTTTTCACCGAGTTCCTGGCCTCCTCTCCACGCGTTCTTGGCGTCCTCTTGAAGCTGGTGACTCCCTCTTCCGAACGCCCCCGACCTCCTCCGCCGCCTCGCCGCGAGCCGCCGGAAACAGCCAGTTGCAGGAGGCTTCGCGACCAGCCGTCCGGGAGCTTTTCTAGAAAAAGGCCAGAACCGTGTGCGAGCAGCCGACTTCCCGGAGCCGCCCCGCCGTGCTCCGGCCACCCCAGGCCGAGCCACCGCCGCCGTTTGACAAGTCGTGACGCAGGCTCCCCGAACCGACCAACACCAAGCTCCGACGAGACCCCAGGCCGACGCACGGAGGCGAGTTCCGAGCCTTCACGACCAGCCGGAAAACCGCAAGGAAGGGGCCACGATCCGGTCCGTGACCCAGCCGACCTGATCCGTGACCCAGCCACGACCCGATCCGTGACCCAGCTGATCCGGTCCGTGGCCTGGCCAAAATCAATCCCTGACCGATCCGCCCGATCCGTGCACCGATCCGCCCGATCCGTGCACCGATCCGAGCCGACCCGTGCACGACCCGTGCCTGACCCGTCCGGCCCGTGCACTGACCAGGCCAGCAGAGGAGGAACCGGGCCACTGACCAGGCCCAGTAGCCAGGCCCGAAGGCCCAGCCGACCCGGCCCGGCCAGCAGCCCCGCGGGCCCAACTCGTGGGCCCGACCCGTGAGGCTCAGCCCGGCCCACTTTCAGGCCTAGTTTTCAACCCAGGCCCACTCAGCCGGCCCGGAGGAAAGGAAAAGAAGGCCCGACCCGAAAAAAAAAAAAAAAAAAAAAAAAAAAAAAAAAAGAAAAACAGGAGGAGGAGCTCAGCAGCAGGCTTGTTGGGACACTCTCCAAGTGAGTGGATCCTAACCTTTTATTAGGCGCATCTCCGTTTTAGTAGAATTTAGCGGGTAGAATTTGGGGCGATTAGAACGGCTAGGGCGATTATAATTGGTTTAAGCGTAAACTGCAATTCGTATAGAATTGGACCTCATGCTTGGTTTATCTATTAGCCTAGTCGAGTAAAGGATTGCTTGTTTGGACCACGATTAGTGGTCGGGCCAACTTGTATTGGTCAAGGGTGTCCCTTCTCGTGAAATTACGAGAACACACTCGTGCTCAGTTCAGACTGGGAGTAGTCCGATCGAATTCCCCGAAATTTTGCGATCAGAGTTGGGACTTACTCGAACTGGCAGCTTGGGTGGTTGAGTAGTATTTTACACTCCTTTACCGCTTTATATTAAAGTTAATTTATCGTTAATGTCATTTACTTAGATGCATTTAAATTATGTTTTTCCTCGCCTAATTAAGTAGTTTAAATTTTATAGTTTACTCCGTAATTTCGATCACGCCTATTTAATTTAGATTGCAATTTATTTACTATCTCGCTCATTTATATGGTTAAGTTAGACGATACCCCGCGACCCGGCTTAGACACCCCGATTGGTTGTCGATTAGTGGAGAGTAGTATATTCCGATTGTGGGGCCATGGGATGTGAGACTAAAGGTAGGTCTTACCTAGTTCTGCCTGTTACCGCCCGGAGACTGAGAGGGGATGGGACGTCCAGGGACCCTAGGACTGGGCTGATCCTAATCTAGGGTTATGGTTTGCTCACTGAGACCGTGGAATCTCACCCCACCACCCCACCACACCAGGACCTCAGAATGGACACGGACAGCTCCGATTCGGAGAACATGGCGGTGGAGGACCATCTCATGGAATGGCCTTCCGAGGAGGAGGAAGCTCAGGATCAGCAGGCGCCGGACCCTCAGGATCAGGAGGAGGATTGGGACCAGGAGCTGGATCGACTGCTGGAGATGGAAGACCCGGGGTCCGATGAGGACCTGGAGGACGTCGGGGGATACTTGCCGCCGGATGTCCCCTTTGAACCGGATGAATTACCCGAGGACGAGGAAGAGTACGAACTAGGAGTGAATCCTGAGGCTCCTCAGAGTAGGGGAGAGGTCATAGACACTGATGTCCAGGAAGACGGGCTGATCGTCGAATTCCACCGGGAAACGGGGTGGATCTGGAGCACTAGGAGGGATATCTGGTACCCACACCAGCACGTGAAGGTCTACTCAGGGTTCCAGGAAACCGAACTAGAACTCTTACACGAGAGGTGTGAGGTGCCGCAAGGGGGCTACCTGTCGGACTTTAAAGACCCCGAAGGAGAGGACGATTCAGAGGACGGTACGGTAATCGACGAGAAGCCTTCATGTGAGAGGACTTGGCCCAAGCCCCCGACCACTCCTTAGGATAGCCTTAGTCTTCCCTAACTTAGACCGCAACTTTTGTGTGTATAGCTGAGCGGTGCTAGTGTACGTAGGTCTTGTATGACTCTCTTTTGGACCACTCCCCTCTCCCGTACTTGGATGTGTACCCTTTTTGAAGAACCTTCTGGTATTAGAACTGACGGCGATCTTGGATTGTAAAATTGATGCTGATGGAATGAAAAACGTTTCCTGAAAAGTGTGGTATTTAATTGGATCCTGAAGTAATTGCTACGACCCCGAAACCGGGGCGTGACAGCTTGGTATCAGAGCGAGGTTGTGACCTAGGAAAAGGTCACCTAGTTGGAGTGATAAGGAGCGACGTTTATTCAAGATGGACAGTTGGCAGCACACACTCTACCGAAACTGTGAACCTTGGTTAGGTCTGACCACTAGGATAGGGGACCAGACTGAGGTTAGCTCAAGACCCCCACTTGACCTTAGGTTTTGTGTCAATTGTTTAGCTGCGTTGGCACGGTATGGGACGTGTGCAGCAAGGCCGGACATTGGCTAGAGACCATAGGGCTTGGTCTACGCCGGACTCGACCTGGGCGGTATGGGACGCACAGGGCGAGGTCAGGCGTGTGACGTGACGTCTGGTTTAGCTAAGTTGGCACGGTCTAGAACGTGTGCAGCAAGGCCGAATCTGGACTTGTAGTGCCGGAGGGCACGTGGCCGTTGATCGGCGTGGCGAGGCTGGGCCTCTGCTGTTGTGACAATGATCCCCCTTTTGAGAAGGTGTGGTGTTTCTGTCACCGCCTGCGTGGCGAAAGTGCGTGGCACCGAGTGAGGGTGGCCACTGATGCACTGAAGTCGAGTTCCTGACGAGGTTTCGACTGGACCCGTGGGGTCGTGTTGTCCTACGGGGATAGGACGGGTGTTGATGGTGGTTTCCAACACCGAGTGTTGATGGTGGTTTCCAACACTGTCATAGTATGCGATACTATGTCTCCTTTCGAGGTCAATAGGGTTTTTTAAACGATCTATTTTGGTAGATCTAGCTGTAGTGCTTACCCCTGTTGAATTCCTCAAGGAGTGTCAAAAGCATTGTGATGCTGTAACAGGAAGACCAGATGGTCAGACCGCGGGGGAGACCTCCGCGTAGAAGGGCGACGATTGGTCACTTCGGGGTGGGGGAGGATGAACCCCAAGAAGATCCCCGTGTTGAGGGACTCGTGAGAACGGTGGAGGATCTGCGGGAGGAAGTCCGCCAGCAAGCAAGAAATCAGGACGCCGCAATCGCAGCTGCGGTAAATGCCGCCTTAGCTGCCGTACGGAATGAGAATGCTGCCGCGGCCCAGGGATCCGCCGTGCGAGTCGACGAGCAGGAAGTTGAGGTTCCGGCCCCTGCTCCTTTGGCTGATGGTACGAATGGGGAGAGGAGGAAACAGAGGCAGGTCGGACAATTCCTAAAGTTGAAACCCCCAGTCTTTACCGGAATGGGAGACCCTGGAGCAGCAGAGGAATGGCTGCTGGAGCTTGAGAAGATATTTGAGGTCATGGAGTGTTCAAACGAAGATCGAGTGACACTCGCGGTGTATCAACTACAGGGGAATGCCCGACATTGGTGGAGGGTCACCAGAGGTATCGCCTTTCCTGGAGGCGCAGTACCTAACTGGGAGGATTTCGTTGAAACTTTCAACGAGCAATATTTCCCCGAGGCAGAGAGAGACGCGAAGCTCGCCGAGTTTCAGAGACTGCGGCAGAATAACCTGACAGTGCTGGAGTATGAGGCACAGTTTACCGCCCTGGCCAAGTATGGCAAGAAGTTGATCGAGGATCCAGTGGACAGGGCGAAGAAATTTCGGGAAGGGCTGAAACCCGAAATCAAATCCCAGCTTGCTCCCTTCAACCTACGGGATTACAAGGAGGTGTTCACAAGGGCTCAATTGGTCGAGAAGGACCTAAACGAGAGAGTAGCCGCGTCTGGATCGCGAGCATTCGCGGGTAGAGATGCTAGTAGATTTCGGCATGTAAAGAAGCCGGCAGCAGGGGTGAAGAAGCCCTTTCCAGCTATACGAAACGGGGGAGTCAGGAAGCCCCCCTTTCGTCAAGGGAATTGGTGCCGACAGTGTGGAAAGACGCACCAACCGGGACCCTGTCCCCCGAAGAGCGAGGGATGCTACGGGTGTGGCCAGCTGGGCCACATGGTCCGTGATTGTCCCCAGCGCGCTCCTAGAGCGCAGCCTCAGCAGCAGGTCGGGCAGCTAGCAGGCCTAGCGCCGCCTCTTTTGATGGACCGACCCTCGGCGCAGGGAAGAGTCTATGCGGTGACCAGACATGAAGCACAGAACTCGGGAGGAGTCATAACAGGTACCGTCTCCTTACACCGCAGTTCTGCTTATGCTTTGTTCGACACGGGGGCTACCCACTCGTTCGTCGCTGAGCGTTTTGTGGAGTTAGTAGGGTTGCATGTGGAACCCTTAGCTGTTGTTTTGAATGTCTCGACGCCTCTGCATGTTCACATGTTATCCGTTAACGGATGCAAGGACTGCGAGTTAGAGCTCAGCGGAGTTAGAAGTTCGATTGATTTGGCGGTTTTAGATTTGCGTGATTATGATGTTATTATTGGCATGGATTGGTTGACTAGACAGAAAGCTACGGTGGACTGTTCTAGGAAGCTTGTAAGGTTCTGCCCGACTGAGGACTCGAGTTACGAGTTCCTCGGAGGTCACGGCGGACCTTCAACCGCAATTATCTCTTCTTTGGAAGCGACGCGGTTGTTAGTGGATGGCTGTCAAGGCTACCTAGCTAGTGTTGTTGACACGACGGTCGAAGGACCAGTGTTAGAGGAGATCGTTATAGTTCGGGAGTTTCCCGACGTTTTTCCGGAGGAACTACCTGGGTTACCCCCAGAGAGGGAAGTAGAGTTTGCTATCGAAGTGCCTTCCGGGACGGAACCGATCTCTAAGGCTCCCTACCGGATGTCACTCTCAGAGCTGAAGGAGTTAAAGGTGCAGATGCAAGAACTACTGGATAAAGGATTTATCCGCCCAAGTGCGTCACCATGGGGTGCGCCAGTCCTCTTTGTAAAGAAAAAGGATGGGTCCTTAAGACTTTGCATTGATTACCGACAACTGAATAAGGTAACAGTCAAGAATAGATACCCGTTACCCAGGATTGACGATTTATTTGATCAGTTGCAAGGAGCCAAGGTCTTCTCGAAGATTGACCTGAGGACGGGATACCACCAATTAAGGATTAAAGAGGAGGATATCCCGAAGAGTGCCTTTTGAACTCGTTATGGACATTACGAGTTCACAGTAATGCCGTTTGGATTAACCAACGCTCCAGCTGCTTTCATGGATTTGATGAACAGGGTGTTCAGGGAGTACTTGGACAGGTTCGTCATAGTCTTCATCGACGATATACTGATCTATTCAAAGAGTTCAGCAGAACATGAGCAGCACCTAAGGATAGTACTTATGGTACTAAGAAGACATGCACTTTACGCGAAGTTCAGTAAGTGTGAGTTTTGGCTAGATCGCGTAGCCTTTTTGGGACATGTGATCTCGGGAGATGGAATCTCCGTAGACCCTGCAAAGATTGAGGCGGTGATGGATTGGCCGAGACCTACGACAGTGACGGAAGTTCGTAGCTTCCTAGGTCTGGCGGGGTACTACAGAAGGTTTATAGAGAAATTTTCAAGCCTGTCCCTGCCCTTGACAAGCTTGTTGAAGAAGGATAAGAAGTTCGAATGGACGGAAAAGTGCGAGAGGAGCTTTCAAGCACTAAAAGAGAAGTTGACCACTGCACCGGTCCTGACCATTCCTACAGGACCAGGTGGTTATGAAGTTTATAGTGACGCCTCATATCAAGGTCTTGGGTGCGTTCTAATGCAACACGGTCGAGTTGTAGCTTACGCATCGAGACAGTTGAAGCCCCACGAGCAAAACTATCCAACGCATGACCTGGAGTTAGCCGCAGTGATCTTCGCGCTCAAAATTTGGAGGCACTATCTGTGCGGAGAAAAGTTTCCAATCTTTACAGATCATCAAAGCCTCAAGTATCTGTTCTCTCAGAAGGAATTGAACATGAGACAACGGAGATGGATGGAACTCCTGAAGGACTACGATTGCGAAATCCTGTACCACCCAGGAAAAGCGAATCGTGTAGCAGATGCGCTTAGTCGTAAGTCCTCTTTGACTTCACTGTTGGCCAAGGAATGGCAACTGCACGGGAAGGTACAAAACTCGGAGTTCAGGTTTGAGATTGGACACCTGAATTGTTTAATGGCCACCTTAAGGATAGAACCTCAAATCAGGACCAAGATTAAAGATCTACAATCTTCGGACCCTTCCTTATTGGACATCTTACAGACCAAAGGGGAACTAAGGAAACCTGGTTTCCAGGTCTCGGAGGATGGAGTCCTGAGCTTCCGAGGGAGACTTTGTGTACCTGATAATCCTGATTTAAGGAACGAAATCCTGTCCGAAGCACACCGAAGTAAGTACAGTGTCCACCCTGGTAACACCAAGATGTACCAGAATCTAAGACCCCACTACTGGTGGAGCGGGATGAAGGCGGACGTGGCAAGATTCGTGGCCAAGTGTCTGACGTGCCAACAAGTGAAGGCGCAACACTGTAAGCCGGGAGGTCTTTTGAACCCTTTGGAAATCCCAGAATGGAAATGGGAGCATATCACAATGGATTTCGTGACCGGCTTACCAAGAAGTCAGAAGGGTCACGATATGATTTGGGTCATAGTGGACAGACTGACCAAATCTGCCCACTTCCTGGCAGTACGAAAGAACCTTCCCTTGGACCGGTTGGCAGACTTATATGTGACCCAGATCGTCAGACTGCATGGTGTGCCGGTAACTATCACCTCCGACCGTGACCCAAGATTCACCGCTTACTTTTGGAAGAGCCTACAAGGAGCCTTGGGTACCCGACTGCAGTACAGTACGGCGTACCATCCCCAGACTGATGGGCAGTCTGAGCGGACCATCCAGACCCTGGAAGACATGCTGAGGGCGTGCGTCATGGATTTTAAAGGAGGATGGGAAAGTCAGTTACCTCTGGTGGAGTTCGCCTACAACAATAGCTTTCAACAAAGCTTAGGGATGGCACCCTTTGAGGCCTTGTATGGACGAGCCTGCAGGACTCCGGTATGTTGGGACGAAGTCGGGGAACGGAAAATTTTGGGACCCGAACTGGTACAGCAATCGCAGGAAGCAGTAAAGTTGATTAGACAGAGGTTGAAAACGGCTCAGAGCCGACAAAAAGGCTATGCAGATCGAAGGCGACGGCCCTTGGAATTTGACGAAGGAGAACATGTCTTCCTAAAAGTGTCGCCTAAGAAAGGGATATCTCGTTTCGGAGAAAAAGGCAAGCTGAGTCCCCGGTTTGTGGGACCCTTTGAGATTTTGGAGAGGATAGGCCCGGTAGCCTATCGACTGGCCCTACCACCGAACTTGGAACAAATTCACAACGTCTTCCATGTTTCCATGCTAAGGAAGTATGAGCCCGACCCTTCGCATGTGTTAAGCTACGAAGACATTAAGCTGGATGGACAAGTGTCCTACGAAGAAAGGCCAGTCAGGATTGGAGATCGGAAGGAGCGGAAACTCCGGAACAAGGTTATACCCCTGGTCAAGGTGGTATGGGAACATCACGGCTCAGAGAACGCAACCTGGGAGAGCGAAGAGCTCATGCGACAACAACACCCTCTACTGTTTGAAGACTTAGAAGCAGCAAATTTCGGGGACGAAATTTCTTAAGGGGGGTAGGTTGTAACGACCGTGCTCGGTCCGGTTCGCAATTTACGGCTAAATTGGGATTTTTCGGGAAATTGGATAATTTCCCCGGTATTTGCGAAATTTGGAAAAATATTGGATTTAACGCAAATTTGAAGTTTAAAATTTTATTGGGGCCCAAAACATTTTAAATTTCAATTTGGGAATTTTCAGGAATTTTTCGGGAAATTTTCAGAATTTTAAAATTATTTTTCCGAATTTCGGAAATTAAAATATATTATTTTAATTAAAAATCCCAGACCGGCCAGCGAACCGGCCGGTCCGGCCGTGCACGCCGCCGGTCCGACCAGGTCGAACCGGGTGGCACGTGCCCCGCACGCGCCTCGCGGCTTCCCTCTCTCCTCTCTCTCTGCGGCATTAGGTCGAACAGTTGATGGACGTCCATCAACTGTTCAACCCGTCGCTTCAACCGGCCAATCAGCCCTGCAGCCACCCACCCCTGACTTGGAGGAGACCGTCGGAGGGGACTACGGCCGTGGGGGAGGCGGAACGTGGCTGGCGGGGCCGGATTTTCCGGCCACGCTCACCCACCCCACTCGGCTTAAAAACCGAGTGGGCAAGGGTTTTCGGGGAAGTTTTTCACCGAGTTCCTGGCCTCCTCTCCACGCGTTCTTGGCGTCCTCTTGAAGCTGGTGACTCCCTCTTCCGAACGCCCCCGACCTCCGCCGCCGCCTCGCCGCGAGCCGCCGGAAACAGCCAGTTGCAGGAGGCTTCGCGACCAGCCGTCCGGGAGCTTTTCTGGAAAAAGGCCAGAACCGTGTGCGAGCAGCCGACTTCACGGAGCCGCCCCGCCGTGCTCCGGCCACCCTAGGCCGAGCCACCGCCGCCGTTTGACACGTCGTGACGCAGGCTCCCCGAACCGACCAACACCAAGCTCCGACGAGACACCAGGCCGACGCACGGAGGCGAGTTCCGAGCCTTCACGACCAGCCGGAAAACCGCAAGGAAGGGGCCACGAACCGGTCCGTGACCCAGCCGACCTGATCCGTGACCCAGCCGACCTGATCCGTGACCCAGCCACGACCCGATCCGTGACCCAGCCACGACCCGATCCGTGACCCAGCTGATCCGGTCCGTGGCCTGGCCAAAATCAATCCCTGACCCATCCGTCCGATCCGTGCACCGATCTGCCCGATCCGTGCACCGATCCGAGCCGACCCGTGCACGACCCGTGCCTGACCCGTCCGGCCCGTGCACTGACCAGGCCAGCAGAGGAGGAACCGGGCCACTGACCAGGCCCAGTAGCCAGGCCCGAAGGCTCAGCCGACCCGGCCCGGCCAGCAGCCCCGCGGGCCCAACTCGTGGGCCCGACCCGTGAGGCTCAGCCCGGCCCACTTTCAGGCCTAGTTTTCAACCCAGGCCCACTCAGTCGGCCCGGAGGAAAGGAAAAGAAGGCCCGACCCGAAAAAAAAAAAAAAAAAAAAAAAAAAAAAAAAAAAAAAAAAAAGGGGAGAAGCTTCAGCAGCAGGCTTGTTGGGACACTCTCCAAGTGAGTGGATCCTAACCTTTTATTAGGCGCATCTCCGTTTTAGTAGAATTTAGCGGGTAGAATTTGGGGCGGTTAGAACGGCTAGGGCGATTAGAATTGGTTTAAGCGTAAACTGCAATTCGTATAGAATTGGACCTCATGCTTGGTTTATCTATTAGCCTAGTCGAGTAAAGGATTGCTTTTTTGGACCACGATTAGTGGTCGGGCCAACTTGTATTGGTCAAGGGTGTCCCTTCTCGTGAAATTATGAGAACACACTCGTGCTCAGTTCAGACTGGGAGTAGTCCGATCGAATTCCCCGAAATTTTGCGATCAGAGTTGGGACTTACTCGAACTGGCAGCTTGGTTGGTTGAGTAGTATTTTACACTCCTTTACCGCTTTATATTAAAGTTAATTTATCGTTAATGTCATTTACTTAGATGCATTTAAATTATGTTTTTCCTCGCCTAATTAAGTAGTTTAAATTTTATAGTTTACCCCGTAATTTCGATCACGCCTATTTAATTTAGATTGCAATTTATTTACTATCTCGCTCATTTATATGGTTGAGTTAGACGATACCCCGCGAACCGGCTTAGACACCCCGATTGGTTGTCGATTAGTAGAGAGTAGTATATTCCAATTGTGGGGCCATGGGATGTGAGACTAAAGGTAGGTCTTACCTAGTTCTGCCTGTTACCGCCCGGAGACTGAGAGGGGATGGGACGTCCAGGGACCCTAGGACTGGGCTGATCCTAATCTAGGGTTATGGTTTGCTCACTGAGACCGTGGAATCTCACCCCACCACCCCACCACACCAGGACCTCATAATGGACACGGACAGCTCCGATTCAGAGAACATGGCGGTGGAGGACCATCTCATGGAATGGCCTTCCGAGGAGGAGGAAGCTCAGGATCAGCAGGCGCCGGACCCTCAGGATCAGGAGGAGGATTGGGACAAGGAGCTGGATCGACTGCTGGAGATGGAAGACCCGGGGTCCGATGAGGACCTGGAGGACGTCGGGGGATACTTGCCGCCGGATGTCCCCTTTGAACCGGATGAATTACCCGAGGACGAGGAAGAGTACGAACTAGGAGTGAATCCTGAGGCTCCTCAGAGTAGGGGAGAGGCCATAGACACTGATGTCCAGGAAGACGGGCTGATCGTCGAATTCCACCGGGAAACGGGGTGGATCTGGAGTACTAGGAGGGATATCTGGTACCCACACCAGCACGTGAAGGTCTACTCCGGGTTCCAGGAAACCGAACTAGAACTCTTACACGAGAGGTGTGAGGTGCCGCAAGGGGGCTACCTGTCGGACTTTAAAGACCTCGAAGGAGAGGACGATTCAGAGGACGGTACGGTAATCGACGAGAAGCCTTCATGTGAGAGGACTTGGCCCAAGCCCCCGACCACTCCTTAGGATAGCCCTAGTCTTCCCTAACTTAGACCGCAACTTTTGTGTGTATAGCTGAGCGGTGCTAGTGTACGTAGGTCTTGTATGACTCTCTTTTGGACCACTCCCCTCTCCCGTACTTGTGATGTGTACCCTTTTTGAAGAACCTTCTGGTAATAGAACTGACGGCGATCTTGGATTGTAAAATTGATGCTGATGGAATGAAAAACGTTTCCTGAAAAGTGTGGTATTTAATTGGATCCTGAAGTAATTGCTACGACCCCGAAACCGGGGCGTGACACGTATCAGTTATCGAGCCAATTCCAATAATTATGAACCCCATATGAGATACAGAGGAATAGGCTATTCTTTTTTTTAAATTCCGTTGACCAAGAGATGTTAAAGCTGCATAGATTATTTGGATTGCGCCTACTAGAATCAACCAGGGAGAAAATATAGAATGAGCATGGGGTAATAATTCCATATTGATCCGAACCAACCCATATGCTCCCATTTTTAACAAAATTCCGGCTAGAAGCATACAAGTACTATAATGTGCCTCTCCATGGGTGTCTAGTAACCATGTATGTAAGGGTATAATCGGTAATTTAACAGCAAAAGCAATAAGAAATCCAATATAGAATATTATTTCCAATGCTACCGGATACGATTGATTAGCTAATGTTTCCAAATTTAATGTCGGTTCGTTGGAACCATATAAACCAATACCCAGAACCCCTATTAATAGAAAAATGGAACCTCCCGCAGTGTACAAAATAAATTTTGTAGCAGAATACATACGTTTCTTTCCCCCCCACATCGATAGAAGTAGATAAACGGGAATTAATTCTAACTCCCACATGATGAAAAAAAGTAAAAGGTCTCGAGAAGTAAATGATCCTATTTGACCGCAGTACATTGCTAACATAAGGAAATAAAATAATCGGGAATCTCGAGTAACTGGCCGAGCCGCTAAAGTAGCTAAAGTGGTAATAAATCCCGTCAGTAAAATAGGTCCTATAGAAAGTCCATCTATTCCCAATCTCCAGTAAAAATAAAAAAAATTAATCCATTTATAATTCTCTGTTAGTAGGGTTAATGGGTCGTTCAATTGGAAATGATAACAGAATGTATAGGTAGTTAAAAGTAGCTCTAAAACACATATGCATATAGTATACTACCTTATTACCTTATTTCCCCTATGAGGTAGAAAGAAAATTAAAGAACCTGTGAATATCGGCAAAAGTACAATTATTGTTAACCAAGGAAAATAATTCGTGGTAAAGACAAGATACACTTGGACAAAAAAAAAACCGTACTCAATAAATAAAAAAGAATAATATATTATCTATTTTGAGCACGGTTTTTTGTCGATAAAAAAAATCAATTGTATTCAAAATGTATTTATGTGATTTTTTCTGGAACGTATTAATACGCTAGACCCATGCTTCGAGTTGTTTCATGCCATAAATAAACTCGAATGCTCAAAAAATCCGTTGGACGGGCGGATTCACATCTCTTACAACCGACATAGTCCTCTGTTCTTGGAGCAGAAGCAATTTGCTTAGCTTTACATCCATCCCATGGTATCATTTCTAATACATCTGTTGGGCAGGCTCGGACACATTGAGTACATCCTATACATGTATCATAAATCTTTACTGAATGTGACATCGGATCGATAAGTTTCTGAATGTTATCAATTTTCGATCTAGTAAACTTGTAAATGTATCATATATTTAGACACTAGATGAATCAATGGATTTTACCATAATTTTTCTAATCAATCTAATTCCGGATTGATTCATGAGATCGGCCCAAGATACTTTGATTTCTTACGTTTTTCTCAAACCTACGTATTCTACATGCTAATTTGAATTGACGAATATCCTAATTTCTATAATTCATAATATATAATTAATTAATACTACTTATTTATTCAACAAATTCGATTGATTGATACGAATTGATTTTCTGTTACGATAAATTGACGAAACAATAACTAACCCAATAGCTGCTTCGGTCGCTGCAATAGCTATAACAAAAATGGAGAAAATATCTCCTTTTAATTGTCGACTATCAAAAAAATCTGAAAATGTTACGAAATTTAGATTAACCGCATTGAGGATAAGTTCAAGACACATAAGGGCCCTAACCATATTTCGACTCGTGATCAATCCATCGATACCTATAGAAAATAAATAGGCACTCAAAACAAGTACATGTTCGAGTATCATTGACCAGCTCCTTATTAATTTGGATTCTTTTCAATATGAACAAGAATTCAACGTATTCAATTGACTATTCAATTGACTATAATATAACACGTACAAAACAAAGGAATAGATTGATATTTGGTAATGGATCAAAATAAAATAAAGAATTTATATTTTATACATGAACCGTTTTCAAATAACATTCAAGATAAATGGATTTGATAACCGAAAACAAAGTTGAATTCAGATTGCTATTAATAGTTATAAAGATTTATCATTGACGAGCAACAGCAATTGCTCCTATCAAAGCAACTAAAAGAATTATGGAAATGAGTTCAAATGGAAGAAAAAAATCTATTGATAAATGAATTCCGATTTGTTGACTATTACCTATCAAATCTTGCTCGATAATCTGGTTTGATTTTGTCATCCAAATAATCCCGTACCAAGACGTATCTAAAATAGTAGTCATTAGTAAAACCAAAATACTTGTACAAACCAACGAAGTAATTCCATCTCCAACAGTTCAAAGATTTGAATCTTTGGAATATTCTGAACCATTCATGAACATCACAAAAAATAGAATTAAAATGTTTATAGCTCCTACATAAATAAGGAGCTGCGCAACAGCTACAAATTGGGAGTTTGATAGAATATAAAATAAGGATATACAAACAAGAACCAATCCCAAGGAAAAGGCAGAATAAATTGGATTGGTAAGTAATACCACTCCTAGACTTCCTAATATAAGACTTGATCCCATAAAAACTAAAAGAAAATCATGTATTGGTCCAGGATAATCCATTATTATATGTAAAAGAGAAATAATTTGAAATATTTTTCATGATTTTATTGACCCGACAAGGAATTTTTTTAGGATAGGCTCCTAATTGTATTTAATTCGAATCGAATGGATTTAAAATGGGTCCAGGTCCAATTAGTGGACCAATATAATATGGTTTTCTCTTTTCCCAAAAGATTTACACCAAAGAAAAGGGTAATTTCGTTCAAAACTAAAATTATATTATTAGATTCAATTTTCATTCCAATCTTAATCGCACTTTTTACCAACTAATCAACAGTTAATTGGAATTTAGAGTTATTGACCAACAAAAAAAAATAAAGAAATCATTCCTTTAGATTAGATCAAATTGAACCTTACTGATTGGTGTAGATTCCAAAGGTTTTAACATTTTTTTCTTTTATTATTATTTGAGGCGAATTCGAAACTGTTCGAATTGTATAATCGTTAATTACTGACATTAGTAAATGACCCAAAGCGATTTGATTATAATTCAATTCGTGACGATCATAAGTAGAAAGTTCATATTCCTCAGTCATTGATAAACAATTTGTTGGACAATACTCAACACAGTTACCACAAAAAATACAAATTCCGAAATCAATACTATAATTAAGCAAGCGTTTCTTTCGTATACCGGTTTCCAATTTCCAATCAACAACAGGTAGATCTATAGGACATACACGAACACATACTTCACAAGAAATGCATTTATCAAATTCAAAATGGATTCGGACGCGGAAACGCTCGGATGTAATTAATTTTTCATAAGGATATTGAATAGTTATAGGTAAACGATTTGTGTGGGATAAGGTAATCATGAACCCTTGACCAATGTATTTTGCAGCTCGTACTGTTTGTTGACCGTAATTCATGAACCCAGTTACCATAGGGAACATATCGTAAAGATCTATGAATAATTTTATGTTTGTTTCTTTCTCTTGTTTGATATTTGAGAGAAGTCATAAGTCTAGAATATCCTATTCCCTTTTCTTTCCTTTACAATGAAAGTTGTTGAAAAGAAGTTGTTAATAATAGATTACCTAGAGAAATGGGTAAAAGAAATTTCCATCCAAGATTTAATAATTGGTCTATTCTTAGTCTAGGTAAAGTCCATCTTGTTGTGATAGAAATAAACAAGAACAAATAAGTTTTAGCTAATGTAATAAAAATACCAATTGTCGTTCCAAAGCCTCTACCTACTTTATTTATTTCAAATAGCTCAGGAACGAATATGTAAGGAATAGAGATATTCCAACCCCCTAAGTAAAGAACTGTTACAAATAAGGAAGAAACTAATAGATTTAGATAGGAAGCAACATAAAATAACCCAAATTTGATACCTGAATATTCGGTTTGATAACCTGCTACTAATTCTTCCTCTGCTTCTGGTAAATCAAAAGGTAATCTCTCACATTCTGCTAGGGAAGAAATTAGAAAAACAAAAAACCCTATAGGTTGACGCCACAAATTCCATCCCCAAAAACCATATTTGGACTGGGCCTCAACTATATCAACTGTACTTGAACTGTTAGATAATCATAGTCGATGATAACATCACTGTTCCCATCGCTATTCCAAAACCGTACGTGAGATTTTCACCTCATACGGCTCCTCGAGGGCCATCAATAAATCTAAGGACCGAATTGATATTATTTATATTGATATGTTTATAGTATAATACTATATATATTGATTAGATCGATTCAAAATTAAATATATATTCTATATAGATAGAGTCAAAACCTATCGGAAGGTCATGAATTAGACCAATGGAATTTTGTTTGCTATAATAAGAACTAAAAAAGCACTTTTGAATTGATCTCATCCTTTAATAATTTCAATTTTTCTTTGTTGAGTAATAACTTAATCCTTCAATAAAATACTCTTTATAGAAATATCAATAGATATTTCAACCCATTCTTTTTTATTACGAAAAAAAATGATATATTAGTTCCTGAATAATGCCACGTTATCCCTATGAATATAGGAAAGAAGAAAAAGATCTTTTTTTCGTTCGTATTCTTCTTTCTGAAAAAAAGGGGGTTCAAAAAAAGGATTATTTCGTTCCTGATAGTAATTTTTGAATCTGTGGATAGGAGTATACTCTAAATCGGAATCGTGGGTAGTACCGCTTTATCATTTCTACTAACTTAAAGGCCCAATTACTATTCTTTTTAGGTTATGTAAAAATATCCTTTTGCATAATTTACATAAAAAATCTCCATTACTAATCCTTTATGTATTTTTGCGTTCCTAACCGTCCACTGATTTTTGCTCAATCACCCGTTATGGTAATACATAGAAACGATAATGAAAACTCTATACGGGTGATCTTTTGAGTTGAGCCCGCTTCAAGCTAGGATGACTAATCAACCAATCTTGGGGTAAAAGTCTTGCTTATATTTACTTTTTTTTAATTCTTGTACGTAGGAAATGAGACTCAATCTTTTTACTGCTAATTTCTAAGTTGTTTTCTTTCACTCATACAACTATCTGATTTAGGTCATCAAACTAAATGATGAATAAAAAAAAGGAGATATCTGTTCAATTTCTTTTCGAAAAAGAAAAGAATAAAGAAAAGTTTCTGTTTTAACGAATCGCACGTAGAGATATTGATAATACACAAAGAGTTAATGGTATTTCATAACTAATCGATTGAGCAGCGGCTCGTAGACCACCTAAAAAAGAATATTTATTATTTGATCCATGTCCTGACATAAGAAGTCCAATGGGAGCAATACTGGAAATGGCAATCCATAAAAAAACACCAATATTGAGATCAGATAAAACAAGGTGATAACTAAAAGGAATTACTGAATAACTTAGTAAAATTGATATAACTACTATGGATGGTCCTATACTGAATAAACGAGTATCTCCTCTAGATGGAAAAAGATTCTCTTTGAAAATAAGTTTTGTCCCATCTGCTAAAGCTTGAAGAATTCCCAAAGGACCAGCGTATTCGGGACCAATACGTTGTTGTATTCCTGCAGATATTTCTCTTTCTAACCACACAATTACGAGTACGCCTATTGTGATTCCCAATACAAGAGTCAAAATAGGTAAAAACATCCCTATGATTCCATAGACTTCTTTTGAAGATTCCAATTGAGAAAAAGAATTTATATCTTGTACTTCTGTTGTATCAATTATCATTTTAACGATCAACTTCTCCCATAATGATATCTATGCTACCTAGTATTGTCATAATATCGGCCAATTTCATTCTTTTAACTAACTGAGGAAGAATTTGCAAATTGATAAAACTAGGTGGACGAATTTTCCACCTCCAAGGAAAACCACTCTGATCTCCTATTAAAAAAATTCTCAATTCTCCTTTTGGGGCTTCAACTCTTACATAAAGTTCTTGCTTCGGCAATTCAAAAGTAGGAGAAGGTTTTTTACTAATGAATCGATATTCAAAATCATTCCATTCGGGATCCCTTTCTCTAGCAAAACATCGGGTTTTTAAATTCTCATAGGGCCCCCCTGGAATCTCTTCCAGAGCCTGTTGAATAATTTTTATGGATTCCGTCATTTCACCGATTCGGACTAAATAGCGAGCTAATGAATCTCCTTCTTTTTGCCAATGGATTTCCCAATCCAATTTGTCGTAACATTCATAATGATCAACTTTACGAAGATCCCATTGGATTCCGGAAGCTCGTAGCATTGGTCCCGACAAACCCCAATTTATTGCTTCTTCTGGACCAATAATGCCTACCCCCTCAACTCATTCTAAAAAAATAGGATTTCGCGTAATAAGTTTTTGATATTCAGAAACCTCTGTTAAAAAATAATCACAGAAATCCAAACATTTATCTATCCATCCATAAGGTAGATTGGCCGCTACTCCTCCGATACGAAAATAATTATGCATCATTCTCATATCGGTGGCAGCTTCGAATAGATCATATACTAATTCTCTTTCTCTGAAAATATAGAAAAAAGGAGTTTGTGCACCAATATCTGCCATAAACGGGCGAAGCCATAATAGATGAAAAGCTATACGACTCAACTCTAACATAATTACTCGGATATAACTAGCTCTTTTAGGTACTTGAATATTCCCCAACTATTCTGGTCCTTTTACGGTTATTGCTTCTGTGAACATAGTAGCTAAATAATCCCAACGTGTTACATAAGGCAGATATTGTATAATTGTTCAACTTTCCGCAATTTTTTCCATTCCTCTGTGTAAATAACCCAATATGGGTTCACAATCAATAACATCTTCACCATCTAGAGTAAGGATGAGCCGAAGAACACCATGCATTGATGGGTGGTGAGGTCCCATATTGACTATCATGAGGTCTTTTCTTGGAGTTGCTACATTCATAGGTTATTCCTCGATTCATTCTTTCATGAATTGCTGAAAATGAAAAGAAGTTCAGTAAAATTCAAGATCTAATAAAAAAATAATTCAAATTCCTTTTTCAATTAACGAGTTTTTGATTCCCGAATATCCAGCTGACTAATTAATTCTTTATAACGTATTCTATTTTTCTTTGACAAATAAGATAGCAGTCGTTGGCGTTTTCCTAGGATTTTACGTAGACCTCTCTGAGATAAATAGTCTTTTCTGTGCAATTCCAAATGTGAGGTCAGTCTTCGTATCTTATTGGTGAAACTAAATACTTGAAATTCAACGGACCCCTTGTTTTCTTCTTGTGAAATGACTGAAATGAATGAATTTTTTACCATAAAACGAATTTTCTATCCTCTTTTTGTTAATGGATTTTATTGATCAGTAAGAATAATGCTATTTATTTTAATTTGGTATACACAATAATCTTAATTTCCTTATGAACTCCTAATTTTATCAAATAAAATGAATCAATCCAATTTTCTTTTCCATTTTATTCGTATAGGAATATAGGACTGTGAAAATTCATATAGGAAAAGGAAAGGATGATATATTTCTACATGTTAGAAAAAGATAAAAAATTTGGGATCGAATCGAATTCTAATAATAAATAAAAAATAAGAAGATTCCATTAATCATTTATAGATATATTGGATATTGATACATGCATTGAATTAGTATTCATGTATCATACTGGAAGGTAAGACAATACATGGATGCAACTCCTTGTTTCATATACCATACATATAGGGTACAAATATATATGAAAAACGCATTATTAACAAATTTGCAATCGTGGATACATATGTATCCTTATCATACTGAAGCGGCTACCATTATTGGTATCAAACCAATATCGATTCATACAAGATAAATCTTCTAATCGATAATTAGGCCAAAGAAAGAACTTTAATTGAATTAGTTTCTTTTTATCAAAATGTTTGCTTTTATCCAAAGATTCAACACAGTTTTTTACGTTGTTGCAAAATACTGGATTTTTCTGAATCCCATTTCTCTTCCTCGAATTGAAACAAATTAGAATTCTTAATTCTCTACGCCCTTTAGTGGATAAAACTTTTTCGGGAACAAATAACAAATCATAATAATTTTTGTATCTATTTTCAGCCATTCTTTGATGTCTTGCAATGGATTTATCCAAATTAATCTTAGCAACATAGCTTTTTTCTCGGTATCTTTGATTAATTTTGGTCTTACTCTTATGAACTAATGAAATATTTAGAGTTTGATACATAAAAAATTGTCCGTTATTTTTTATAGACAAACGAACTGGTTCAATAATTAATATACCTTTTTTCATTAATTCTGTAAGAGTTAAATCCTTTTGAATCATCAGAATGTCTAAACTCATTTCTCCCCTTTGAATAGAGGATATAGCAATTTCTCTTGGATTTATCAGTCTAAGTAGGAGACAATATACTTTGATATTATTAATGATTCTTTGATTTAAAGAATCATCCCATCTCAATTGAAAACGTAAGTACCTTTTTAGGAAGAA
This sequence comes from Melaleuca alternifolia, assembly GCA_019926035.1. NCBI lineage: Eukaryota > Viridiplantae > Streptophyta > Magnoliopsida > Myrtales > Myrtaceae > Melaleuca > Melaleuca alternifolia. The sequence goes on along the minus strand of JAGKPW010000022.1, from coordinate 2,706,647 downwards.
ATTAAGCTCTGCTTCCGTGTTGCTCTTATATTGCTTTTTCTTTCTACGTTTTTTCATATCTGAGCTTGCATAATTTTCTTCAATATCTTTTTCTTGGTTTGAGAGAAGTGATCCAAGATTCATTTGATTTTTGACATCGGATTCAATATTATCTCGACTTGCGGATTCTTTTTCTTCTTTATTTCGATTCTCCAATTCAATCGATTTTTTTTCATTCGAAAATGGAAAATGATCCCTTTTGTTCTTTCTAGTGATGTTTTTATTTTCACTAACATTTTCATTAAAATTTAAAAGAAGAAGTTGGATTGGTATGATCCACGGTTTCATAATATATGTATTATAAAGTAGCACAAATTTTGGAAAGAACCAAAGTTTCAGATTCGATATGGGACAACTTAGTATTTCTTCATTCATTCCCATCCAATCAAAAAGGTCTTTTTTTTGTTGGATGCCGTAATTCCTCCATTTTGGGAAATTTTAAGATCAAAAAGACCTTTTTGATCCATTTTATCAATTATTTGATAATTATTAAACATAGTCTTAGTATTTTTATTACGATTGGTATCGATATCGATCCAGGAATCAATATCGACTTTATTTCTAAGACAAAAATCGAAAATTCTCCAATCCAAATATTTTCTATCTGCAAATTTATCCAGATTCATAATATCATCATCTTCTAAATTAATAGGGATAATACCCCTTGTCATGTCAATGAATTTATCTTTTTTATATATCTTGTTGGATATATAAGAAATCTCTTGTTTATTGTTTAAACGTAATGGTGATACATAAATATGTGAACCTTTCCTATTTTCATAATTAATCAATTTATATGAGAAAAGGTCATATCTATAGTATTTTTGAAAGTTATATTTTGAATTTGATTCAAAATCATTTAACTTTTTGTAATTAATTAATATTAATCGATCTTTTTCTTTTTCATCTGAATGCCTTTTGTTTAAATCTTTATTTTGCACTATACGTGTTTGATTGAATCTATTTCTCCATTTGTGTGGTACTAATTGATACCATCGGATCGTAGATAAATCATATTGATAATGACCCCTTAACCTTAACCAGTTTTTCCATTGAATCATTCCCAAATTCAAAATATTTTTATGTTTTAATTCATAATGAAAAATTCCCTATGTTTCCAAATAATCATTTATTTCATTTTTAAGAAAAAGAGATGTTCCGTGATATTGAAGGACATATCTTAACTTATACAAGTTACGAATTTTCGTTTGATATAAGTGGTAAAATACATATGCTTGTGAGAAGGAGGATAAAAAAATCTTTGAATTTTTATTACTAATATCCAAAATTGATTTATTTATAGTCCAAATAAAACGAATTGTATTGTTATTTGTTTTATCCATTTTTTCTTTATTTGTTTCATTATTGTAAATGTATTTATTGATCTTTAATTATCAAAAAAAAGTTGTGTCGTGATCCTAGTAATATTAATGATACAGAGAAGTATATCTATGTATATCCTTTCAATTAAAAATTTTAAAAAATAATATGATTTACGGATTAATCGAACATTTCTTCTTTTGAATTTCTTTAATTTCTGCCAAATAATTTTTATTGATGCTGCTAGTTTAGTAGGATAACTTCTTTTATTAGAACTAATATTTATTTCCGGAGTTAAAAATCCTTTCTTCTTATCTTTTGTAATTTTTTCTAATTGATTCCTGATTGTGCTGGTTCTATGATCCAGATCTTTCATTTTTTTTCTGTCAATGAATAATCTGTCAAATCCATAAATCGAATTTGAATGGACGATTCATTAATAATCCCATTACTGATTATCCCATATTTTTTCTTTTTTAGTTTCACTCAATTCATATATTTTTCTTAATCCAAATAATTGAATTGGGTTTCTTTTGAAAAGTTCTTTTATTTTTCCTTTTAAAAATAGAATTTTTTTGATGACCCATTTTTTTCTTTCTTTTGAAAGGTTAAAAAAAATTATTCTTTCTTTGAAAACCTGTATAACTAATAAAGAATTCTTTTACAATTTGAGAATTTTTTTTCTGAGTTCTTTAAAAATGGTTTCAAAAAATGAACGTTGTTTTCTGGGAGAACCAAAAGGAAGTTCAGTTTCCATTCCCCAAACTGTTAAAAAACAAAAATCATTTTTTTGACCTTTATTTCTCAGCGGATATTTCTGGGGGTGTGGCACCTTAGATCTGTGCCAAGGTTTAAGGCAAAAGGGAAATAGGATCTTTATCTGAATACCGTCTGTCAACCAATTTTTTGGAAATTCAGTCTCTGATAATTGAACACCATTATAGGTGCATTTAACATGCATTTCTCTATTCCAATCTTTTAAGTCCTCGGACCATTCGGGAAATTGAAATAATAGCATACGGACTATATTTTTAGCTATTATCAATGAAGGTAATACAATATATTTTCTAAGAAAACATTGGGTTACTAATAGGTATCCTCTTATTACTTGAGCAAATAAAATGCTATCCCAGGCTTTGGCTATTTCTATTCGTGTTTTCTCTTCTATTTTTATTTTGTATTCTTCTCTTTTTTCTTCCTCGTTTTTTTTCTCACTTTCTTTTGTCTTTTCCTCGGTATAATCCAAAATTCTTAATTCTGTTGTTTTTTTTATACATCCAGTTTTTAAAAATGAATTTGATCATCTCGGAGATATCAAAAGAAAAAATGGGTTTATCTATTCTGTCCAAAAAAAGAGGAGAATGCACATTTGCTTGAAACAATTCACAAGTAACTATTTTACGTCTTTGAGAACGCATGGAGCCTTTGATTATGTCTCGACGAAAATCCGATTGTTGTGAATAACGTATCAAAGCCACTTCGTCGGCTTCCTCAGGATTATCAGTATTTTGAATATTAGTATCAGTATTTTGCTGGCTATCTGTAAAAATCACTACACGTTTGGCTTTTCTGTAACGAATCTGATGATCCTCTGCCACGTTTTCTCCGCTTTCTCCCTCCTGTTGTTCCAGATCATTGATTAATTTGTATGACCATAGAGGAACTTTTTTACTTATTTCTTTTATTCCAATAGCTTTTTTTTAATTCTTTTAGTCTTGGGATCCGTTATAATTGCGTTGAAGAAAATTTTCAAAATTTTTATTTGATCTTCTGCATTAATTATTCCTTGTTCGGTTTCTGGGAATGGAAATAAAGAAAGTTTTTTTTCTGTTGATAATGAATTTCTATGAAATGCATCTATTTGTTCTTCCAATTTTTCCTGATCAGTAGTAAAAAGTATCCCATGAATCTTATTTATCCAACCTGTCTCGATATAATTTTTTATGGAAATTTGATTTCGGATTGGGGATGAAAAAAAGAATTTGACCCTTCCACGACGGGGCCCATTCAAAAAAGGATCATATTTTTTAGGCAAATATTCTTTTTTCTTTTCATCATTACACAATCTAGTTTTTTTTTCGAGTACATCTAGAGTAATGGGTCCTTTATTTATAAGTTCCATTTTTTTTCTAAATTCTTTGCTCAAGTTGTTCTTTTTTTGTTCATTGGTATAAATCCAATTATCATACAATTCATCATCGAGTAGTTTTTCTCTTGTCAACAAAGAAATTTTTCTTTGTATAATTTCCAAGAAAGTTGACAAACTGGGGGGGTACGTAAAAGATATTCTTTCTTTTCCATTGTTTCGACATGTATAAAAAAAATATTGTGACATTTCATTTCTTACGGAATTTGTAAATTTATTGTTTTTTATATATCGCAATGGACAATTCCATCGTTTATAGTCGAAAAGAAGAGTCACAAGAGGTTTTTCAAACCATAAAAAAATGGATCTTCTTTAAATAATTCTAACTTCGAATTCTCTTTATTTTTCTTCCCATCCATAAAAGAAGTTTTATAAACTTGGCTATTTTTATAGAATGTCTCTTGAAAGTTGAATTCATCCCTTGTTTTTTTCCTTTCCATTCACTCGGATCTCTTCCCTTTCATCGATTTTGTCCGGATCCTCCTTTTCTTCCGAAAAAAGGGAAGGAGAAGGATCTTCTTCGGTGGATCCCTCTTGTTCCTGTTTAGTCCCCTTCGTTTCGAAAGTTGTTTCTATTTCTACATCTGTTTCTTCCTCGCTTTCCCCCCTTTCTTCCGTTTCTGAGGTTTCTTTGAATTTTTT
>JAGKPW010000022.1:2667500-2672500 GCA_019926035.1 Melaleuca alternifolia | reverse complement strand
TGTAAGCATAGTAATTATCCTTTTTCAATTGGGAGAGATGGCTGAGTGGACTAAAGCGTCAGATTGCTAATCCGTTGTACGAGTTTTTCGTACCGAGGGTTCGAATCCCTCTCTTTCCGTTTCCATGGATGACTTGGTATTTTATTTTTATTTTTTTCAAAACCTTTCCTTTTTATTTAATAAAATAAATAAGGATGTACAATAGATAAAATCCTAAGTTAAGAACATTGAAAAATTAAGCAAGTAAAAATAAAAAGAAAGGCCTTTTTTTTAATTCTTCACGTCCAGGATTACGTCCTGGATCATTAGATAGGAATCCAAAAAAAAAGAGAGAAACAAAAAATATCACTACTGTGTAAACAAAGAGTTTGAGAGTAAGCATTACACAATCTCCAAGATCTTTTTTTTTAAAAAAAAAAGAGAATAGATTCTCCATTTTTATACCCTGTATCCTTTTTTGACACCAATAAACAAAACCAATAAACAAAATGGCTTCTCGAAATCAAAAATAAAAAAGAATTTTCAGAAATTCATTTGGAATAAGAGTCAAGTCTTTCATTAAAAAAATATCTTTTCTATTTTTGGATGACTCTAAAAGGGTTTTTCAATAAATGAAAAAGAATCAGAATGAGGAAAGGAAAGAGGGTGAGTCAAATTTCTTGCAGCTATCTAAGAATTGTTTGCATCAAGGGTTCATGCTGTAAGACTTAGCCGATCTTATCCATTGTTAGAATTTTTTTTTTCGAATAAATTATGTCTAGGACAGTATTCAAAATCTCATCGAAACCTTACAGCAGCTTGCCAAACAAAGGCTAAGAGAAAAAAGAGAAGAGGTATTACTGGCATAAAATCTACGATTGGGTTCAAAAAAGCGTAGGCCTCAGGCAATTTGGCTAAGAAAAAACTAATCGAATTCGAATAAAGGGTGGAATGAAGACAGATATAGATCAAACTAAAGATATTAAGCATAACAAACATTTTTTTTCTTGGACTTGTAGATAATTGTATTTTGATTGAGTTATTGTTATTGATAATTGATATCCCTTAAAAATGAAAAAAAAAGTAAGGTATACCAAAAAATCCTTCTTTGAACTCACCCAATCCAAAATCCTTCAATTCTCAAAAAAGAATAGAAGAAATTCTACTTTTATACAATATCTTAATTGAATTATATGTAATGATCAATAAATTCAGTTTCATTGTATATCTACACGTGTCAAAACCCTAGGAACAATAGAGTCCATATTGTGGGATTGGAATTGACGAACAACCAAAAACAACACTAGTGTTTATTAGTATTGAATAGAAATCGAAATGGGGCGTGGCCAAGTGGTACAGCAACGGGTTTTGGTCACGCTATTCGGAGGTTCGAATCCTTCCTTCCCAGGGAATACCTATTCTATATATAGATAGAAATATTTATTATCAGAAAGGTTGTCTTTTTGAACTACCTTCTCTACTCTTTAAGAGTCAAATATTGGATATTATGTGATTCTTGTTTCTGATTTTTAATGATTCTATTCCTATTCTTCTTTAAATCCTATTTTTTCACAAATTAAATTCAAATAAGATACATATAGATGGAACTGAATCGAGTTGTGATCTAGGAACATAGATTCGAAGAATTGGAAATAAAGAAAAAAGGGATTGCAAAAGAGGTTGAATGCGCTTTTCATCGTATGTCTATCGTCTTGTACTTTGAATATTCAATATTCATATTTAAGTTTAAGTTAGTTACGTCGAAAAGCCTTGCGTCCCATATAATAAGAATTAATTAACAATGTAAGATATCAATTTCACTAGCGGTGTTTGTACAAATTGGATTAAGAAATAATCAAGTTACATACATATAACATAGCTATTTTCTTTGAACCTCATTTTTATTTTTAGGTATTTCATTTCGTATTTGATTTGGTTTTCATAAATAATTGTAAATCTATGTAATAATATAGACATGGGAGTAATTAATACATCCTATATTCTATTCCCCTTGCTTTAAATAAAAACTATGGAACGAACCCCCCCAGTCAAAGAAACTACGTGTAAAAGGAGGAAATGCTTAATGTATTATTGTCATTCTATTTCAGTGATATTTTTTTTTTGTTTTTTGAAAAAGATTTTGGATCCGTTAATTTGAACTATTCTATATTGAATATTCCTAATTCCTTCCAATGACAATTGTTCAGTCTATCTGATAGAGTGAATTCTTTTTTTTTTTATTATTTTCTTTTTCAGTATGAAATGAAAGAAAAAGAGTCTAAATCTTCCTTTACATCAACTTTTTTTTATCCACTTCACGAAAAAAAAAAGAAATAAATTTCTTTTTCTATCTATCTATATTTTTTTAATCACTGAGGTTTAGGTTAAATTCAAAGATGGATTCTTTATGATGATAAATGCAATCTTTAGTAAAACTTTATTCAAATAGTGATATCCAGGTAGTTTTTTTTTCAATTCAATAACTATTTGAATTTAATGATTTCTTATGAGTATTTGATATTCGAAGAAGTCTAAGATTGTTGAATATATTCTCTTAAGTTACTTGAAGATACAATGTAGATTCAATACAAAGAACTTTTTTCTTCCTAATACTAATAGAATATAATATTTAGAAACCTAATAGTTCGAAATTAATAAAATAATTAATAAATAAAATGAAAATATTGCATTCATCCAAAAAAAAGAAAATCGAGGGTTAAATTGAATTCTTTCTAAGACTTCTTTAGAAACCAATGTAACGACCGAACAAATGACTATTCATGATTCTCTAATTGAATCAATTACATATCAGTTCCAAACTAGAGGAATGTTATGGTAAAACTTCGTTTGAAACGATGTGGTAGAAAGCAACGTGCGACTTGAAGGACATGATCAGTTGTGGATTCTTACACCCACCCTTTTCATTATATTCTATAGGAATGAATGTGCTCTTGGCTCGACATCCTTTGTTCTGTTCCACTAGAACCCTCACCTTGTCTTGGGTTATAGTGTAAACAGTATGTGATGTAGCTCGAGTAGAAAGTATTGATTCATTTCTCAGGGCAAGGATCTAGGGTTAGTGCCAATTAATAAGTTGGAACAACTTCGTAAGTGTAGTCTATTTTCGATTTCTAAATTGAAAGGATCCAATTCGAGCAAGTTTCAAATCCAAAAAAGGAAAATTTGTTGGAATTAGTGAAACTCTTTTGATCAAAAGTGTATCGTGCGGGAATCGACCGTTTATGATTCTTTGATAGAAATAAATCAGAAAAAGGGGCATGTTGCTGCCATTTTGAAACGATTAAAAATCACCGAAGTAATGTCTAAACCCAATGATCCAAGGAAAAGAGAAAATATTTTCGAACAAGGAAATATCTTTTTTTTAATTGTCTCGACAACTAGATCAAGAATAAGGAGTCCAAATATATTCGAAATGAGACAAAGAAAAAAGGGTTAGAGACCACTCAAAAAATCAGATACCTAAGAGTTTTCTTTTGAGCTATTTCAGAGTTACTCAACTTGAGTTTTGAGAGTACAAATGATTTTTTTATAAAGAAAAAGAAGAATAAAAAAGTATTAAATAATCATAGTCTAACTTATTTGATTTAATACTTTTCTAGATCGATTTGACATTCGAGTTGGATACATAGACATATCTTCTAATTTCTCGAGCCGTACGAGGAGAAAACTTTGTATACGTTTCTAGGGGGTTCTAGTTTATCTATGTCTATCCCAATGAGCCGTTTATCGAATCGTTGCAATTGATGTTCAATCCCGAAGAGAAGGAAGAGATCTTCGGAAAGTGGGTTTTTATGATCCGATAAATAATCAAACCTATTTAAATATTCCTGCTATTCTATATTTTCTTGAAAAAGGCGCTCAACCTACAGGAACTGTTTATGATATTTTAAAGAAGGCAGGAGTTTGTTTTTCCAGAATTTCGTCTGAAAGTCAATTAATGAAATAAAAAAGAAGAGGGTGTGGGTGATTCGTATATAGCTTTGTATAAGTATAAGTTTTTTTCTACTATACTTTCCCCACTCCCCTCCCCCTTTTTTGCTCTATTTATACTTTTTTTATTGTATTCTTTTCTAACTATTCATATTGACAACAGTGTATTGAACAAATATAATTCGATCATGTAGAAACGGATCCATTTATCTTCCTTATATTTTTCTTCCTTAAATTTCATTTTTTTACTTGATTTCATTCAAAAAAAATATCTATATATAGGGGTTCGATCGATTTGTTTTGATACAAACAAGAAGTCTTTTTTGGTTAAAAAAAATGGATAACATAAGCGAGAAGAGGCAGTCTATCCAAATTGCCTTTTTTTTATCTGAAAATTAATTGGATCTTTTTATTTTTCTTTTTTAGATTCATAATTTCAGAATCAATTCGAATTTTATTTATAGTTCGATGTTTTACTTGCGTCGTGCAATTGAATTTCTTTATTTTATTCCGATTGTATCTACATATCCTCATTTTTTTTCGGGTTGCTAACTCAACGGTAGAGTACTCGGCTTTTAAGTGCGGCTAGCATCTTTTACACATTTATATGAAGTAAGGGATTCGTTCATACCTTCGGTAGAGTTTGTAAGACCACAACTGATCCTTAAAGGAATGACTGGAAAAAACAGCATGTCGTATCAATAGAGAATTCTGAAAATATTTCATTCTTAGTGATAAAAAAAATGAAATAAATTCAGAGTTGGGTCGAATGAATAAATGGATAGAGTCCTATGACCTCAATTAATTATAAAGAAAGAAAAAGAAATGAGCTTTTGTTCATAATTTTTTAATTTGAATGATTACCCGATCTAATTACACGTTAAAAAGATATTAGTACCTGGTACGGGAAGGGCTATTCCCTGAGTGGATGATTATCCATTTTTTAATGAGTCCTAACTATTATCTATTTCCTATTCTAGGTTCTACATAAATGTGTAGAAGAAGCGGCATATTGATAAAGAGATTTTTTTCCAAAATCAAAAGAGCGATTGGGTTGAAATGAAAAATAA
>JAGKPW010000021.1:2867500-3360468 GCA_019926035.1 Melaleuca alternifolia | reverse complement strand
AGTATGGGAAAACAGTTCTGGTAAGTTAGTGAAGGACAAAAAATATGTGCATTAGTGACTTACCTATCCATAATTTCATTTGCTTCAGCACATGACTGCAGAGAAGCATTCAGCCTTTCATTAAGATCTTCCACCACATGTTTTTGTTCAGCTGATGACTTGTGCATTTCCAGAAGCTCCTTCTGTTTTGTGTCAACCGTATCTTGCAACTCTTTAACCTGTTTGAGATAAGACCTTGAAATTGACTCTTTTACCTCCTTCATTTCCTACATCATCAAATTTTAGTTGTCATGCCCATTAAAGCAGAGAAGTAAAAGATAGCCTAAAATAGACAGAAAAGCTACCTCTACTTAAGGAACTAGTCAAATCTAGATAAAAAATTTGAAAATTTTCATGTAACCACCTACGAGCCAATGAAAACTCAACTGTGCTAAAAAAAAGCCGAATAGAGGTCAACTTGAAGAATGAGCATACATTTTCATGACGCTCAACAGATACACGATTCTCATCCTGCAATACGTCAATTTGACAGACCTGGTCTTCCAGTTGCCTTCTTAATTCCTATAGATAGCAAGTTCCAAGGTAGATTAATAATCTTCTGTCCTTTCAGGAGACAAATGCATATGAGATACTAGCCATATCAGTCACTAAGATTGAGCAAGGAAATAAACATACTGCATTTGACCGCTGCAGGCTTCGAAAATCATCAAGAGATATTGGACCTTCAAGAGAACCAATGCCAATGCCCTTAAGTCTCTTGATTTCAGGACCAAGTTCCTCTGCAAAGTTCACAGCCATGGGCACAGAAGTTTCAACAAAATTTATCGTGCCTAACATTTCAGAATAGTCATGAAACAGTAACCATATTGACAGTTTTTTTGCCATTTGAATCATGCTCAATATGCAAGACAGCACAATTTTTTGTTGTGGAAGCAAAAAAGGCATAACCACACACAAAGGTGTCCCATCTAGAACCACACTATTTTTCTATTGCCTACTGTTAATCAATATTTGAACCCTGTCCTTGCTATCACTCTTTGGATGTTGTGCTTAGCAAGTTCCATTGGCATCATCCAACAGGCCGTAATTTCCATGATCTGAGTGAAGTTTCAAGCCAACAGAGGGGGGACAAAAGATTGGCAATGCCGAAGCTCCAAGAAAATCCACAGATAAATCAGCGCATAGAAGTCACAACCAAGAAAGCATAGATACACTTATAATTTGTTCATTGCATGAGGGCATCCCCACTTAAATCCTAAATCTTAGTATGGTTGCCCATAAGAGAAGAAGGGCCCATATAATGCATTTGTTATACCCAATGTCATGAATATATACCTCCTTTTCTTTTAGCAGATCCCCCAGCCATGGTTGAATTGCACCTGGTGACTTCTCGAAACACAAACGCATAGGCAGCTTCTGCAATAAGGATAGATTGATAGATATTTAGCAACGATCGAACTTGGCAGCAGAAACACTTGGTAAATTGAACGACTGTTCATTTTTCCGATTACATTTTGCTTGAATTCTTTTTTCAGAAGAATTGATGGATGGAAAAAGGAGAAGAAAGAAGCCACTTCTTTATGCTTAACAACCATATCCTTTTTTAAAAGAACCAGTGGGATATTGCCCCTAGGCCCCATTCACAAAATTACAAAGAGAGTCTTCAAAGTCTAACAACCTCCCCATACCAAAAAGTGATATTTCAGTTACTCAAAACTCAAAGCCTATAGCCATCTATTCTATACGTCAAAGAGATCAGACTCTTAACTCTTAAAAGCCCTCGCAATTCTCTCCCTTCAAAATGGTATATCTTCCAACTAAAACTACATTTATATTTTATACAGATCCAATTTGAAGCTAGATGTTCATGTCGGGCAACCTTCTAACTTTTCCCATTAAAATCAATCTCCCAACTAAAAACAACAATTGCAAGCTAGAAGGCAATTTAAAAGGGTGGAAGCAACACCTTGACCATGCATCACATGTACTACCTTGATGAGGAGGAGCAGCAAATGATATAATGTCTCCATGACTGATGTTGGCTTCCGGACCACTTTTCTTCAACTTTGTCCAGTTAAGGTATGTCCCGTTAGTGCTGAACAACGCTCAGTGCAACCATCAGTAAGGAAGGAAGGTGAAACACAAAAGGAGAAAAAACTGCAAGATAAAAAATACAGAAGTGATGCGATAGGCAATACCTAGTATCTTTCAAGAAAACTGATATTTGACCCTTAGAAGTTTGCAAAGCTTCACCAGGGTTTGTCTTCTTGTATATCATGCAATGATTCCCACTAACTGCTAAAGAGTCGATCCGAAAATGTGAATCCACCACCATTCTACCTATTTTGTGCACATCTGCTGTAAGAAGCATATTTGAGCCCTAACATTCAAATCTCTACCGTGTTAGGCTCACTAGCATAAAGAAATACCACTTAGAAAAAATGCTCTGATGAGATTCATCAGTTGGACAAATATCTAATTACAATATATAGACCTGGAGGCTGCAACATTAAAGTTTTAATAATAGAAAGACACATACTACCATATATAATGCACAACAAAAGCCAAAGACAAAGCAATATCATCTAAATGGAGCATGTGGATGCTGTAGAGATTCGAATGACTAGTGCAGCTGGTTCTCATGCTCAAGCTTGAATACAGGACAAGATGTAAAATGAGAAGCTCAGGCAGCTTAAAATAGTCTTCGTTGTACAATCGGCATTTTTGTTCTTAGTCTAGCTGTCTAACTTTTAGTCAGAAAGTTGCCCATGTCATCTTATTTTGATTATCTTCACATCTCCTGGAAGAGCTTTAATAAATCCACAACTCTTACTTCTAGCCCTAAGTGAGTCAGTGATATCACATTACGGCCCTGTCTAGTTCAGCAGCAACAAAAGCTATTCATATCTAATGTATTTGCATTAGAAAACCTTATCCACGTACATGCTCTTAACCGAGACATATGAGAAAACTCTATAAACTTACATGCTCCCAACACACAAATCAAGGCACCTTCCCAAGCCCAAAGTTTCAGTTGCACTATTCTAGAAGGAATCAATTAACTCCTAAAACTATGAAAACCGTAGTAAAAAAGATCTGTCCACCTCCTCACTGTCAAAAAGCTAACAAAATTCAATGTCAAACAATTAGTAAAGGTCTGTTTCCATTGATTTTTGCTTTTCTACTATTTTTTTAGCATTTAAAATTTGCTTTTATTTGATACACGCAGAGGAAACCTCAAATCATTAAACAAACATATATTACATGGACATTTAAGGCCATTTCAAATCCACTGAAATTTTTGTACATTACTTAACGACCAATGATGCTATTATATTGGCAGAAAAGTCAGATGAATAGTTTTGGCTTCAAAAGTTGGAAGGGATGGCTCTTGATCAATAATACTACTGGGTATAGTTCACAGATCCCGAGCAGCAAATTCAAACAGTTCTCTTCCAGATGTTTTTCCTCATATGTTCTGCCCATGACAATCATTTGAACCGCTTTACCTTAAGAGTTGTGTTTGCTCATCATCATCTCACATTTGACACCGGGCAACAAATTTACAGCTAAGGAACTAAACTGGGGAAACCAATTTTTAGGACACAACTTCAAAGAGTGCAACCTACGTTAACTTTTTTTTTGAAAGGAAAAAGTTAATATGACATTTATTAAAAGGGTACAAAAAATCAATCGACGTCAGTGTATCAAGAAAATGCTGCCCTGCACATCAGCCAAAATACCCTTGGTGATCATGAAGATTTATGGATGTAGACATTGGCTCCATAGGACCGATTGCTAAATATGTTTCTCCTAACTCTATCTGCTTCTCCATGTCCAACAACATCGCATCCAATCAATAAAACAACTCAAAACCATTTTCTTGCTTCAGAACATTCAATGATGTGACGTGCCAACAGAAATAACTGCAACAAGAAACTCAAAGGCCCCAGGAAGTAAAATGTAAGTACATCTAGAGATGCAATTTACTCCAGAACAACTAGAAAGCTAGACTAACAGTCTGCCGAGTTATTTCTAATGTACTCCCTTACTCAGCAAAGAAAATCCAGTTATTTCCACGACTGAAGAATACAAAAAAGCAATCCTTTCCAATGTGTTCATGACAAAACGACAAATCACTTCCCGGCAACTAGAGCAGTGGGATGATCAAATTCAAAACTTTAATGGAAACAAGGACTTACTTCCACCTCAAACTCGAATTACAAGCAAAAGCCATATTCATTCCCCATACCCGAGAGCAATGTACTACCTTTTAACCAACCATAAAGAGTTTCCAGGCGATCGACCTCACGATCATCCAAAACGAGAGAAAAAGGAAGACAACACACCTGGTGTCTTTTGCGGGCGTTATTCGAAATGGCGGTAAGCACGCCCCAGACCCGAGGGTCGTTGTTGCTCAGAGGCTCTGCGGCCAACCTGGCGGCGACTTCCATCATGAACTCCGGCGGGCTCTGCGGCGGCTTGCTCGGCTCCTCCTCGCCGCGCTTCGGCGGAGGATCGCAGGAGTTGCTCTGCGACACGTTCTTCCGGGGGCTCGCCGTCGTCTTCACGGCCAGCGGCGACGCCTCCGGTTGCTTCTCTTCTTCGATCGCCATTGGAATTCAAGAGTGGCGCGGAGAAAACCCTAAATTGATTCGTCCCGCAGAGACAGGAGAGCTCGACTGAAGGAGCGAAATAAGTGAAAAGCGCGCGGGAGCACGCGGGACCCACCAACAGAATTAAAAAAAGAGCAAATTCCGAAAATATTATAATTTAACGGAAAAATAGTTTTGTCATTCAAAAATATATTCAAATATAAATCATCATCAATAGCGAAAACATTATTTTAATTAACTAATTAGCCTAAGTGATATAAGCGATTATTTTTAAGAATTCTTTTTCAAATCATTTTTTTTTGTGAAATAAATAAAGCAAATATGACATAATATAAAGCGACAATTAAACATAACCAAATATACTCTATGTTCAATAAGAGGTTGTCATACATATCATAGTGGATCGATATAATAAAAATCAAGATACTTACCAAGTAAATGTTTTCAAAATTCATTGGCAATTATATTATATTTGATTGACTAATATCTTCTTGTGTTTGATAATTATATTTTTTCCTGGCCAATATCGTAATTATTCCTAGAGAACTGACGAAATGTATTCGAGAACATCCACAATTTGCCTAATCTAAAGAATCGGTTATTTCTCTAACTTAAAAAATAACAAAGAGTGCTTTAAAACATGGCGTCGAGATTTTTCCTCATTAATTACTTATTAAATGAATAATTCTCTGCTCGATGTAGACTGTTTTCTTGCGGTGTTACTTTATAGAGATTTCAGGCATTGCGTTACACACATCCACATGCATCATGAACAAGAGCCCGTCTAACGACATGAGCCAATCAAGGTCGCCCTTCGGTCACGGAAACCTCTTGAAATATCACCTTCCTTTCCGGTGTGATGCTAGCATATGCTAGGCCACTTCACATTCATCGGTCCCATTAAGTGAGTTTCCAACGTGCCTCCTCTTATTCCACGTGAAATCAGCCAAGGACTATTCCGTTTGAGGAACTCCGAATGAACCTTATGATAATCAAATTTTGATTAGGGAGGATAAGATTCGAAATTACTCAGCAGCGACTCGATGACCGACCACCGAGATGAACACAAATGAATGCACCGCCAACAACGACCATGCAACCAGCAGAATTGATGAGCCACCGACGCATATCGACAAGCATCTTTAGATCTTTTGCATTTGGAATTGCTCCAGTACATGGTTTGAAGTAGATCAATGAACTTGAGTTTTACAAGTACCACCTTCCATATCTATCATCAGCATACAGAGATCCCTAAGCTAGAGCAAAGCTGTCATGGTCCAAGTAAACAAAAATAGAAGATAAGAAGAAAAAAACCATAAAAAAAAGGCTATCCAGCAAGAGGATTTGCGTGAATTGTGACTCGATTGAGTCTGATCTCAGCAAGAGGTCTGTCCCCTGCCCCTGTTGGAGTCTGCCAAACCAGAATAAATAAAGCATACTTCAGTATCCCCTGCGGGAGGTAATATGGAAAAAGACCAGTTCGGGAAACAACTTCTTTTTTTAGAATGAGAACAGCATAACGATTTCTTCTTTAAAAATAGTAGAGATGAACGGGTTTTACAAGAGTTTACTAGCCCGACATACCATTCCTGGGGTGCCATAGAAACACCCTTTTAGTAAGACCATGTTTAGTGGAGATTACAATAGGAACAGAAAATGAAGGCTCCTAATTAATGAAATCACTTTATAACGAAAATAAGAGGATTTGCATTAGATCATCTTCCAGGGATTCAATAATAAATAATAATATCAAGCGGCCCATATACCTTTTCCATGAGATCTAGGACCTCAAACCCGTGAATCACTCTGCCAAAGATGGTGTATAGTCCATTTAGATGCGGCTGTTTTGCATATGCGATGAAAAATTGACTTCCATTGGTGTTTGGCCCGCTATTAGCCATTGAGAGTATTCCCCTTGCATTGTGCTGGAAAAAAGAGAGACTTCATTTAGAATGATGAAGGATAAGTAGATATACCAAAGACAAAATAAATAACCGTCAGCTAATCATGCAGCAATAAAAGGCCTTGATCAGGGTTTCTTCATACATAGAGTCAACCTCATGAGGAAAATAAAGAAGTTGGCTTCACTTTCAAATTAGACATCATTTGATGATTGTTTATAATCAGTATGTTTCTCAACTTGCCATGTAGAGGGGAGGGAGCATGACTTCGTTACAATGGATGGTTCCCACTAAATAATAGATGGTTACCTAAGACCAATCCAAAAAACAAAACGTTTAATCATTAAAATCCTAAGCACTACTAGTACATTTCAAATTGAACAAAACAGTCCATTCACTCTCTAACTGGAGGAATGACCTGCTCCAAGATAAAGGAGAAGCTACTTAATCTCCAGATCCTCAGATCATAATTCCTCAAAATGAATGGTAAGAAAAGAAAAAAACAAAGGCTGTCATATATGCTTCCAGCAAAGGATTAAACGGTCCATAAATACCTTGAGAGACTCTCTTATTTCATCATTAAATTTTTTGCCCCAGATGCTTGTTCCACCTTTGCCTGTTCCTGTTGGGTCACCACCTTGAATCATAAAGCCCTTGATATTTCGGTGAAATATGGTGGCATCATAATAACCGCTGGCACACAGTGCCAAAAAGTTCTGCAAGCAAGCAATTTCTTTTTGTTAACAGAATATTTAAAGCAAAAAGTGAGATAAAGAAACTAAAGACACAGAATTCTCATATAATAATACAATGCAGTAGACCTGAACATTACTTTTCTTCCCTTATAAACCCTGATTCAACCTATCATCTTGAAGATGTAAACTTCATCTTGATATTTTGTTTCCTCAACTCTGGAATAGAATTAGAAGAACTAATTTGCTCGAGACAATGTAATGGCCACTGCATCTGTCAATTTCAGTTTCTAAATCAAAAGCCAAGAGTTAGGAGGCAAAACTACAATTTTGGGAATTCTTGCCATTTTTCTCATTAGAACAATATTATTCTCTCAACTTTAGCCAGATAGGGGAAATTAAGATGATAGGCATTAACAAGAAATTCCCGTTGCAGCACTAATCAACTGGGTACCCAAAATTTGGTTGGAAAAGACTTACAAATAGGGGAAAAAACAACATGCACCGTAAGGCTGAAGATTTAACGTTTGAGAAATAGACATCATACGAACATCATTTTTATTGAATTCAGCAATGTTGTAACCCTCATTATGTCCAATATGTACAACTAATACTCAATTAGTAGAACCCCAGTCCATGTTTCAAATATAAACTACCTTTTAAGATGAGAGTTTGGAGCCAATAAATTATGTGAATGATGAAACGACAGATGAACATGGTTCAGTGTAGCTGAACATTTTTTATCGCACATGCTCATCAAGTGACTCACCGCCTCACTTTTAGCCTGCTTACAAATTGATGCAATCCCAAAAGAAACGACTATACATCTTAATCTGCCCATCTAATCTAATATGCTAGTAGACAGCACCTCACTTTTTAGCCTGCTTATAAGTTGAATGCCTAAATCCCAAAAGACATGACTATATATGTTAATCCACCCTTCTAATCTAATTTATTAGTTTGAGCAATATCTCTATAGATCTTAATACTGTCTGTTTCACACTTATACAGCTCAGTATCAGTAAAAGCAACACCTAAGCAGAAGAACTGAGACCACCCGTTGTCTGTGCAACAACCAACTGAAGTGCAATCCATTTATTCTTTAAAATGCTGGAAAATCACGAAAATGAGCTGAAGCCCTTGAAAGAATAGCTAGACAGAGAAACGGCTGAAAGATTTCAATGACAAATTTCAGCCTTTTGAACTTTACTCTCAGAAATTTAAGCAGCAAACAGAGAATTTCAAAAATTGAAAAAAAGTCAGCAATTACAAAAAACCTCTACAACACAACCAAACTTCCCCCCACCCAAATCACCATCCAAGCGTCCCTGAACACAGTAACCTCAACTCAAGGCTCAATATCTCCAATGACCTAGTAAATTTCAATCTCAAAGTCAATCTGTAGTTGGTTATGCCGGCATCTTCATAAGGGCGATACATTTCACAGCAAGCCTAAAACTTGCATGCTCGACCCGACAAGTACCAGGGTGGGTGCGGATAATTTGAAACATCCACACACACCTGATCAACTCCGAAAAGAGCACATAAATCACCAGACGACTACAGGGAACGAAAGTCACTGACCTCGGCAGTTTTGGGGACCTCGTCGCAGAAGATCTCGCACTTGATGTCACCAAGATTCGTGTGCAGAGTGACAGACTGCGACGAAAACAGAGATGGGTATAAGAGGGGAGGTAGAAATGAAGGCAAGGCAAGTGTTCGATGAAATTGTCCAGAGAAAAACTCACCATCTCGACTGCGGCGGCGGAGGAGGCCGCTTAGGGGGAGGAGGAGGAGGAGGAGGAGGAGATGGTTTGCTTGTTTCGACGAGCCGAGCGTCACCGGTGGGTCGTCGAGAGCAAATGAACGTGCTTTGGCTTCCACAGGACGGGATTTTTCTGGAGAGCTCTGCTTTATATACGTTTGGCGAAATGATCTTTCAAAATCATTTTGTCTATTTTTGTTCTCCTTTATTCTGAATTATCACTTTTTTTTTCTAAAAGACTCTTTCAATTAGCATTGTCGGAATGTCGATATGGCTAAAGATGAATAAATTGAATTGATCTAACTGAAAATCGCTCGAACTAGCTCGGACTGGCAGGTTCAAGTGTCGGTCCGATCCCCATTTTCCAAAAGTGGAACAGATGTTGGGGCGGCCTGGTTTGCGATTCCTTGAATGATCAGATCGGATCGATTAATTTTTTTATATTTTTTACATTTTATTAAGGATAAAAATATAGAAAAAGGTAAGAATAATTTAACTTAAATTTATGTAATTTAAATCACTTGAAATCAAATGATTGGAACCATGCTCATCTCTAGCCGTGATCGTTTGAGATTATACACTAATAAATTGAAGATCAATATGGCAAAAACATTGATTTTTTGTTTATTACTTGGGTTGACACGAACCTAAATTCACTATTGTGGTGTCTTGGCAGAAATTTACACTTATCCATCTTATACAAAGCACATTGACGAACATAAAATACACATTTCTGTATACACACACATGGATATAATGTAATGCAGTCACTTTGGAAAAAAATGTCAGAAAAATCTTAAACCTATTGTTGTGATGTCTATTCAATTATAAACCTCTTAAATGTGCCAATTTAGTCCTAAATTTTTTATTTAGAGCCACTTTAGTCCTTCCAGCTAATTAAGCTTAGAAAATGCCTATGTGGATATCTAGTCAGCGCCGATCATCCGATGTGATCGGACCAAGCGCTACTGTGGACGCCAGAAAACAAAATAATATCATTTTGTTTCAATCAACCATTAAAAAGAACACTAAAACTTTCAAATGACGTCACTGTGTTTAAGAAAATGCATGAACTAGGCCCATCATGACCCTGAAAGGCTTTGTCCATGGAAAAGAATACAGCAAACTCTCATGAGAGCCCATATGCCGAAATCTCCAAATTCTATTGTCAAGAGTCCAATGTCATGGTTGAGCTTTGGCCGAAAGGCCCTACCCTCTACTTTTCTACTCGGGCCTAACTTGGGCCGATCATGCAAGGACCCATACTCGACTCAAGGTTAATCTCACTTGAATTTCTCACCCCTGTCGATATTATCGATAAATTATAGCTCGACTGGAATAGATTATAAATGAGTAAATTCATTTAAGCCTGGGCTTGAATTGATTGATAATATTCCCGCACGGTATTCATGGCGCGTTTGGTTCAACTTTCTCAAAGGGTTTTGAGCCTACAATACCTCATAAGGAAAATATGAGATGTTTGACAGTCATTCTAAAAAAAAAAAAAATTTAAGGTGGAAAATTGAACTGAAAGGAATGCTGAAAACTAAAAGCAAGTTCTACTAGCTTTCGACATTCCCCCAAATCCCATTTTCAAAGTCGAACCAAACGCAGTCTCAAGCCAACAATTCTCAATGGGAAAAGTTGTTTTCTTCCCAATATTCAATTTAATTTTTTGCTCTGTCAATACTAGCCAAGCACCAGTTGTAGTTGGAAATCTATATTTGTATCATAATATTCAGATCTTCTACAGATCTACGTACGACTAACTTTTTTTAAAGTCATTGTAGATGTGCTAAGCGTGGGCCTATGAAGAAAAAGAGCATCATAAAATGACTTTAAAAATGCATTAAAAAGGAGAAATCCTTGAAATTTCTTAGACTTTGCGTTATTGCAGCCACTTACCGGAGGATAATTCCTCTAATAAATTTTATACAGTAATTAGGATCGTGTTTCTTCGCTAAAGATCGACCTCCCGATCCAATCAAAACCACGTTATTCACATCTAGTTATATTCAGCTTGTGAAAAGAATATGATAATACTATCAGTATTATCATTATGGAACACCCAAACCTTTCTCTATAATGAATTCTTCTTATAAAGACAACCATTCTTGAGAGGGAGAGTGAGAGAGTTCTACTAGGTAAATTGCTGTCAAGTATGGAGTTGTCATGATATAAATTTACTCTTTTAGCGTTACTCATCATATCGAGTCACCAAAAAAATGAAATCGTTTTGCGCTTCTAGTAGATCAGTTAGCTCATAAACCTTACGGTTTGATCAGTTCTTGATGCAGCACTTGCTTAGACGAAATGCCTTACTTATGAATTCTGCCAATCAGTATCGCTTCTATTTCACAATGGGGTATCACAGCTCATCGAGAGAGGTAATTGGCGTTCAAGAATTTTGATCTGTCCAGTGACATAAACCTAACTGTCGCCCTTACAATGAAAATCAAGAGATCATAATTTCACTAAATTAGGGTCATTAAGAATAAACGCATCGAAAATGAAAAAAAAAAGGTACAGATTTTACCCCTTTCCGTGTTACTCATCGTAGATATGGAGTCATAACAAACGGTACTTGGAAACCCAAGTACTTTATTATTTTCTATCAAGTAATGTTTTGTTAAAAAAATCATTTGAAACCAAACAAATTGTCATAAATTATTTCCATTTTACATCCATAATCATGAAAACCGAGATTACAGCAAGTAGCTTAACTCGAAATTTTCAGGTGAATTCTAATAAACATGACACGAGGAAAAAAAAAGATGTTTTAAGAACGTAAAAAACATTGGCGATATCTACTTCGTTAGTGACTTCATATACTTCACAAAGAGTGGACATATTTCAGTAAAATGGGTCATAACCAGGATTATAGTTCATATGGACCGCTTTAACATCTATGATTTTTTACAGCATGCGTCGGTTTAATGATCTTAAATTTTTCCTATCGGAATAGGTTTTTCAATCGAGTATCTTACTTGATCGAGAAGCCGAGCGACCAATGAGCCCGCTCCTATGAATCCCTAGTCGAGTTTAGATTTTACCATTTTCTTGAATCTCAAAGTTAGTGTCTTTACATGGGTTGTGCAAGGCTTGGTAAATTGTAGTTCCTTATTTTCTCCACTATGTGAACCTTGAATACTTCTAATAATGAGCTTTTCCTCTTTTGCCTCTTCTCATCAACCAATCGGATGGTTTTTTTTTTTTTTTTTTTGGTTTCAAATTAGATTTTGCAATCAATTCTTATATTCTTTGCTTTTGTTCTTTGATAAGTACTTTTATCCTTTCTTGGTTCCCATAATATCCATCTTCAGGCTGGAGGTCGAAATGTTATTTCTTCTGCGAGGTGGGTCTCCAATTTGTTCACTCGAATTCCACGGCGATGAGATGCTCCGACATATACGTGAATTGTTCGATGATTCGTTAGACTTACATATCATTGCAAAGATCATTATATTGCTTAAATTATGTTTGGTGAATAATTCAATCTAAATTACTTTTGGAATCCTAATCCATATAAGAAAAAAACAATAACAAATGAAGGAAGAGCTTAAATTATTGAGGTTTATAGAAAAATGTAAAGAAGAGCAATTGCATCAGCTAGGCCCACGACTCACAAAGGCTGGGTCTAGTTAGAATAAACCTAACTCTTAAGAGAGCCCATCACCTCCATTATTTGATATACACGCATCAAACACTCCAAATTTTCATGTTAAGAATCTAATATCATGGTATGGTCATGCCAAAGTGCTATAACCTCTAATTTACTACTCGGGCATAAGCCCAGTCGATTGTGCTAGGACCAATATCCGACTCAAGGTTGATCCCCACTATTGATAAATTTCAGTCCTGACTAGAATTGATTATCAGTGAGTAGAGCTTGAATTGATCGATTCAGATCCGCATGTGATCACAATCGCGAGATCGAAACTTGAACCTTCATAATATGTCTTTGCTGGTTGATAACGTTCCCGCATGGTACTCAAGCTAACAAGATTGTTCAATGCCTCCTATTGACACCAACTACAGCTGCATATCTAGAGGTTATCGTTCATAGAATCTTCTATAAATCTACGCACGACTAATTTCTTAAAGTCATTCTAGATTACGGGACACGTGTTTCTCTCATTTCGATCGACGTTTGTGACGGGGGAGGCTTCTGCTTATCTCACAAGTTGTCGAAATTCCTGGAGAAAAACACATCCTCGTGGTAAACTCCAATCAAAATTACGTCATTCACGTTGAAATCATGCTGTTACCTATCGTCAGTTTATGAAGAACGATAACTATTGTCAATATTATTATATTGTTGATGGCTGTTAGGTATAGACTTTCGAATGTCTTCGTCTTCGAGGCAAATATCTAATGGCTGTGGGGACGAGCTACACGCCTTCAAAAAAATTCCAAAGATAGACGTGAACATCATAATTGTGGAGTTTAAGGACTGCGGAATGTCTTCGTGACAAAAATTCAACTGTTGTTCGAACGACCGTGCGTGTTCAAAGCATTTGAAGGGCTATGTCTAATCTTCATAATCGTTAATTCTAAATACGGGTACCCAAAAATGTTTAGAGATCAATATAGTGTAATACTCTCTTTGCATGTAATGAGCCGGTTGGACAAGGATAGAGAATGATCATCGGGAAGAGAGGGCTTAGATAAGGAATGGCTCTCGCCGGGCTTTCAGGATGGCTAATAAAATAGGAACGATCCAAATTGCACACTTAGTAGGGCGAAAGTGTTCATGGATAACATATGCGAAATCAAAATGAATTTAAAAACGTAATAGCAATGTATTGGGTTGGGTGACATCCTAAAAATATGCCTACTTTTGCATCAAATGACGAAATTGGGAGGCAAAGCAGACAATACCTCGTGTAGCTCAACTGAAGGATGCCGTGTTGCGTTAATCATTCTATTGAGTCATTGAAAGACAACATTATTCAACTTTATATGACCCATGGACGTGTATCTAACCGTCGCTCCTTCACAAGATTAAAATTACTAAGTGAACACCTCAAAAATTATGGACAATGTCAGTGCACGAACTACCCTTTTTGATGACATATTTTGCTTACGTGTATGCTTACGTGTACCATTTTGTTTCATAGTGGGATTTCGTAAATTATTCTCCGAGGGATTTTTCTATGCGGGGATAAACGTCCTATCTTGCCCATTGCGTACGCTTTGAAGACGATTTACCGACGAACTTGCACGTGACGTCAAGATCGGACTGTTCGGGGTCCGGCCTCGAAGGGGAGGCTTTGACTATCTTGTTTCCACGATCTCAATTCCAAGTCAACGCCACAGCTACAGGACCGTTTTGTCTGTTTGTTCTACCCATTCTCTACATTTGACCTCCAATTTATATATGTATTTTCTCTAATGAGAATGTTTCTGGGCCAAATCGGATTTTCTTGTGGGGGTCATTTTGTAGCATGATATGTACTAAATCGTTTGGCTCGACTTGTTCGCATATACATGACTGGCCTAGGTTTGCATCACCTAATCCACCCATAAGGTTGTGGCGCCTGTTACCTTCAAAAGATGTATCGAGTCGGAAACATCACGATCTCAATATAAAATTCGGCGTTCTAAACCACCCACTTGATCGCTAAGTTGCTTAAGTGTGGTAATAATTCGGAGATGGTAGAATAGAGGTTTGAGATGACCGATCTCATCGTAGGGGGACCAATCGTAATAATAAAAATTTACCATCTGTCCCAAACTCACGTGATTTTGTAAATGTACGACACCTACTTTTGGTTATCTAATATTACAATAGCGACTTCACATTAGTGACTTTATAATCTTGACAAAGAATACAAACATTTTAATAAAATGGCCCATGTCAGATTCATATCTCAAGTCACCCAACTCTACAGGATTTCGTAATTAGACTTCCAAACCCGTTTCGCAATCCTGACTAGAAACCTATTTTAGCCTTATTAGGGTTTGCGACGGGTCTGGAACTCTACTAGACCCTGGCCCGCTGCCATTCCTCGTTGTAATTTGACCGAACACCGGAAACCTCAGAAGTCGAATTGTCATTCACATCATTTGCATTTAAGACAATATCGCTAATCTTTTGAAGATTAACTCCATTGTTCAATTCCGGTGTACATTAATCGGCAGAAAATAACGAGTTCTTGCTCTAGTAGGTATCATATGCAATAACTCCAAATTGATCGTCACAGGAAAAAGTAACCAGCAAAGGTTCATTCCTCATGTTTTTCCCCCATGTAATACACCCAGACCTTTGCAACATGCGTAGATTCAATGAATTGATCTCATCTTCCCATCTACTTTTAACAACTAGGGTCGCTAGCCCGCTTGAGTTGACCCATTGCGGCTGCTAAATTCGTCTCTTTATGAGTTGGTTGTCCAAAGTTGGGGACTTTCTCGTGTCGAATGCCGGTTGATTCAGGTTGTCTTGCGCCAATTGTCAAGTCAACCACTAATAATCAAAATAATTCGAAGATGACTGGAGTTAGAATTGAGAGAAGACTTTGATCCGTCAAGTCTTGCCACATAGCGGGCCATCTTCTATGCTCTGGGGGTCTAGAATGTTTTACGGGGTCCTCATTTCTAACTTCTTTATCTTTGAATGTCACTATCATGTGAACTTCCACTTTGAGGCAGAATGCATGTTGTGCAAAGGACAAAAATGCGAGTCAGCGTGAAAAGTTATAACTCTGTCAATGACTCCTTCGACGATGGTTGGAATGGAGAGAATTGCATTCTTCACTGTGAGATAGTAGGAATGAACATCCATTTTATTAGATGGGAGAGATCTTCATAGTTCATGGAGTTGGCGTGACCTTTTGAAGCATTTAATAGGTAGAAATTCAAGGGATGAACTTAAAAAATTCATACAACGCTCGGCAAAACAACCATAACTTTTGATGCAAGAGGAATTATAACTAAGGGTGAGCAATGGTCCAGGGTCGACTCTAGACTGGCCCAACCCGATCGGCTTAAGACTAATGGGTCGGTCCTCGGTTCTAAAATCTCTAACCTGGTAATGTACGGGTTGGTCCTTAGTTATGAGATTTGGGTTGGTCCAATCTGGACCAACTCAACATATAATATATATATATATATATATAAATAAATTTATCATTTTTTCTCAAGCCTAGAAGAGAAGCCAACTTTAACCTTCTTATTCACGTGGAGCCTAGGACCAAGAGTAAAAGGCAGAAGCCTCTCTTCTTGCCAAGCCCATGGCCTAGGAGCAGCTAGGGCCCACCCCGTACTTCTCTTATGTGTTGCTTCTGCCTTCTGCTGCAATAGAAGGCTGAATTGTGCGTTTGTCAATAGCTTCCGCCTTCCTCTGCAAAAATTAAGCCATAATTTGAGGAACTCCTAGTTGGCGTCACTCCTTTGTCGGCCTCGCTCGCCGCCCATCTTGCCGCTCTTCATTAGCCTCTCTCCTCCATTGTCCTTGCTTGCCGCTCACCACCGATAGGGTCCCGGGTTGACCCTGGGTTGGTTCAGTTCTCGGTCCTAAGCTCGATAGGTCGGTCCACGATCCAAAAAATTAAGGACTGACGCTGTGCGGGTTGGTCCTTGGGTTGAGTACAGGACCGGCTCAACCCGGACCATGCTCAATCCGAGTTATAATGGCCGTGATATCAATTTAGGGTAATTTTCTATTTTTAAGTCTAAATCTTGATCCTTTGTTTATTTTTTCAAACTTTTTTATTGCTGACTTTTATCTTTAGATTTTTTTCCATGTCATCTAGGGTTTGGAGAGTACTTTTTTAAGATAACCCAGGGACACGGATATATCTTGATAGCCCCATGAATTGGTTAAGTCCAGTTACTAGGTCTGTGCAGGACCGGTGACCTAAAACAATTTATACGTACTTTGGGGGATTCGAACATGTGATGTCTAGTTCCTAAGCTGAACTTACCCATCCGAGGGTTAAAATCGTTTGTGAGAAGTTTGAAAAGTAGATATCTGTGTTCGATGTTTCGGACACAACTTTGACCGCTATTTCAATGATCCAGAAGAGAGATTTTTATGAACTGTCAATTGTGGGCGATTTTTCAGTGCCTGAGTGGGTGTGCATGAGAAGACTTGGCTCCAAAGTTTCTAGAGAAATACTCAGTTCATGCCATCTTCAATGCTTTGAGAGGGTCTTAGAATGTTTCACAAGGTCCTCATTTCCAATCCCTTCTTCTTCGAGGATTAATATTTTACGTGAAATTCTACTTTGAGGCAACGTGCATCTCGGGCAAAGAAGAAAACTGCGAGTCGGTGTGAAAGAGAAACGGGAGCTAAAAAAACAAAAAGAAGTTCAATGACCGTGTCATCTCACCTCTCCCATGTCTTTCGGATGGACCCGTTCAATTAGAGGTCGGAATCGAGAGGACTTGGTCATTCCTGATGCGAACTGATGCTGATCGCCGTCCATTGGCGAAGACGTTGTCTATTAAAAGGTGAACAGGTTGGGATTTTTCTATACATGTGTCTATTTTTCCCGTCATTTTAGACTTCTATTTATTTTTCCACACTTTTTTCCTGGTTAAGGTTTTTTTTCAGATTTTCTCATTTAAAGTCCTGATATTTGGCTGGTGCAGATAGCTTTTGCTTATAGTAATGTGCACGCAGTTGGTAGGATTCGAAAGGGCGACATGCAATTCTTGAGCTAGAAATACTCCAACGGCCCCATCGAATTATGTCGATTGGAGAAATTAATATCGCCCACGAGTTTTTTTCGTAGAGTAGTTACTTTATTCTTTTTGTCATTTCAAGCAATTTCGTCAATATTTCAATAATATAAAAAGAGGTTTTTCTAAATTTTGGCCCCTGAGAACAAATCTTTTGTGTCTGAGTGCTTGTTTTGTGAGTTTCATCCTATTTATCGCCAACTCCGCCGCGCCATGTTTTTAAGGCATTAGCCGAGCTTGCCGAAATATATAAATTTGTGTACTTTCGAGTTGCTGTAAGTTCACGATGTCCAAGTAAATTCTAGTCAAATGATACCATCAAAATATGGGACGATCAACTCGATAATCACATAACAATCATTGGCCAACTTGTGTAACAAATAGCTACGTAAACATTTTCTTTTTTTACATCATGTGGCTATAGTCAATGAATTGTTCATTGATTTACTAATGCATTTCTATTTGATCTTTCATATTCTTGTTTTTTTTTTCCCATTTTAAGTCCGCTCCATAGCGCGGATTCACGAGTAATAAGAATACAAGGTTGTTTACCCCCTTCTATCGTCAGCCGATGACAAACGTTGCAGTTTCTCGAACATGGGACACATGTTTCAACTCCATTGCAATGGAGTTCAGGTTGTTGTTGGCTTGACCTTGACTTGCTATGTTCCTACTAGGTGGCTTAGGTAAAGATTTCTAACCGCATAAACCGAATTGAGGTTTCCAGGTCGAGTTAAGGACGCGCACGAAGAATTGGAATCATACTAGATTGATTTGCTTTGAAATTCAAAATCGAGAAGAAACCGTAAGTGCCAAGAAATTCTGTTGCAGGAGCCAAGCGGTTAAGTAATAATGAAGGTAGAATAAGAAAATAAATAGGACATCGGATTTACGTGGTTTGGACATAGTGGTCATAATGACTTATGTCCACAGGAATAGCATTAACTAATTCCACTGTAAATCAAGTGATATAATGGAGATTGCAATCACACTCAAGTCATTTAAATATTTGTAGTGTTTTTCAAGCTTTAATTACATCAAATAACCCATAAGTGTTTAGCCCTCATAATTTTTCGCAAAATAATCTCTTAATCTCGTGAAAGAATTACATATATCTTAAGCCAGATTTGATCGGCTTCATCGACGCTTGAATACTTGATGTACGTCCACGAACGAACTGATGGAGAGAAACCTTGGCGAGCACCCAGCACCTAAGGGGACGTCGCTTACAAATTGAGCACCAATGGCACTCTCTAAGAGGGCGGTGCTTCAAGACCACTTGTCAAGCTGACGTCCAATAGCAATGTATGCATGCGCATCTTGTTCACCGAAAAAATGGACGCCGGGGGCAGATCCCAACTTGGAAAGGGAACATGCAATCTTAATTGCAATGGGTCGACGAAGTCAAGTTTCTCCTTTTCTATCTTTCCTTGGTCGACAGCTCTTGATGAGAAACTTGATATCAAGTCAGAACAAGAAATATATCTAAAACTTGAACTCTTTGATACCGAATGGGATGATTTCCATAGTACACATTAAATGCCCACAAAATAATCATTTAATTTGAGTCGGGTTTCTTTTATGAGTTCAAACTCGATACATATTTTAACAGATCCGTACTCGATTCGCAATAGTTCTTGCTTAGCCTCCGTCTTAGGATGCCAATTGTTTCGTGAATGGAGCCCCATTTGGAGTTACGTCGGTCTGCATATATCTACAAGTGGTAGTGAGTTCAGCAGAAGATTTTAGCAACCATATCACAACGAGGTGCTGTGTATACTTGATTTCGCTCCGGTGGTCATGATTTCGAATTTCACATGACTTAATCATATCACATATAATATTATGATTTTGAATTTCCCATGACAATAATCATATAAAACAAAAAAAGAAAGTATTAAATAGACATGGACCCCGATTTTGATTTTGAATTTCACATTCCATAATCATATAAAACAAAAAAAAAAGACAGTATTAAATAGATACGGACCCCGAAGTATGACAACTCGAGCAAGACATTTGGGACTGGTCGATTGATTGCATCCACAGATTTAGCCAAAACCATGGAATGAAGGAACTTTCGAAAGAAATGCTTCGCTTTTTTTATTTTTATTTTTCCTCATTTATTCTAAGTCCACCGATGAAATATCTCGAAAATTTTCCTCATGCTTTTCGTCAAAATCGCGTTGGTTCGACGCTTCTGCAGCCCTGATTGTCCTCATTGGTAGTTATACTTATTGAATTAAATGTCGAGAATTCATTAAAATAGTTTTTAGAAAACGTGTTATTTTGTCACTTACATTTAATAAAGTATGTTCGAATATAATTTTCGAATACAGATGAACCAAAATCAATTGTCTCGTCCACTTCTTTTTTTTTCTATCGATATCTTAATGTAAGTGGCTCAACTAGGCCACGCACCACCACCGGCTTTTTCCTCTCCCTTTAAAATAAGTACGAGTTGATGCAAAGAAAAGGGGGAAAAAATAATGTGAACAGAGTTCAAACGTTCCACACTTGATTTCTTGAATTGAACGGAGAGTCTACTTTGAAGATTGAAGAGAGAGCTACCCACTTAACTCCATGAAAAGGGTCAGTGCGTGGTCGATAATGTTTATGATAATCATCATCTTGACATTTGATATTTTCGATAATGCAATGGATTTACAGTACTTTTTCTTGTATTAGTTTTCTTTAAAGAAAAATACCTCTTAAATCTTTGTAATCGGTATGAACAGTACACTAAATCTCCACTTTGAGTTTCTGTTTTATTCCATACAAAACATTATTCGGTTTTAAATGTAATTGAAAATGTGAAGGTTCGCAAATAGATTGAAAACATTGTATTTCCCGAACACAGATTTTTCACCATTTTCTTTGTTAATTTTATTCATTTAGTTTAATTATGCCTTCATGAACAGTGAAATGTGAAGTTATGATATCTAATTTTTTCATTTTTCACATATATATGGTCTTACTATGTTATCGTGATTTGGCAAATATTTCATTTTCATTAATACTTTGCTATCTTTATTCCATTGCTGATCAACTAATTAAGTCGGCGTTATTTAATACGATTGTCATCAATTTTTTGAATTTAAAATTTTAGTCCATTGGGCTGGAAATGTTGCCCCTTAAGTCGGATTTCTCGCTCTATCACTGATCACTCCATGCCCACATTTAGGTGATATATGATTTGCCTTACCATTTTAGGAGGAATAATTCGAATTAATGGTTCTAATTCTCTACATAACGGGAGAAAAGTATTGTATATACTTGCACTATTAACGAATGACAAGCAAAGCTATTTTAGTACATGTGGAAGAACAAAGATGGAAGAGATAAATTTATCCACATCGACGGGATATATGACAATTTAGATTGTTTAAATGATATAAATTACATGAATAATATATGAGGAATATCTTTATTTATTGAGAGAACGTTTGAGAGATTTAAGGGACAACTCATTAGTTAAGTTGGTCTTGTCAATAAACGAATTAACCATAAAATAGCAATATGCCTAATCTTAATAGTAATTCTGTGCAAATTTGTTTTCTTGTCAAATTCTACTTCCCGTGAATTTTCGTCCTTTCATTGTAATCTTTCTTAGCATTTTATCACTAGTTAATACCACCTGCATGGTTGATTTAACTTTCTGTTGAATCTCTTTTATCATTTTTATATCATCGACGGAATTCTTCTTAATTGAAACTATTTCCAATTTCAGTTAATGAATCGTTAATATTTAATTTTAATTAATTGGTTATTAGTTTACACTTGTCTTAATATAGTCTACCTCACCATCGAACTCTCTATAGAATTTACAAAATATTCATTATTATTATTGAGATTGTGATATCTTGAACGCACATCCTTTGGGAAAACCTATATCATCTTAGTTTATTTTCTGTCTATAGTTTAGAACTCCAATAAATAATATGGACACAAAAAAAATTCAAATATTCATGCAGACATTGACCTGAAGGATTAAAGTTGGTCTAGGCTGCGGGGTAGCGGAAGGACTCTAAAGTCTAAAGTCGCGTATTTTCTTCACTAGATGCCAAGTAAAGCCACAATAAAATAATCGACATGCACTCCCACGAAAATAATAATTGCAATGAAATAATTTGCTCATTATTAAAGGGTTGCTTCTAGAAATGATCTTTGAACCCATGTGAGCACATTAAGATAATGATAAAACGAAGATCAGACGTACAAAAAATTCAAAAACTGAATAACTTATTATTGGTAGCTATTTTTTGACTATCCTATTTATCCCATGACCACGTGCTTCTAAATTTTGGAAACAAAGACCTAATATATTATATCGGCACATCGCATCCATTACATTTTCCAAGAGTAGTGGCGAGTAACATCTACCAGGGATGCTTCTGAACGCTTTGCGAGCCTGAGACATTTTTATAATGAAATTTATTTAATTAATAGCTATTATCATTCGATTGGTGTCACATTCGACAACAACGACTGCCTCGTCGATCCTATAACAATTCCACTCTCCATGTTCCCTCAACAAGTTTATAATTTCATCTTCTCTCTTTCGGGCGAAGGATTTGTGTTGAGTGATTTGGTGATTGGGTTTAATTAATTAGAAAAATTGGTGATTTTGCGTCTAATTCTAAGACACTCGTGGTGCATGTGCTCAAATAAGACTTTCTAGAACAAGAATGCCTTTGTCCATGGCATTAATTATGGCACGGATTATGGCACATGAGGCACGTGGTCATAATCCGGCGAAGATTTTTTTACCAATAAGAGAAGAAGTTGATTGAGAGGAAGTTGCCAACTTCAAGGGTTTTTTGTGTGTGACAAATCCTACTCTGGGGTACTTCGACAAAACTGTCGTGCTTAAGGGAGTTTTTTCGAAAATTTCCAAAAATTTCCATGTTTTGGGTTGAAAACTTTTCTTAAGATTTTCGACATTAAATGGCGTTTCTCCAAACAATATGAAATGGCGTTTCTTTCCACAACCGCTGTGAAGAAAGAGGACTGCATAAAATCACCTTCTGAAACTGCATATGCACGTCGTTTTTGACTCGCAATTCGAAATGACAAAGAAGCTGCTCTGTTCATTGGTGCACATTCATACTTCAAGATTTTCCAAGTCATGAGCGTAGAAATTTTGTAGTAAAATGTTAGCTGAATTCTCGCTCAAAATATCTTGTCTGATACCTCCAAGAAGGTACACGACTGTGATGTAGATTGCTACAAACAAATATAATCTTCTCATACATTTTCTCGGCTCCTATATTTCCTCCTAAGTTTGGAGCATCTGGTCCCAGATGGTGAAGTTTTATATCTATTGCTACATGCAAATGCATGCGAATTTAACAATTCCATATATCTTTATATCTGTCTACTCTGTTGATCCTGCATATAAGGGGATGGTGGCCACGGGGGAGGCGCCGCGTGGCCTGGGAAGCCGAGTTCTTGGCCTCCCCCACCTGCTCCCACTCGGTATAAACCGAGTGGGCAAGGGTTTTGAGGGGGGTTTTTCTCGGAGCTCCGGCCTCCTCTTCGTGCGTTCTTGGTGTCCCCGCGTAGCTTGAGTCGCCCCCTTCCCGAAGCCGTTGTCAGCTAGCCAAGACTCGCTGTGGTCTGTCACCGGCAGTCAGTTGCAGGGAGCTTCGCGGCCAGCCTTGGAACCCAGAAAACCGCAACCAAAAACCACCCCATTCCTTCCTACCCCGACCTCCTCAGCTCACTTCTCACCCACCAATCGGTTCCCTCACTCCCTAGTTTCCTTTTCCGGTGGTTCCCCCTTCCGATTTGGCCTGTGGACGCCGAATCGAAGCTTTGAAACTTGAAAACCACTTCGGAGGCTTAGGAGGAAGCTGCGACTTCGTGGCCGTTTTCCCGTCGATTCCGGCCACCTCCGACGAAGCCACAACCACCAATCGACGCGTCGTGAGCTCAGCTTCCTTCTCCGACCGGTCCCAAGCTCCGACGCGCACCGCCGACGACAAACAGAGACGGAACCCGAACACCCCTCGCGACCCGGCGCTCGACCCGGTTCCCCGACCCGGAAGCCGAGCTAGCCGGAGAAGAAGACCGGCGCCGGAGGAGCCAGCAGCCGCCGGCCAAGTCCAGCTCGCGGGCCAGCCCAGCCCAGTCAGCCGGCCCAGTCAACGGCCCAGCCGACCCGGCCCAGTCGGCCAGTCAATCAGCCGACCGACCCAAGCCTAGTCAGCCGGCCCGGCCCAGGTCCAGCTTGCGCGGCCCGAAAAAAAAAAAAAGAGTAAAAGAGGAAAATTCTAAAATTTTCTTGGGTTCAACCAGGAGTACAGCAAGGGGGATTTAGCCAGGCAAACTCACAAGTGAGTGGATTCTAAACCTTTATTAGGCGCATTTGCTGTTTTAGTAGGAAACGGGTAGAAATGGCTAGGGCGAGTAGAACGGCTAGGACTCTTTATTTATTCGTAAAATTCATTGATTAGTTAGATTGGTTAGCCGTATTGGACAATGGTAAATTGTTGACCACTTAGGTGGTGCAGTTCGACTTGTGTCGACCTAAGGACTGGCATCCCACGTCTTACAAGAAATGCCCTTGTATGTTTGCTGGTGCTCGAGCGTGGTCAGAGTTGGGACCCCTCGAGGAGAAAGAAGGGTCGGATTGACACCTCTGTTAAAATCTTAGAATTGTTTATTTCGTCTATTTCTACAATTTAATTTAATTAGTCATGTATCATTTAATGTTCGTCCGCATAGCATTTGATTAAATTAGTTAAGAGCCCTATTTGCTTTTTAATTGCATTAAATTATTATTATAATTAGGCGATTCAAGTACTACATTGTGCGTTTAATTTTGCGCCGCTTTAATTTAATCAGTTATGCCTAGACAAATCCCCCATGACCACAATTAGGGTCTCGTTAGTAGACCTGCCCTACCCTGTAAATTGTTTAGACCCCCATGACGTTCGATAGTCTACCTTTAGTTTAGAGATCTAGAGGTGGGGAGTTCTTCGATTTGGGTTAGTAATGAGTGTTTCTGCGCGAAGCTTGGGGACCTTGGGGTGAGAGACTTACAGCTAGGCTTGCCTAGGGTCGACTGACAGGTCAACGGAAGCCGAGAGTTGGGAGGGTCGGTTTAGGGACCCTAGGGCAGGGATGTTCCTAATTTAGGATTAGGGTTCGTTCACTGGGATACCAAGTATCTCATTCCACCACCCCACCATCTCAGGACCCCCGTATGGACCCGGCTCAGGACCTGTCAGACCTGGAGGACCAGCCAGAGGAGGAAGAGCTTATGGAGGAGGATCCTCACGAGGAGGAAGCTTGGGATCTACGGGAGCTGGAACCTCTGGATCTGGAGGACTGGGAGCAGCAGCTGGAGCTGGAGCTGGAGTGGGACCTTCAGGAGGAGGAGGATCAGGAGGAGGGGGATCTGGAGCCGGATATCCCTTTTAATTTGGATGAGGAAGAAGAGGAAGACGAAGGGAACGGTATGGCAGCAGCCCCCGCTCCCCCTAGAGACATGGGAGATATCATAGACATAGAAGTAAAGGAAGATGGGTTAATCCAAGAATCCCACAGCTCGACAGGTTGGATTTGGAGCACCACGAAGCACATCTGGTACCCACATCAGCACATTTGCGTGTATACGGGTTTCCACGAGACCGAGCTAGAGTTATTAGTCGAGGAATGCAAGGTTCCTCATGTCACGCCCCGATTCCGAGCGCGCGCGGTCCCTGTACTTAGTTCACCTCCGACGGTCAATCCTCGTAATGACCCATGACTTATCGCCGACCTTTTTAATTAAACGGATGAAACACGCACGCGGAAACAAATAACACGTATATATCTCTCCTGACCAAGACTGAGATATAGAAATGCACATCTGATACCATCAAACTAGTACATTGTTTACGTGCCATCTTATACCCACA
This sequence comes from Melaleuca alternifolia, assembly GCA_019926035.1. NCBI lineage: Eukaryota > Viridiplantae > Streptophyta > Magnoliopsida > Myrtales > Myrtaceae > Melaleuca > Melaleuca alternifolia. The sequence goes on along the minus strand of JAGKPW010000021.1, from coordinate 3,334,902 downwards.
AAATGCACAATATGCTTCTTGAACTAGGAGACATCCTAGAAATCTCTTATGCAGCCACGTCCTCCATCTCTTGCGTCGACTTGTCTTTCATAGGCTTCCTTACCCCGAACGACTTCGCCTCTTATGCTTATGATCAACTGGCTCATCCTCTGAATCCATCGCCAAGACCTGGGGGGGGGGGTGGTAGTGAGATATTTGAATATCCCAGTGAATAAACCCTAACCCAAAACTAGGAACATAACCACCCTAGGGTCCCAAATCGCGTCCCTCCTAATAACTATTGTCTGTACCTGACACTTGTCACCTATTTCATATCCAAAATCCAGTCTTGTCATCTAATGCTTGCCTTGTAGCTCAGATCTAAGATCCCCCCCAATTCCACATTTCTACCCACGCGTCTTGACTATCTAGCAATGCCTAAGCCGACAAGTAAATAAATGCACGGATAACATTACATAATTAAATACATAAATTGCACAACTAACAAATAAATTGCGTAACTAATTAATTAAGGTTGTCCACAACCAGCCTAAACCCTAACTAAACCTTCTCAATTCTGACCAAATCTCTCAACTGCCCACATCGCTAGCACCATGCCTCATTCAATCACCCATCTCCATTGTCCGACGTTCCATCAATGATTAAGGCCCATTGCCTCATTTAGTCTCTCCAAGTTGCCACATCATCAACGCGATAGACCTGGCCATAATTAGCGTCATCCATCCAATCTAGGGCTAGAAGATGTCACAATTGTCCATTAGCTCGCCTCTAAATTTCAGTACGAGGTATTTCTAATCACTTGCTAGACCTACTAATAGGAATACTCGGTCTCGTGATTCCTAAATATGTAGTAATATTGAATCAACGACGAATAATCAAATGGATTGTCGTATTAAAGTCACGTACTAAGTAATTAATAATTAAATTGCACGAACTAATAAATAAATGGCACAATCAATAATTAAATAATAATACTAATAATATTAATAAGTAGATCGCATAACTAATAATTAAGTAGCGCAATTAATAAATAAATTGCGCGGTTAATAATTAAATAGAGCAATTAATAAATAAATTGCACAACTAATAATTAAATTGCGAATTTAATTAAAATGTACCACGGAAATAATTATCAACAGGGCTAATTAAATACACTCATTTTCCGGGAGGTACGTGGCCGACCCTGTCGAGCCTCCTCATTCGTACCTGTTCCACCGTCACAACAAAGTTGAATTTTCTCAACTTTCACAAAACTTGTGCCTTTGGCACCTCAACACGCCAATTAATAATAACTATTATCGACCAAACTAACCGTTCTATTCGACTAATCTATCGGTCAAACAATCAGTCAATCAATCCTAATTTCTAGGAATTCTAACAGTCCTAGCCATTCTAGCTATTTTCTACTAAAGCAGTAAATGCGCCTAATAAAGGTTTAGAGCCTACTCACATCAATTTGCGTCTTCAAGCAACTAGCGGCGGTCCACGAAATTTTTCCCTATTTTATTTCCTTTTTCTTTTCTTTCTCCCTTTGTCCTTTTTCTTTCATTTTCTTCTTTTCCTTATTCTTTTCTTTTCTTCCTTTTTCTTCTTGGGCCAAGTTGGGTTGACAAGGGCCCACCAAGTTTGGGCTCAAGCTTCAAAGGGGAGGCCCGCGCTCAGGGCCCCCGCGCCGGCGCCGGTGAGGGTTTCGGCGAGGCTCCGACGAGCTCGCCGGCGAGCCTCCGGCGACCTTCCGACAAGGATCCCGAAGACGGCTCTCTTGATCGAAGATGGCTGGCCGAGGCTGGGGACAAGACGAAGGGGCTCCGGTTGGCTTCTTGCGGCGTTGTTCTTGTCGAGCCGCGGAAAAAGGGGACGACGACGTGGGTTGCAAAACAATGATGACATGGAAGTTCTGGTGGCGTGAGAGGCAGCTAGCCAAAGCGAGCTGAGGCAGAGCTCCGAGCGACTACGGGTGGCGGCGCGAAGGAGCTAAAGCAGTGGAGCAGAACCAGCAACGTCGGCTCGCACGGGGGAAAAGGAAGAACGTCGAAGAAGGGAAGAAATGAAGGGGAGGGCGTCGCGGTGAGCCGGGCGGGGAGGCACGTCGGTGGCTGTTGCGGAGCGCCGAGCGGCGGGCGGAGCTGCGACGGAAGCGAAAGTCGACAGCAACTGAAACGGACGAAGAGGCCAAGACGCGCAGAAGCAGCCTGAAGAAGAAGAAGATGTCGCGGCCAAGAAGAGAGAGAGAGAGACATGGGATGGGTCCAAGTCAGCATGGGGAAGGGGCAAAGTCAAAAAAAGAAGGGAAAAGTGAGAAAAGATGGTGGCGTGCGCAGGTGGAGAAGGAGGAGAGAGAAGCAATTAATGAAAGAAGAAGGGAGAGAGAAAAGTCAAAGTAGCATGGGGGAAAAAGGGGAGGCTTCGGCGCGTGGGGGAAAAGGAGGGGAGGAGAGAGAAAGGAGGGTTGTGACAATCTTCCCCCCTTAAAAGAATTTCGTCCCCGAAATTCATCTAATTTAATATCTGATGATCTAACTTATAGAATCATCAGCCGAATCGGTCTCCCCAACTTACGACGCTAAGTCGTCCTCCTCTAATTACTCAAAATTCAACATCGAGGACAAACCTAGTCCCCACTTTGCAGTCTTGGCTTTTTAGGTGTAGCCCTGACTCTCCCTCGAAAACATCACTAAGGATTCTTTTGTCAAGGGTTCTTCCCAGTTGGTCCCTCTGCTAACACACTATCACTGTTGCTAGGAGATTTTGGCAACCTTCCTCTAGTAGTCATCCTACCACGAGGGAAAAACTAACAACATCTAGAGTCCATCATGCTTCCTCTGCGCCACTCTGATAAAATATGTCCGAAGATTCTCACATCATGAGGATTTACCCCAGGATAGTCTCTCCTGATTATGACACTTAGTGATCAATCTCATATTCCTTAGAACCTTATCCAAGGGACAACTTCTATCCATAATCCCTCAGTCTTAACACTGGTTTTATCTTCTCTAGACGAGGTGTTCCTATCATAGACGACACCTTGAAGACAATGTGGCTTCCCAATTTGCAATGTTCAAAGCTTTATATTTCTTGTCCGTAAGACTCTGTACACTAATCCCAAAAATGAATCGGTTTGGTCAGTCCATTTGATATGACCCAACTTGTATTATGACTTCTTGAGCTCCTAGGTAGATCTGTCACAAAATCCGTAGTGACGTATTCTCATTTCCATTCGGGAATCTCCAGAGATTTTAGTAGGCCTCCTAGCTTACCAAGCTAAGCCTTCACTAGTTAATGATCAGGCATCTTAGTTATTTGTCTTGCCACATCGACCCTTAGGTCGTTCCATTAATAGTGTGGTCTCATGATCAATTCCTTCTTGTGATGATAAGTATTTGAGATTCTAATGATCCGTGAAGATCGTGAACTCATTCCTGCACAATTTGTGCCTCAAATCTTCGCGTATAGAGGATTGTAGCAAACTTCAAGTTACATGGTCGCATCATTTGCTCATGAAGCTTCAACTATTCTGACGCGTGTCCTTCGATTCGATCAGGCTACACTAAGATCCATCCTAGTCCTTTGTACAATGCAATACTAGGGACAACGTATCAATTTGACCTGACCAAATCGCTGATGCTGAAGCGTTAGTCAACCCTCCTCTAGCTCCTGAAAATTTTCTTCACCTTTGTCAGGCCGTTCAGTTTTCACTTCTTCCTCTTTTATGTTCCAGAGCTCAAGTATGATATACCTTCCGCTCGGATTACATTTGTTCATCTCTTCTAAAGCTAAGACGACTGCTGAGTGGACTTCCTCGCTTCACTCTTCCTTAAGCTTTTGCAGTTTTTCATATAGGTTTTCTCGTTGATCTCAACGGTCTTGAATGGTTACCACTACGAATTCACTCACGACTGCCACAAAGAGCATCATGTAGTGGCCTGCAATGGTGCTTCCTGATCTGTTGATCTTTTCTTGCAAGCAGTCAGAAACATCTTATCATCAAGCTCCCCTTATTCTTTAGATCCCAATAATTGGGCGTGCACCTAGCAGGTCAATCAAGTTCTAGATTAATTTCTTACGAGCTTCTTGCAGTGCATCATTGTTCTGGTGCTTTTTACTAACGATGGCCCTATTGAAATCCTCCGAGTTAGTCAACTCATCCATCTTCTTTTGAAGAGTTCTATTATCTTGATCTTTAAGGTGTTTCATGACTTCTACTTTCCCTTTCAACTCTTCAATTTCCATTTCCAATTTCAGTTTCGCGTCAAGCTGCCTTTCCAACTCAAGGATCTTACTTAGGGCCTCCTCTTTCTCCCTCTTTTGTCCTTCAACAGCATAAGAACCTTTTCATCAGCTCTTTTATGCTCTATCAATGCCAATTGGAGGGAATTGTTTTACACATCGCTCCAAAATGACAATTTAAGAACTCAGCATACATCTGTCACCGGACTACCAAAACCTATCGACTGCTAAGTTTTCAAACCAATTGTCTTGCCTTGGGGAGTACATGAAGGTAAGCACTTCCAATATTCAAACATTATGTTGCCCTTTTCTATCAGGCTTTTATTGTCTGAACAATAAAGAGAGACTAATATTTCCTTCTTTTTCCCACTCATCGCTAAGCTTCTGTTGCTCTAGCAATATCCTTTGTATTTTGTCATGTTGAAGGTGTTGCATCATCCTTGTTCCTTCCACACAATTAGAGTGAAGCTTGTTTCTAGCGGAAAAGTCTTCTCATTGTACTTGGACTATAATCTCTCCAAGGTTTCATTTGTCAACTCAATCTTGTTGGCTAGATGCGCGACAATTCTGTGTCTACTTTAAGTTGCTTTCTGAACAATGTCAGAGGTTGTTCGCGACTTCTCAGTCTGGCAGAGGTAGCCTCTGACTGGCCCATCTGCATGATAGTCCTTTGACCGTGCACACCAACCACGTGCACTCGATTCAGGCCATGTCTTCTGTGCATTCCAGCCCTTTCTTCCCATGATTCTCAGTTTCAAATTCTTTCTCAACTTCGTTGTATTAATACATCCATGCCAAACATCATTAAACCTCACTACAGCTTTTGCTGAGCGACCATCTCCATTCCAAAACATGTGGACTTCCAGAGGTTTGTACTTGATAAACTTGGTTAGTCAATATGCATTATCTGCAAGTTCTTTCCCACTACTTTTGTCAACAAGAATGTTGGTTATGACTCCAGTCCAAGGCCAACCAAAACTAACATCATGTTGAGGTGCTCGCGTAGTAGGTTACCGCAATTGGTTAAGGTGCTAGACCTGCCTCACTGGCTAGGTCTGTCTCTAAGTACCTTGCCAAGACAAAATGGTTTGTCTTTTGTTTGCCACTTCTATTCGCAGAACCTTTGCTCATGTCTGCTAACTACTGGCTCGCTTTCTATGTACCCAATAGTCAACAACACATCAATATGTTAGGGGGTTGCAACCTTGAGGACTACGATCAATGGTTTCGTAACCAGTCCAATTAATTCCGTTTGAAAGCCTAGCAACAAAGGGCTCATAACATCCCATATGAAATTTATGGCATCTTCTGCGATAGCGACTCTAATTAATCAAGCATATCATCAACTTCGCAATACCATTTCTTTTACTGGTAGAGGTAGCATACTCAATTCCAAACATCAACTCTTGTCAGCGATTGTCTCAACTCATGACAATTCGAGGTTTAAAAGTGACATCAATCCTTTCCATGTCCCTTTCAATTTTCAAGACTTTACACCTCACCTCAACATAGGTGTGGACTACCAGTGGTGCGGACTGGTGTTCAACATCAAGTCTTTGGTTTATCACCGGATCTAAATGTTTGATCCATTGGATCTTCCTCGATCCTCTTGCCGTACCTAGGCAACTTGGCGAACCTCGCCACAAACTCTTTCACTGACAGGTAAGTCGGGTGGAGTCTTAAAATCTCGACCACCTTCTACTCTCTCAGCAGTACTCAAGAATTATTTCTTGTCTAACGCCCTCACAATAGCGTCACAGATCAATTCTATTCTCTTAGGGAAAATTCGTCCCCTCGGCGGCCTACCACCAGTGGTCATGCTCAAGACCCAAGTAAGCTTACAAAGCTCATTATAATCAAGTGCCTTTCGAGTTGTCTCAGACCTTTCAATTGTCCTCATCTCCTAGATGATGAATTGCCAAGACCACCTTATCATGACGATGCACATTATCATCGGAACACAGCTTATCAGCCCTCCGGAGCCAAAACCTGGCAACTGCCGGATCACATCTTCCAAAGGTCTGTGGATGTCTCAATTTTAGAAAATCACTCCACCCAACTCTATGACACCTTTTCCTTAATCTTGGCTCTTGTGGTCAGATAAGATTAGGGGCAGGGCTCACAATACCCTCAGTTGTGACACTCACAAGAGGTGTGGAAAACAGTGGCAGTTCTTAATGCCACGTCACAACGGCACTTGCTGTAGCAGTATCAACTGCAAACACGGCCTCTTGACTCTAGGCCGACTAGGCGATCACGCCACGGAGATCCTAAAAAGTAGAGGATATTCTCAATCCTCGGGTCTCCTTGAGTGTCACACTCAAAGCAAAGCGACTCACAGTCACTCTAACCACAGAGGTCTCTAACCTCTATCCATTCACAAACAACCAAACTTGGTTTCAATATTGTAACACTCATCACCATTCGCAAGATATCTCAACAAGCATCCAGAATATCACACTATTCGTAGCTAGGATATCATTACAAAATAATATTTGTCCACAGCAAAGACAACACGTGATGCATAGTTATGCTACTATTAGTGTGTCATACTCGACAATACACTAATCACATATGTTACTCAACATATTAAATGTGCAACTCAGCACAAAATAAAACATAAAAATACTCGACCCCACGGGTCCTCAATCGAAACTCGTCGGGATCCAACTACGGTGCATCAGTGGTCACCCTCTTTCGATACCACGCACCCTTGCCACGCAGGCGGTGACAGAACCCACACCCCCCCGTAGGGTGATCATTGTCACTGTGTTGGAAACCATCATCAACACTCGGTGTTGGAAACCACCATCAACACCCGTCCTAACCCCGTAGGACAACACGACCCCACGGGTCCAGTCGAAACCTCGTCAGGAACTCGACTTCAGTGCGTCAGTGGCCACCCTCACTCGGTGCCACGCACTTTCGACACGCAGGCGGTGACAGAAACACCACACCCTCTCAAAAGGGTGATCATTGTCACAACAGCAGAGGCCCAGCCTCGCCACGCCGATCAACGGCCACGTGCCCTCCGGCACCACAAGTCCAGGTTCGGCTTTGCTGCACACGTTCTAGACCGTGCCAACTCAGCTAAACCAGACCGTTAAGTCACCCGTCATACATCCGACCTCATCCCGCACGTCCCATACCGTGCAGATTGAGTCGGACGTAGACCAAATCCTATGGTCTCTAGTCAGATGTTCGGTTCTGCTAAACACGTCCCATACCGTGCCAACAGACCCTAACAGGTGACACCAATCTTAAGCTAAATGTGGGGGTTTGAGCTAATCTCCACTCATCTTACTATCCTCAATAATCCAATCCGATCTAATCATTTCATAACCCTAATTCTCTCTTAGGTCAGACTTCACCCTAATTCAAACATGTCGGTTACGTCCAACTAATACTCCAATAGCACTTAGCAAAGCAAGTCTACAACTTGCTCTTCCGGTGAGTATAGTCCAACCTTATCACTCCAAGCTCTAACCGGGAACTTAACCTCTCAAGGTCTTAACCATGCTCTGATACCAAGCTGTCACGCCCCGATTCCGAGCGCGCGCGGTCCCTGTACTTAGTTCACCTCCGACGGTCAATCCTCGTAATGACCCATGACTTATCGCCGACCTTTTTAATTAAACGGATGAAACACGCACGCGGAAACAAATAACATGTATATATCTCTCCTGACCAAGACTGAGATATAGAAATGCACATCTGATACCATCAAACTAGTACATTGTTTACGTGCCATCTTATACCCACAAAATGCACAATATGCTTCTTGAACTAGGAGACATCCTAGAAATCTCTTATGCAGCCACGTCCTCCATCTCTTGCGTCGACTTGTCTTTCATAGGCTTCCTTACCCCGAACGACTTCGCCTCTTATGCTTATGATCAACTGGCTCATCCTCTGAATCCATCGCCAAGACCTGGGGGGGGTGGTAGTGAGATATTTGAATATCCCAGTGAATAAACCCTAACCCAAAACTAGGAACATAACCACCCTAGGGTCCCAAATCGCGTCCCTCCTAATAACTATTGTCTGTACCTGACACTTGTCACCTATTTCATATCCAAAATCCAGTCTTGTCATCTAATGCTTGCCTTGTAGCTCAGATCTAAGATCCCCCCAATTCCACATTTCTACCCACGCGTCTTGACTATCTAGCAATGCCTAAGCCGACAAGTAAATAAATGCACGGATAACATTACATAATTAAATACATAAATTGCACAACTAACAAATAAATTGCGTAACTAATTAATTAAGGTTGTCCACAACCAGCCTAAACCCTAACTAAACCTTCTCAATTCTGACCAAATCTCTCAACTGCCCACATCGCTAGCACCATGCCTCATTCAATCACCCATCTCCATTGTCCGACGTTCCATCAATGATTAAGGCCCATTGCCTCATTTAGTCTCTCCAAGTTGCCACATCATCAACGCGATAGACCTGGCCATAATTAGCGTCATCCATCCAATCTAGGGCTAGAAGATGTCACAATTGTCCATTAGCTCGCCTCTAAATTTCAGTACGAGGTATTTCTAATCACTTGCTAGACCTACTAATAGGAATACTCGGTCTCGTGATTCCTAAATATGTAGTAATATTGAATCAACGACGAATAATCAAATGGATTGTCGTATTAAAGTCACGTACTAAGTAATTAATAATTAAATTGCACGAACTAATAAATAAATGGCACAATCAATAATTAAATAATAATACTAATAATATTAATAAGTAGATCGCATAACTAATAATTAAGTAGCGCAATTAATAAATAAATTGTGCGGTTAATAATTAAATAGAGCAATTAATAAATAAATTGCACAACTAATAATTAAATTGCGAATTTAATTAAAATGTACCACGGAAATAATTATCAACAGGGCTAATTAAATACACTCATTTTCTGGGAGGTACGTGGCCGACCCTGTCGAGCCTCCTCATTCGTACCTGTTCCACCGTCACAACGAAGTTGAATTTTCTCAACTTTCACAAAACTTGTGCCTTTGGCACCTCAACACGCCAATTAATAATAACTATTATCGACCAAACTAACCGTTCTATTCGACTAATCTATCGGTCAAACAATCAGTCAATCAATCCTAATTTCTAGGAATTCTAACAGTCCTAGCCATTCTAGCTATTTTCTACTAAAGCAGTAAATGCGCCTAATAAAGGTTTAGAGCCTACTCACATCAATTTGCGTCTTCAAGCAACTAGCGGCGGTCCACGAAATTTTTCCCTATTTTATTTCCTTTTTCTTTTCTTTCTCCCTTTGTCCTTTTTCTTTCATTTTCTTCTTTTCCTTATTCTTTTCTTTTCTTCCTTTTTCTTCTTGGGCCAAGTTGGGTTGACAAGGGCCCACCAAGTTTGGGCTCAAGCTTCAAAGGGGAGGCCCGCGCTCAGGGCCCCCGCGCCGGCGCCGGTGAGGGTTTCGGCGAGGCTCCGACGAGCTCGCCGGCGAGCCTCCGGCGACCTTCCGACAAGGATCCCGAAGACGGCTCTCTTGATCGAAGATGGCTGGCCGAGGCTGGGGACAAGACGAAGGGGCTCCGGTTGGCTTCTTGCGGCGTTGTTCTTGTCGAGCCGCGGAAAAAGGGGACGACGACGTGGGTTGCAAAACAATGATGACATGGAAGTTCTGGTGGCGTGAGAGGCAGCTAGCCAAAGCGAGCTGAGGCAGAGCTCCGAGCGACTACGGGTGGCGGCGCGAAGGAGCTAAAGCAGTGGAGCAGAACCAGCAACGTCGGCTCGCACGGGGGAAAAGGAAGAACGTCGAAGAAGGGAAGAAATGAAGGGGAGGGCGTCGCGGTGAGCCGGGCGGGGAGGCACGTCGGTGGCTGTTGCGGAGCGCCGAGCGGCGGGCGGAGCTGCGACGGAAGCGAAAGCCGGCAGCAACTGAAACGGACGAAGAGGCCAAGACGCGCAGAAGCAGCCTGAAGAAGAAGAAGATGTCGCGGCCAAGAAGAGAGAGAGAGAGACATGGGATGGGTCCAAGTCAGCATGGGGAAGGGGCAAAGTCAAAAAAAGAAGGGAAAAGTGAGAAAAGATGGTGGCGTGCGCAGGTGGAGAAGGAGGAGAGAGAAGCAATTAATGAAAGAAGAAGGGAGAGAGAAAAGTCAAAGTAGCATGGGGGAAAAAGGGGAGGCTTCGGCGCGTGGGGGAAAAGGAGGGGAGGAGAGAGAAAGGAGGGTTGTGACACCTCAGGGAGGCTACGAGTCCGGCTTTGAAGACCCGGATGGGGCAGATGACTCAGAGGATGGCACCGTGGATAACCCGAAACCTTCGTGCTTGCGAGATTGGCCCAAGCCGATGGAGGCAACTTAGGACTAGTACTCTCCCTTCTCTTTTCCCCGCGACTTTTGATTGTATAGCTGTGCGGCGACCATGACTCTAGGCTTTTGTTATGTCTCCTCCTGTTCTTATCCCCTTTTGTATTTTGACTTGACTTATCCTTGTATCTAGGGGAAGTAAGTTTCTTCATCAAAATGTGTTGTGATGTTTTACCTTGGGAACAAATTAACTAAGAACTAGATTCGTTTGCAAATCTTAGTGTAAGGTAGAGTCCTGGAATTATTGCTACGAACCCGACGAAATCGGGGCGTGACACATACAGTACTAATATAATATATACACAGGATGCACAATAAACGTAGTACTAAATAGTATATATTAATTTTCTTAATATAATTGCTAATCCGCAATATCAGAAAATGTTATGCACAAGTGGTCAAAGCACGCAACTTGCCCTCTAGAAATTTAGTATTTAAAAAAATTCGTCAGAGTGGACCAAATGCGTGGCTACCTCAGTCCCATCCTCTCCTATAAATATGACCCCAATCCCGGGGGGTTTTCTCCATCCCATACCTTAGCCATCTTTTCTCTTCTCAGTAGTAGTGTTTGCATTCTGAGAAGGGAAAGAAGAAGATGGATTTCTATTCCCAGCTGTTTCTTTACCTCTCCATCCTCTACATCTCTCTTTACCTTCTCTTCCTCGTCTTCCGGAAGAAATCCCCCGTTCCTAACCTGCCGCCTGGCAAAAAGGGATGGCCCATCATTGGCGAGTCCCGGGATTTCGTCGGCGCAGCGAAGAGCGGCTGCCCCGAGAAGTTCATAAATGACCGCACGGCGAAGTACTCCCCGGAGGTCTTCCGCACCTCGCTTCTCGGGGAAGACATGGCTGTTTTCTGTGGCGCCTCGGGCAACAAGTTCTTGTTCTCTGGCCAGAACAAGTACATCACCACCTGGTGGCCCACCTCCATGAAGAAGGTTACCATCTTCCCCGAAACCATGGAAAAGTTCAACAAGGATGACCCCAAGAAAATGCGCAGCTTCTTGCCGGAATTTTTGAAACCGGAGGCTCTCCAATGTTACATACCTATCATGGACTCCATGACTAGGGATCACTTGGAGAGTGACTGGTCTCCTTATAAGGAAGTGAAGGTGTTCCCTTTGACAAAGAACTATACCTTTGCTTTGGCGTGTCGCTTGTTCATGAACATTAAGGACCCTAAGGTCGTGTCAAAATTTGCTGACCCATTTGCTCAAATTGCTCCTGGGTTCACTTCCGTGCCAATCAATATTCCTGGCACGCCGTTCAACAAAGCAGTTAAAGGAGGTAAAGTCATAAGGCAAGAGCTCCTCAACATTATTAGACAAAGGAAGCAGGAGATTTCAGAGGGAAAAGATGCGAACGCAAGGGACTTATTGTCTCGATTGTTAACCGAAGCAGATGACGACGGTAGTGTTTATTACGAAATGGATGTGTCTAACAAGATCATTGGATTGCTTATTGCAAGTCATGACACCACCAGTACATCTATCACCGTCATAGTGAACTATCTAGCTTCGTTGCCTCACATCTATGAGAAAGTTTACAAAGGTAACTATCCTATTCATATTCGGTAGACAAGATGACAACGTAAATATGCCTTTTTGAATGTAGTTTGCATATATTTAACTTGCTTCACGTCAATAGAGCAAATGGATATTGCAAAGTCTAAAGCTCCGGGTGAATTACTGAACTGGGATGATATTCAGAAGATGAAGTATTCTTGGAACGTGGCTTGTGAGTCAATGAGGTTAACTCCACCGGCACAAGGGTCATTCAGAGAGGCAATTACCGACTTTACTTTCGCTGGCTACACAATTCCAAAGGGATGGAAGGTAACTGTTTACTTATTACCCTTTTTCAATATGATTATTTAATGAGTGAGTTGATAGAATCCTAAAGCAATGTTAATATGCATGTTTCTTGCAGACATTTTGGACGGTGTATACAACTCACAAGAACCCCAAGTATTTCCCCGATCCTGAGAAATTTGATCCCTCGAGATTCGAAGGAAATGGACCTGCACCTTTCACCTATGTTCCTTTTGGAGGCGGACCTCGTATGTGTCCCGGAAAAGAGTATGCTCGGCTCGAGATACTAGTTTTTATCCACAATCTCGTGACCAAATTCAAACTTGAGAAGGTCATTCCGAATGAAAAGATCATCTACAATCCATCGCCTGTCCCTGCCAATGGTCTTCTTATTCGCCTCCAACCCCTTAACTAGTGGCCTAGCTTACTCATAAGATCTTAAAATCTTTTAGAGCTCATATACGGATACTCCTGTTATACACCCAACACTTTTTTCGTATTTTCTATTGGAGTCTTTTTATTTTGTTTTTGCCAGTGTAATAGTGTTATGTCACTCAAAAATAAAATTTTCACTTGGTCCCTCCATAATATCCATATCTTCATTCATTAGATTTGCATAAGATGCCATTTTGCACGGTTTCTTATATATATATATATATATCATTTTGTTTCCATTGCGTTTATATTTTTATTATTAATATTTACTGACATCTGAATTTTGACGGCTCATCAAGCATTCACTAGATGAAAAATTAGGGATCAATCACGACCGGTAAACAAAAAAAATTAAAGCTACAAGTTGTAGCTATCTTGATTAGTCTTCCATTGGAGATTTAAATTCGGATTCAAGATTGGTTCAACTTTGGATTCAAGGATGAATTTGGACTTTAAGATAGGAGATAGAGATAAAAAAAAAGAGAAAAAATTGAAGAAATAAGGAACCTGATCGTGAGGTTAACAAGATAAAACCTTGAAAAGAAAGAAAAACGAAAAGGGTAAGTGTGGTGGAGCATGTGGAACTTGAGCTTTTAATATCAAAACAAGTAAATAGCTGCGAAAAGCAAGTGAAAAAAAACTAAAAGAGAAGAAGCTTCGGTCAATTTACGGAGGAAAGCAATCTAATCGTGACTCAGGGAGCCTGTTCGGCGGAGAGAAAAAGATGTGGAAGGAATTAAGTCGTTGAGTTGGAGAAAATTTGAGTCAAAGTGGAGATTTGGAAGGTAAAAAACAACAGAAAATTCACGATCAGATTACTAAGGAGGATGGTTATCGCTTTCCATGATAAAGAAGAGATTTCCCTCACATCAAAGTTTCCTTTATCGGCCGCAGCCGGCTAGCTTTTCCCGGTGGTTTCCAGCAAGTTACGACAGCCACCGTTTCCTGCACCACACCATGAGCCATGGGCGAATCTGCAGTGATAACGTTGACGGAGCCCTCGTTGCTGCATCTGTTTCTTTCCTCCAGGTTTCCTCCGCGAGCCTCCATCACGCCACGGTAGCCCTGGTGAGACCAGCCGCTCCAGTGGAGCTCGCTCCACGACCGTAGCAGCCCTCCGGGCTAACGAAGGTTCTGCCTCCGCGTTCGGATTTTCCCTCTTGCAGGTTTCTTGGCTGGCACCCCAAGAAGCATCTGCCATTGCTAAACTTCCCTCGCGCGTCACGCTTGACGCTACCGTGAAATTCCTTTTGCCACTTGCTGGTCACACTTGTCCGTCGGTCACGCTTGTCTTTTGCCGATTACCAAGTTTGCTTGTGGCCTCTTATCCTTCGGTCAACCAAGTTTGCTTGTGGCCTCTCATCCTTCGGTCAAAGTCTAATTTAAGCTCCATCTACTTTGCATAAAATAAATGATCTCAAAAACATTTTATAAAAATAATTACCTTAATTGTTTACTAAAGAAACGAACAAATAATATTTTTATCGTCCACAAAAATATTTAGACAAAAATTATTATCGATTATAAAAATATTTTACGTCAATCAATTATTTTAAGTAATATAAAAAATCAATTTTAATAAAATATTTTTCAAATTCTTCATTTTATGCTAAACAAACAGAGTTTTAAGGTAATTTCCTAGTCCATACCCAATAAATGCCTAACTTTGGAGTAGTTATCATTCTAATGTGATTCGTGTGGAGATATTAGGCGTAACTCGATTAGGGAATTTTCTTTTTGAGTTGTGCATAACAGTGAGGTTTTGATCTTTAGGACGTAAGATTGATCCCCGAGGCAACTTTTCAATTATTTGAGATTGAATATTGCATACTATTAATTGGAATCTTTCCTATTTTGAAAATACAAAAAAACTGCATTGCATCTAGGGTAGATTGCATTCTTAATTGACAATTACATATCTAGGAATTATGTAGTTAATGGGATTTAATATTAATAATCTCTAGTTTGCAGAAGTAAAGTAGGTTTCTAACCAACCCTCATCATAGAATAGTGGCGACTTCTGTATAGATTAAATTGCATGTAAATTGATGAAATCAAAACCCGAAAGTTGCAGTTGGTATGGGTTTGAGAGCATGCTAAATGAATGCTGAAGTTATAAGACAAGTTGCTAGATACGTACAAGGCAATTAATGACCGTCGTTTTTGTTCCCCGTCACGAAGGATCCCACAGGAAATACCTTGGAACTCTTTTTGTTTGCTAATGATTCAGTCAATGGATGTTTGGTTAGCCATGGTTGGCAATAATTCAACTGAGGTTGACCTTGCGTGGGTGGGATGTAGATAGGAGTAATTGCACGAAGACCAGGCCCCTTTGGTGCGCCATGAGTTTTTGCACCGCTGTCGGATATGATTTCAAAGAGGTCCTTTTACTCTTTTAAATGTTGTATGTGACTCGTATATCAGCAAGTTCCGCTTCATTATTTGCCCGATCTGATTATTCTTTTTAATTTTTTCAATCCTAATTGACTGATAATTAAAATATAATACTCGCTATTTTTTCGTCTTGATAAATGAGAAAAATTTGGGTAGATGGAGAAGTATCTAAATTTATACAGACTCTCAATCAAAACAATGGCGGGATACGAATGAGATCAACATTCAGAAATATCTCCACCAACCATCTCTCTATCTCTCATGCTCCATCCCTCCTCCCCTTCTCTGAAGAGAGAGAGAGAGAGAGAGAGAGAGAGAGAGAGACAAAAGAAGAAGAAACCGACAACAACACTCTGCGATGGCGAACGCCACGACAGCCATTGACCACTACCTACGATGTGGTGACATCTCCTTCTCCCTCTCTGGTAAAAATCTTGGCACATACAAATTTCCCCATTGGCCTCTCCCTCTTCCCACCAACGACGATGCCATAGTTAAAAAGGATAGATGCGAATCGCGAATTGCGACATGAGTAAAAACTCTCGACATGCACGCTGAGGAAAAAATCTCAATTTCATCAATATTCAAAGGGAGTGCTATTTATTTCTCTATAGTGATGATATAACGAATATATAGACCGCAAAACCTAAGAGACTTCAGGAAACCTAAAAAAAGTTCGAAACTGAATAAAGAGATGCACGTAGAGTCTGACAAGAACCTTCTTGTTAGACAAAATTGTCTTTCTTGGTCGTCATCTGAAATCGGCCGACAACAACGTTGGACTTTCTAGGGTGAATGAAATCTTTGGTTATGAAGCCTTTCTTGATTCAGGTGTTCCATGTTGACGATGTAGCCCTAAAAGTATGAAATGATAATCTTCTCATTGACAAAAAAGAGAGTCAGAAATGAGTTCATACCACGAAACGAGTTCCAATAGAATGTGGAAAATTTTAGGGAGTAAATTAAATCAATTTACCTCTTCAGTCAATAATATAAGACTCCGGTTAATAGGAGTGATTGAGAAGATTATTATAATTACGTTTCCATCAAGTGAAGGTGTTGTACAAAGTCTACACTTTGTGGAAATTGCCAGCCGTTACACTTAATTTACCAACATTTTATTTGTTACAGCCTATTAAAAGTTTCAATCCTGAATATTGGTATGGTTGTATTTTCTGTCCGAGATATAATTTTGAAGAAAAAAACTTCCCCTTTGATGAAGTTGTATTAGTTTTGGAAAACTACTATCAATGGCCTTATTACTTGAATTCACATCTGCTTTAGTTTTGCTAATATACTTCAAACTTAATCAGATTTCTCATAGGGGAGTAAGTTTTCACATTTATATTTTTCAAAAAGTAACTGCACTGTATCAAATTATTCGACCACATAGGAATTGACATGGCCGAAGCATTAGGAAACTTTTTAGCTCAAGAACCGAAGATCATATTCAAATTCTAGTAAGAGCAACTCAACCGATGGTGGCCTCGGATTAGTATTGAAGTTTTATTTTTATTACAATAGGTTATACGGCTGAGATATTATCTGTACGAGTCATTGATTATTTGAATGTATGGCCAAGACTTTGCATGTACGAAATTACGCTGCTATTACCTGTTTGTCAAATAGTCAGTTTTCAAAGAAATATTTTGTGGCTATATTTGCAATTTCTATCTCGATATGGATTTTACCGATTAATTCTCAGTTTACTTTATTAGTTCTCACTCTTGCTCTTGTGTTAGCTACAACAAGAATAGGATTCGGTGGGTGATATAAACAACTTAAATGCTTAAAGATATTTAGTTTTCTGATAATATGATATTTAAAGATTGAGTGGCCGTAATAGGGCCATTCAAAGGATAGTGACCTTAGTCTTGACAAGTTCAATCTTAAACATATTATACAGATGTTGCTTCAATTCTAAATTTTACGATTTTACCAATCAAACTTAGTTATTTCAATCAATTTTCATCTGAAATTGTTGATATTAATAATATATCCTTTTCTAATGAGCGTCATCGCCACAGATCAAGCAATAACGGCCCCTGTGAGCTGCTGGACATGTACGAAGTCACTGTTGCAGATCAAACGTTGGTCGTTTTTTCTTCCCCGTCACGAAGGTTCTGACAGGTGATGCATTAAACTCATTCCGTTTGCTAATGATTCAATCAATGAATGTTTTGCAGCAATAACGGGCCAATTCAACAGATAGTGACATTACTGCACCCCTTTCAGATACAATTTCCAAAGTGGTCCCTTTCTTCAATGTTAGTCGCGACTCATATTTCAGCGAGTCCCGCTTGATATTTGACCCGATCATAGTTCATTTGTACTTTCAATCCGAAATGAATGACCATGAAAGTACTACAATTCTTTATTTTTTTTCTTTTGTACATTTAGAAATGGGAAAAGTCAGGTGAATTTGAACCTATCCACCTTTACATAGATCCTCCGTTAAAATACCGACACATGAAAAATGTGACGAACATCAGAAAATATTTTTTCCACCCATCTCTCTGTCTCATGCCCGATCCAAATCCTGCCACAAAAGAAAAGAACTAAACCGAAAGCGGCACTCCATGATGGCAAAGACGCCGCCGTCGCTGCCGCCCTGATCACCATGATGGCCTCTCCTTCCCCTCTCCGGCGTATCCTGAGGCACACACATCTGGGATGCACATTTTGGAGTTTGGACCCCAAATAGCCTCTCCTCTCGCTTGCCTCATCAAAGCTGGTGACACCGAAATGAATAGACGCAAATAGCAGTTCGCAACACGCTTAAACACTCGCGACACACATGTAGAGGAAATACTCTCAGTGTTATCAATATTCGAAGGGTAAACAGGTTTTTTTTTTTTTGACTTGATGATATAACAAATTCATAGACTGCAAAGCCTAACAAACTTGCGGAATATTAAAAATTAACATTAGGAAGCCAAATAAATAGTTATACGTAGTGTCCAACAAAATAAAAATATACTTTACCAAAAAATAAAAAATAAAAAATAAAAATATACAATGTATCTCTCCCACCTTTCGACGTTTTTACCTCATCTGTGTCATATGTGATGTTAACCCAAAAAGATAAAAGTCAAAAAGAGAACAATCTTCATGGTAAACAAAAGTTATCTTACTTGGTCATCCTCCAGAGCAGGTCGAGAATAGCGTTGGACTTTCAAAATTGAACGCGGGACTTTGGTGACGAAGTCCTTCGCGACTTAGAAATGGGGAGCTCTAAAATACGAACTGACGTTCATCTCGTTGAACTCATCTCGTTGACAAAAGAGAGTTAGCATTCATACCATGAGGAGAGCTCAAATAGAATGTGAAGTACTTACTTAATTTATGGGGAGAAAATCAAATTAGGTCACCCTCTCGAGACCGGAATGTAGGACCCCGATGGAGAACTTGCTCCAGGATGAGATATAATAAGAACAAGATTTGGTGGGTAAACAGCTACAATGCTTAAGGATATTCAAGCCACATGCCTGCAAATAATAGTATATAAAACCCTTTTTTTTCTCTAAACTAATCCAACCTAGTATATCCTCACAAGAAGATCAAATGATATTTTGTTCGCTAATGACTCAATAATTAAGAGCTAGTAGCCGTAATAGCCGTCATGGGCCAATTCAAAGGATAGTGACCTTCGTGCGTAATGTAGTCGGGAGTTGAACGTTTTTAGTCCATTCGGTACGAACTTAGTCTCATTAATAATAATGAATAAGGGATAGAAAAAGATTGAAGTTAATCGAATGAAGACCGGGCCTATGTATCTAGAATCACTTCGGTCATCACTGTCCACCCTAAATTCTTCTAACTCTTCATATATTAATTATTCTATTCCAGTTCCATTCTAACAAATTTTCTTAAAATATTCATGCGCATTCATTTTTGGATGAGTAATATGTATAGTTGGATTTAGATTTATCCCGATTGAGAATGAAATAATCATATATGACTTACAGTTATCTTAGAAGTGAACAACCTGAACCTGCCCAACTTTAATAGGCCAAAATTAACATATTAACATGAAATATCTGTGTTGCGTTAGAAAACATCTTTACCCGCCCACTATATATATTTCTTTGGCTGCCATGAAAGGGAGATCATATATCTCGTTTTCATTGAACCCAAAGATTGTTACATCGCATTATATCGAGTATAAGAAATGTTTTCACATTTTCAGTCTTCTTTCATATTTTTGAAAAGTAATTTTATGTACGAAAGGCTTCCTCAAGCGTTCTAATCCTGAAAAAAATCAGATGTCATTCTTCTCCCGCAAAACGTTGAAAAAGAAATAATCTTATCAACAATTGTAAATAAATATAGACCCTCTAAAAAATTTCTTAAAAAAAGTTACTCACATCATTTTCGTATTCAAACTGACTAGTTATTTCTACCAAACATTCAAGCTGACCTTGACTTGAAGAATTACAGTTAGTCTGGGCAGTAATTATTATAATTATTATTCATTAAAGAAATTATTACTAGCATTATTCTTTGACCATTGTCTCCAATAACAGTAATTATAAATTACATAATGCGCTTCTTCAGGTGTTCCATGTTGACAGCGTCAGCTGTGGAATACTAAATGACATTTTTTGTCCTTTAAGATAATGTTGAACATGAGTTCATATCTTATGAAATAATTTATGCTCGTCAACTGTGACTTTGTGAATTAGAGAGCCATGCATGGTAATTGGTTCTTTTGTTCCTTGGTGGTCCTTTCTGCAGTGGTTCTCTGAGTTTAATTCTTTCTAGCAAAAATATTAATTCGTAAAAGAAATAATTATTCCATATAATTTTATTTTAATCCCACATGAAATTTAAATAATGCACTTGAGGGTGCATTTATCTTGCGAAAAATAAATGATTTCGAAAAAAAATGTTTACTTGTATCTCTTAAAATTATTAGCCAATAAGAATACTTTTATTATTGATAACAAATATCTAAACATTTTCCTAAACGATGATATTTTTTTCATCATCATTATTGTAAGAGATACAAATGATTGTTTTTGAAAAAATAATTTTCACGAGACAAATGCATCCTCTATTTAGAATGAGCTAATGTTTGCCGCTCGCCTTCAGAAAAAGCATCCCCATCTTCAAAATGTGATTGCTGAAGACATAAATCAGAATTGATCTGAAAGAGCACATGAATGTGACGAGAGATAGTTAGAAATATTGTTTTGTATAATTGGCATTTTCGTACCACATATTGATTTGCACGTATCCACTATGAAGAATGGTCTCTTTTTGTTGGATTTAGATTCATCTTTCCATTATTAGACTCCATTTCTTACAGCGATACCGTGACTAGTACTTGAAGAATGTATCTCAATCAAATTCTATTTTTTAATAGGAAATTATAGATGGGACAGGAGAAACGAATTGAACCAACTTATGAACATGACTGAACTCTGGCCTCGGAGCCCCTATAGTTCAGAAGAATACAGACATGACTGGAGTCAAAAGCGAGGGAAGACGTGGCTCCAAAAATTTTACGTGGTAGGCCTTCTTCTCTGCCTTCGGGGTCAAGAATGTTCTGTGAGGTCCTTATTTCTATTTTCTTTATTGAAAATTAAGATTACGTTAATTCTACTTCGAGGCAAAGAAAAAGAAATGCGAGTCAATTGCCGTCGTGATGGGAGAGAATTCTATTCTTCACTTTGAAATAGTAGCTGCGCGCATGTTATTCTCAATTAAAAGAGGAATTCAACTAAATGAATTAAATAGCGCATCTTTTGACACAAAGGTGGATGCGGCTATCATGACATTTTGGAGCATTTGGATAGCTAAAATCCAGTAGGTGAACCTGAGCATTTGATCTATGATGCTTCACATACCTATTTCAAGAAATATAGTTTTTGAAGATTCAGATTCAGATGCAATAACAAGGGCATGGGAGGAATTACTACCCAATCCCATATTAATTTATTATTTGAGAGCATTACGTCAGTTGCTTCTTCAGCCATTTTGCCATCATTTGCTAAAGAGCTGTCTTTGTTTTTGCCAAAAAACATGACATTGATGGAGAGATATGTCTTTAATTTTGCCAAAAAGCTTGATATTGATGGAGAGATAAAGACTAATATATGATGGCAAAATGGTTGAAGAAGCTTAGTTACCGAAGGAGTACTCACAAACAATAAACTGATATGCGATTGGGTGGTAATTCCTCTTATGTCTTTGTTATTGCACGTTCATCTGAACTTTGAAAACAATATCCCTTGAAACAGGCATGCGAAACATCATAAATCAATTACAACTAGAATAAAGCAATAATAATCTAAAAATTTAGTACCACGAACTCTGGCTAGCATAGTCTAAGGTAAGACTTGGGGCGTCGTCCACAGCAATTTGTAGATCATGTTCCTCGCTGTTTTCTATTTAATTGCAAACGTATCATCTATGTATAGGACACATGTGAAACTTTCTCCAGCAGCAATCCTCAGCTTAGGTTTTTCTGCAGCAATCTGCGATGGAGCAATTTTGCTACATAGTGGGAATGGTAGAATTGGCCGTAAGTGGCAGAAACACATTCACAAATCCTAATAGGGAATTAGTGTCTGAAAACATATCAATACAACTAAGCTGTAGAACAATGCCAATCGACATAGAACGGGACTTCAACAAAATTTCAGGAGCCTTGAGTCAAGTAAGGAGCCCAACGAATCCATGCCAAACCCATAAAACTTGATGATTATCATATTTTAGATGTTAAGTTGGCTAGCCAGAAGGAGGAGGAATGAGGAAGCTCAACTTAGTCACTAAGTCAAGAGTATGTCCAAGGGACAGATTAGGCATGTCTTGAGCTAAACGTCCCAACCTCACATTCTCTCTTTTAGAATTTTGAAAATTATTTCTTCCATATGAAAGTGGGGTTTGTTTAGAACAAGTTTTAAAAGACTTATTCAATCCAAATTAACGGTTGTAGTTGGAATCGACAGAGCTCTAATTACTAAGGTTGCGTTTGGTTGACCGGATAAAAATCAGGATAGTATCCTGTGTTTGGCAGCTGTCTAGGATAGGATAATGTCGGATATAGAAGGGATATAAACCAGATAAAAAAATCCGAGAGGGAGGGTAGGATATGATTTCTTTTATCCGAAACATAAAACCCTTTACTTTTTTTCTTTCTCCATCATTCACCCATAGACGACTCCAACTCATTTGTTGGGTCCGAGTCAGAGAGTTGGACCGGGTTTCCTCGACTCGGTCCGAAGTCCATTTTTTCGAATTAAAAAATTCTAAATAAAATAAATTTGAAAAATAAAAAATATGAAAAATAATTTTTTAAAAAATATGAAAAAGTAAAATAAAAAAAATATGAAAAAATATAAAATAATAAAATAAAGAATGTCTAGGTGGTTGACCACAATTTATTTCATATAGTATTAATTCTATAAGTCTTAAACCAATTTTAAATTTTCCGTTTTGAATAAACATTTTTTGTTTAGCATAAAAAATGAGAAAACTCTTGAAAATTTTTAAACTCAATTGAATAAGCTCTTATCCAAAGTATCGACGTCGAAACCTTCTTCTCGATAGCTCTCTGATTCACATCAACATTTTACGAAAGTGACGAACTGTAATTTTCTTTATAAATGTGAATTGTTCAAAGATTGTTTGTTAACATGATTAATTGTCATTGCATCCTCGTAGCAGCTGGAAAAAAAAAGCGAATGATCTTTGGACTTTATGCTTTGTTCTAATTGGGCATTTGTTTGATTTGGTATTAGACTTGTAACAAAATGAAAATAAATGAAAAACTTGTAAGAGAGAAAAAGAATTCATGTTTCAAAGTGAATATATTTAAATTGAGGTTATTCTAAAAACGTTTGATTTTGAAGAGGATAACCAAAAGATTATTTCAAGAGAATGGAAAAGAACAATGTGTAATCATAAAATTCGATAAGAATATGTTAATTTGAAAAATATATATTGTTTTGGATGATTTTGTGAATATTAAACCTGCAAATTTGTACTTGCCTAATATTGTTATTTTTAAATATATGAATTTAAATTCGTAGTTCACCAAATGATAGATCTGATAAGATATGAAGATATTTGACTTGTAACAAAATGGAAATAAATGAAAAACTTGTAAGAGAGAAAAATAATTCATGTTTCAAAGTGAATATATTTAAATTGAGGTTATTCTAAAAACGTTTGATGTTGAAGAGGGTAACCAAAATATTATTTCAAGAGAATGGAAATGAACAATGCGTAATCATAAAATTCGATAAGAATATGTTAATTTGAAAAAGATATATTGTTTTGGATGATTTTGTGAATATTAAACCTGCAAATTTATACTTGCCTAATGTTATTATTTTTAAATATATGAATTTAAATTCGTAGTTCACAAAATGACAGATATGATAAGATATGAAAATATCCGACTTTAAATCTGTAGTTCACCAAATAATAGATTGGATAGGATATGGGGATATCCGACTTTAAATTCGTAGTTCACCAAACAGTGGATGAGATATGAAGAAATCCATGGATTTCTTATCTTATCCTATCCAGTTCTATTCCGTTTAGAAATCCGGACGACCAAACGCAGCCTAAGGGTGCATTTAGTAATGGCTTTGTTTTTGGAAATAATTTCTATTCGGAAATAATTCTTTCTACTTCTATTCTCTAGACGAGTTTCTAGATAAAAAAAGCATTAGTCATTTTTATTCCTAGAATAAAAAAAAGAAATGTGTTTTGTACAACCCTAATTTTCTCTAAGATATTTTTTATTCGTTTCGTTTCTTTTTTTTTTCCTCCTTTCTTTTTCCTTTACTCAGTCACTTTACTGAGGAAAAAAGAAAAGAAAAAAAAAGAAAGAACAGTTTTTTTAGCTTGGTTGTTGAGAATAAGAAGTAGATTTTTTTTATTTCTATTTTACATTTATTCCCTGGACAATTTCCAAGTCTAAGAATTGGAAAATTTCGCCGAAGTACACAAATGGATTTTTATTATTGTATTCTAGGAAAGAATAAAATAGAGAAGACACCCTAAGGTTACTAGTAACACTTACGTTTCTCCATTTTTCTATTACTTTGTTTTCGAGAACAAGAAAGGAATAAAAGTGGATTTATGTATGTTAATAAATTTTTATTTTCCAAAATAGAAAGGTAGTCAGAGAATATAATTTGAACACTTCTTGATTCTGGGAATAATTTGTTCGCACAAGTTTTTCTCTTCTCTTTTCATTCTTTCTTTAGTTGGTCGTCGGGCCTTGGCAATAAAAACAATCGTCCTCCCCGGCGATCCCATCTTCAACATCTTCCATCCCGACGTCTGCAATATCATCCACGGTAAAAACTAGGCTTTGCAACATTGTAAGAGATCCTAAGAAAACCTTCCTCTGAGAAACAAATAATAGAAAACGGCAGAAATCAGGGAGAAAAAATGATGAGGATAAAGAAGACGTAAAGGACCTAACCTCGCCAAGTTTTACTCCTCTCCAGGGCTTCTCTGCCATTAATTTGCTCAGAACCTTCTTAAGTCTTGTTTCCGGCGATTCATGAATCCAAATGAATAATGGCAATTTGACCCCAAAGACGTCAATAACAAGGTAGATTTTTGTGGGTCTGTTAATTCTCATAAGCCTATTCATGGATCTCGGTTTTAAAACAAGGAAAAACAGAGGGGATTCTGTTTCGTTTATAAGAGACAGAGACAGAGTATGTGCGGTCTACCTTGGCAAGGAAGAGTCCAGATCTCGATCGATTGTTAAACTAGTAAGAAGAAGTCCGGAAAAAATGGAAGGTGAAGTTCGACACTAGCGAAGGAATTTCCTGGCCAGACGGCGATGGTAAAGAATCAACTGCTTCGAGCTTCTCGGCCGATATACAGGGCCCAACAGAGCAAGATGAGGAGCGGGTATTGACCGGCAGCGGCAGGATTTAAGAAAGCGATGGCGGAGTCCGCGGGCGAATCCTTTTTTCGCACGGGTAGCCAGTCGGCTAAATGAGAGAGAGATGAGGAGGGTTCCGTTCGTCACCTCCATCCCCTGTTTCTCGCGCGCGTTCACCTGTCGTCCACCGAAGCTGCCGAGGTCTAAAGCGGAAGAAGTCAGTCAGGCCGGGCTCTCGGAATGGGTTTCCTTCTCCTTTCCAAAATTATGGGCTTCATTATTTTAAACGAATCCAATTGGGCTCAGTTTGGTTGCTGACAAGGGCCGGCGTAGTTTCGCGGCCGAGCCTAAATGAGTTCTCTTCTTGATTGGGCTAATGGATTGAGTTTAAACATAGTAATGGCCTTGAGTCGATGTCAATGGGCTGTAACTTTTTTTTCTTTCTTGCTTTAATTATTGAAAAAAATTCAGGTGCTAACGATCGAATGCTAAAAGCACCTGCCTGGCTTATGTTGTCCTTAGGGAGCACCGGCACCTCTAGGCCGAGATGAAGCCACCGGGACTTGACCTCTATGTAGATGTTCCCAGGGCCGTTATCCGCTCCCATGTAGGAAGATGGTATCGGTCGTCGCGTCCTCATTGCCCTCTCACTGGCAGGGCGGAGAGCAAGACCGGCTGCTTGTCGTGGTCCTTGGAGTAGCATCTAGGAATCGTCGTCTGAAGACGCCATGTCACTTGAACCGAATTTGACTTGTTCCAGGATGAAAGTTCGAGGAGAGAAAATAGGCGAAAAGATGGAGGCGACTCGAAGAGCAGTTACTTGGTGAGGGCGTAAAGTGAGGAAGGTACTTTGGGTGTGTTTGGTTGGGTATTTGAAAAGTTCATTCAGCCTTCAAAACCCCTTTGGTCAAATATTAGGGGTTTGGCTTAACTTTCAAATACCCATTTGCCCAAATATCAGCATTTGAAATGTTGAAAGCCTAATGCTGGTTTGAAGGTACTTTGGGCTTTCAGCATTTTCAGAATGCTAAAGCAAGGTTTCATGAATTTTTGATAATTACCCACTTTGCCCTCAAAATTTTATCAAAAGTCCAAGTTTGCCTTGGATTGTTCTTCTTCGACATCAGCGGTGAGGTCGTGACCTTGTGGCTGAGTTTGCCGTTGAGGTCTCACGGCTAAGGTCGCGACCTCGCAGCGAGGTCGCACGGTCTAGACCTTGCTGACCTGGCTTCCTTCATTTGCCATATTCTTTTTAAACAAACTCAAAAATTTTAATTTAAAGCCCATTCCAAATTCAAGTTTTGCCAAACACTAATTCAACTAAAAACCCATTGTAAATGCGTTTTTACCAAACGCATTCTGCATTCTCCCAATGAGTTTTGGACTTTCGGTATTCCCATTTACCCAAAGCGCCTTGCAAATACCCAACCAAACCCACCCTTCCTTTGCTTTCTTCAATTGTTTGCTCTTGTTTTGCAGCCCATTGTAAAAAGAGAAGTGGGGTTGGAGTAGGGCAGGGGAAAACGGATGGAATGGGGCCGAGAATCCCAGACCGAATCCGGTCAAGCGAGAGACGTGACAATAATACTTAATACTTCAACATTTCCTCTCACATGTAAGTTGAATTTCTCTCGCGTATAGGTTACGCACAAGTCATGTACAAGCTTGTGAGGTTTTGAATGACTCACAAGCTTGCAATATTGTCGGCGTAATTCTTGTGTCAAGAAAACTTACATATCCCACGCATTTTGACATTCGGATTTGCATTCGCTCTAATGATATCCACCCAAATAAGCAAAGGAGAGGAAGATGAATATGCCATACATGCTCACCTAAAGTTACTCTCATTGCTTTTAAAACCAGGAGGCAAGGCAGGATTCAAAAGGCCATACCTCCCGTACATGGTCAGCTCGAAACCAACCAAGAACTGAGGCAATCAACTCCTAGTGGCGGTACCTATAGGCTGTACAGATTGGACTAGTTCCTTCCTACGGTGGTTCTCTAAGTGATTTGAGTTTAATCATTTCTAGCAAGAAAAAAAAATTAATTGTTGAAAGAAATGGTTTACCCCCGATAATCTTATTTTAACCTTCTGTGATTTTTGGATAATGTGCCTGAACTTAAGTGAGTTAATAAACGTCTTCAAAGAAATACAATCCCGTCTTTAAATTGCGTTGCTTTGGACGTATGTCAAAATTAATTTGCATGATTACATGAACGTAACGAGGAATAACTAGAAATGTTGCCCACTATACTATTTTAGATGATTAACATTTTTGTATTGCATCTTGATTTGCACGAACTCATCATAAAGAAGAGTCTCTCTCAAGTAGTTATAATTTTCCGATTTAGATCCATCTTTTCATTACTGGGCTCCATTTAATACAGTGATATCTTGACTTGTACTTACAGAATGTATCTCAATCAAATTCTACATATTTTAATAGGAAATTATAGATGGGGCAAGAGGGATAAATTGAACCAAGTTATAAAATGACTGAAGTAGAAAGCAAGCGAAGACTTGCCTCCAACAATATCTAGAAGATTACTTTGCTCGCGCCACGTGGGTAGGCCATCTTGTAGAAAATTTAAATTATTTGAAGTTGTACTTCTTGGAAAAAGAAGAAGAAAGAGATTCGAGTCATGTGAAATAGAAATGCGAGTCATTGAAAAAAGTTATGGTTGTGTCATATTCTAATTCTCTTGATGACACTTTCAATGATGGTCGGAACAAGGAGAATTCTATTCTTCATGTGAAACGGTAGTGATTAACATCCATTTGATTAGAGAGGAGAGACCTTCAGGGTTCATGGGAAACTATATTGCGCACATGCCGTGCTTAAAAGGGAATTCAACTAAATGAATTAAATGACGAATGTGGCAACCGTGACTTTTTGGGGGATTAGGATGGGAATCGTACAACGCACTAGAAGACGTAATTCGAGATTTTCTTTAGGAGCTATCGGGAATGACAGGGAATTTGAGAATTTGAAAGCGAAAACGACCTTATAATTTTTCATCCAAGAAGAGTTATGAGGGCTATATCACCGGTTTGAAAAGTTCGTTACTGTGACTGTTGTGGAGCATTTGTATAGCCAGAAATCAAACAATCGGACATGGAAAGTCCACAAAATGAGCGATCAAATAACCACAGTTTTTTATTCAAGAAGAGTTGTGAGGTGCATGATATCCATACGAACCAAAAAAAAAAAGTTTTCAGCTCTATGCTATGGCCAAAACAAGGATACTTTCCGAAATTTTATGTCTATTTTTTCCGCAATTTCAAATTTATATTTTTTATTTCTTGGACTTATTTACTGCTTAGCATATTTTTTTATTATTATTCTTTGGTTGAGTGTTTTCAAAATTTTTGTTATTTGATAATCCAAGGACAGTACATACTTTTGGAGCGTTGTGTACTGATTAAGTGTAGACTTTAGCTCATGTAGGTGACTTTTTGCGTACAACAGTTTGCACATATTTAATGAGATTCAAACTAGTGACATCAATTTCTCAACTAATAATATCTCGACACCCCAACTGACTTTGCCAAGCCAAGGGGTTGAAATCGCTATGTTAGTTATTTGTAGATCTTTTCATGTTTCGGATAACTTTGATCATTATTTCAGTAATATGGCCAAAGGATTTCTCTAAATTTTCACATGTAAGGACCTTTTGCGCTTGAGTGTGTTTAGCGAGTTTACTCCTGCTTATCACAATCTTTGCTGTGCCATTTTATAAATGTAATGGTTGAGCCTACCTAAAAATGTAAAATTTGTTTTTTGCGTGTTACAATATACAAAATAATTGTATTCACATAGCACGACAAAATAGAGAATTGATCATATCGATGGCCCCATAGCACATACATAGCATTAGCTAATGTGTGTAAGAAATAACTATAGCGGTTAATTTCATTTTCTTATATATATATATATATATATATATATATATATATTCTCGTAGGGGCATTTGTCTTCGGGACCCCATAATCCTAGGAGGCTTTTAGCATATAGTATACACAAGCTATGGTTCACCCATCTACGTTGTAGAATTGGCATGTGCCGCTCTCCTAATCAAAAGATAGGAGAGCACCCCTTGTCTCAAATATTATAGGGTCGTTTTGCCGAGTTCCTTCGACATGGTTCTCTCAGGCGCCCTTAGCAAACTCTACTTGTTCACCTGTGTCGTTTGGGGCAACTGCATATGAAGCATGTTAATGACGGTTTAATGATGCTTTAGTCACATCATGCAAGACATATTTACTAGAATATCATTTTGGTGTAGCTATTATTTAGTCAATTATTTATTGATTTATTCACCATGTACGCGATGCCTTTTCCTCGAATACTACTCATCTTCTTATTTCGAGTTCACATTCGATAATAAGTCCGCCCAAATTCGTTGATGATACATAATGACTACTGACTGGATGTGCTTCGTTCAACCGACGGCCTCCTCTTGTCATCTTATGGCCAGGTTGCAGTTTCTCGAACAGGGCACACCTGTTTCAAATCCATGTAAACGGAGTTCAAGTTGTTGGCTTGACTTTGACTTGTTGTGGTCCTACTAGATGGCTTTGAGGAAAGATGGCGCACTGCAGAACCGAAGTTGACGCCAACAGCTGAAGTTAAGGAGTTGAGGACACGTACAAAGTTGTCGTCACAAATAGAAATTGCTCGCTCAGTTAATTATCTTCTCTCTGGACTAAACCTAAGTCATGATGATCCCCCCTCTCTTCTATTTTTTCCGTTGTAAATCAAGAGTCTGACTGAGTGTAGGAGGTTGATTATCTGAAGATCCATCAAGCCGTCCACAAACCCAGTCGGAACTCTTCGCCAGCGTAAGCTTTTCGTGAATGGAGGACTCTTATTTTGAGTGTAGGATGATTTGCACGCCTCGGTAAAAGATAGTTTAACATGAGATTCAGACACTGTTTGAAGATTAGGTGCTGCGTGTTAATGAGATTAGTTATAACTACGACTCAACTAGCACCAGCGAGTGGACAATTTGTTTTTCCCTAGTTACATGAATAGACTAGAAAATAATACAAAAAAGAAAAACTAGGAGGCAGGATGAGACTAATTTAGAAATGCTCATTCGCGGAGATTTCATTTGCTCGATTTGGCTCCACAAGCTATCATTTCAAGATTGACAGATTATGATTTTTAATTTCGCATCAGTGAGTGAATAAAGACCAGGCATTGAATAGAAATAGACCACCAAGGAGGACGACCCGAGCAGCGCATTTCGGACTCGTTCATTCATCGCATCCATGGTTTGAGCTTAAAACCATGGAATGAAGGAACTCCTGATAGCAATGGTTTGTTTTTTCCCCCTTATTTATTCTAACTCCATCCAAACAATGCCTGGAAAATGCGTCGCAAAGACGAAACGACCATAAATCATCTATATTCTCGGTCAAGAATCGTGCCAGTTTTATGCTTCCATTGTCCTAACCATCTTTACCGGCCGTTGTATTTCTGGTTGTGAATGTCGAGAATGTACTAAAAGAGTTATGATGATATGTAATTCTGTTAACTTAATTTTATTTCTAAATGTAGTGATCTAATACAAATGACCCAATTAAATTGTCTCGCCCTTTTTTTTCTCGCTATTTTTTTCTCCCTTGTAAATAAATGCAAGTTGATATAATAGAGAGCTCAAACGTCCATACTTATCTTTTTCTCTAAAATTGAACAGTTCGTCTGCTTTGAAATTTGAAGAATGAGACTACCCACTAATTCCAAGAAAAGAGTCAACGCAATGGTAATGATGTTCACCCTTTCAATTTAGAGAAAGAAACCGTGATTAACGATGATATTATGCAATATAAATATTATAATGATTGATGATGATCCCTCCCAATCACGACGCAAGCAGGGGCTATCCCGAGCTTAAGTCTTGTGCCATTCTTCTGCATTATAATAGAAATTAATGCCTCCTTTTGTTGAATTGAAGGTAACCGCGACTATTTATATCATATTTTCTTGTATTAGTTTTTTTTTTAAATAAGCTAGATATGCTTTTAAATCTATATAATTGGCATGAACAATGCAGTAAATCTCCAATAAATTTTACTTTCTATTTTGACGCGTAACAAGATATTATTCAACTCTAAGTGTATTTAAAATACGAAAGTCCATAAAGTCCATCCAAAACATTGCACCAACCGAACATAACCTTTTGATTATACTCTTTTATCATTTTATTTACTTACTTCAAATTTGATCTTTTATTTTCATACATACATGATCTTACTATTTTATTGTACTATAGTCAAATATATTTTGTTAATATTTTGGTGTCCTTTTGCATTATCAATCAACAAATCAAGTTGATACCGCATAATATTAAAGTTAAAAAAATTTTGACGAAAAAATTGTGCCGGAAATGTCATCCCTAAGCCGGACTCCTAGCTCCGTCACTGAACACTCCCCAACCACACTTAGATAAAATACATATATCACGCCTTAGAATTTTGGGAGGAAATATTCGAATCAATGGTTCTGATTTTTTACGTCAAGGTAGATAAATATTGCATGGACTTGGTCAGTTGACGAATGACAAGCAAAGCAAAATTAATGCATGTGAAAGAAAACAAGATGGAAGTGATAAAGTTGTTCTTATAGACAAGATACATGAAAATTTAGATTATTTCAGGATAGATTCAAAATAAATACTGGATGAGGAAAGTTTTCATTTAGATGAGAATGCTTGAGAAATTTAAGGGATAACTCATTTGTTAAGTTGGTCATGTTCATTTATGAACTTTCCCTTAATACAACAAAAGAATATTTATAACTCGTCTTAATAGTACCAATAATTGAGATCATATACAAAAAACAAAAGATTAAAAAAATAGCTGGCTGACTACTAGACGTCAAGAGCAATCTCTTTCCTAAGAAAACGAAGGTTACTTCGGCTTTCAACATACCATGAGACCACATGATTCACGCCTCGAATTGAATGCTCTTCATTTTCACATTTTCTTCACTTCAGCTCGCTTCCGACTGGCTTCCTTGACCCAAACACACACACACATGCATGCATATGTATATCAAGGAGAGCCACATCATTTCTAGAAAGCCCAAACTAAGGCGGAGCTAATTAAATTTGTAAATCCGTCTTAATATCTTTAGTTCGTTTTTGGCCGATATCACCGGCCAAGATTTAGCTCTCACCTATGCCCTTTCATCTGTCGGAATCTACATTTATATTGCATGTGATTACTAGTTTCAATTCAAACATTGACGCAGACGTTGACCCCATGAATTACAGTTGGTTTAGGCAATAATCCGGATGAATAATTAGACCAAAAAATCTCCATCATAGCGAGAGAGAGAGAGAGAGAGAGAGAGAGAGAGAGAGAGAGAGAGAGAGAGAGAGAGAGAGAGAGAGAGAGAGAGAGAGAGAGAGAGAGAGAGAGCTGATTAATATTGGGCATGTTTGTACTTCTAATTTTTGCAAAAAAATACGATAATATACATGCATTTATCAAAGAAAATCCAAACAAAAAATAGAAATTAATCCACCGTCTTATTCACGGTGAACAACACTTGGTACCAAGTATGGTTAAAATCATATGTCTTCTTAGAAAGCAGATAATGAATATATAATCCCCAGGAAATAATAATGACAAGGAAATTATTTGCTCATTCTCAAATGGTTGATTGTGAAATGATCTTTGAAGCCAGGCGAGCGCAGTCCATTATATTAGAATAATGATAAAACGAAGACGAGTCCATCACGAAATCCTAACTTGAATAAATTGTTCATATTAGCAGCTACTTTTTGACCATCCTATTTATCACGTGACCATTTGCTACTAAGTTTTAGAAATAAAGACCTAATTAAACATAATCTGTCCCTCATCAAATTAATTACATTTTCAAAGAGTAGTGACAAGTAACAGTGGGATGCTTATACACGCTTTGCAAGCCTTAGACATTTTTATAGTGAAATTTATTTAATTAGCCATTAGCGATATATGCATCCATAAATAAATCAAAGATTGCCTAAAACAATCATAAGGTGGCGTCTAGCAGCGACATGTCAATTCATCCTTAATTTCCAACGCGGTTTTCAAGCTGATTATAGACTGGACCAGACCATGAAAGTTAGATGATAAATAGAATATTACGGAGAAGAGGGTTCTTCAATCTTATAGGGAAAATTGCAAAAACCCCCAAAGTGGGTTTTCTTCATAAAATTGGTGAGTTGTCTCAATTGACCTCACATGTCACAGGCGGCAAAATCTTGACAGTAGGATTAACAAGTGCATATAGCTCTACGTGGACCACACGAACCATGATGGCGCGATTTGCAATTATCGAATGTACACATGGATGCTATTTGCACTTACAAAATGCAACTTAGATGCATTAATTCACACAAAAGGAGAAACAAAACATAGACAAATCGTCCCAAACAAGCAAAAACAACACTTAGAAAAAACTATTTTGCGCATCATCATTCCATTAGTGTTGCATCCAACGATAGGACCGCCTTGTCGATCCCACAGCAATCCCACTCTCCATGTTGCTTCAACAAATTGGGTTTTCATCTTCTCTCTTTAGGGAGAACGATTGGTATCGAGTGATTCAGGAATTAGGGTTCAATTAAATAGAAAATTTGAAGATTTTGTATCAAATGCCTATGCATGTGAAATGCTTGTGCTCTAACAAGACATTTTGGCGCTAATTATGGCATGTGAAAGGTATGTGGTTAAGGTCCAGCGAAGATGTTTGGCCAGTGAGATGAGAGGTTAATTGTGATGAAATCACCGAATTGAGAGGTTTTTCAAGACAAATCCTGCTTCGGGATACTTTGACAAAAATGCCGCACATAAGCGAGCTTTTTCCACCTTTTGGGTTAAGAAATTATCTTTAGATTTTCGACGTTGATGGCAGATCTCCCAACAAATATGCAATGACGTTTCTTTCCACAACCAATAAGCTAAAAGAGAACCGCACATAACCACCTTGTGAAACTACACATGCACGTCGCTTTTGTCTTTTTTTTTTTTATTTTTTATTTGGTAAGGTAAGTAATTGTATTGACTTTTATCCGAAATATACAATGTGATGTGTCTTGGCACCACATAAGCTTCCACTCACAATAAAGAGATAGCTATGAGTGAAAGGGTGCCAAGATCTCATAAAGATAAGCAAAGAAAAGCCGAAACTGGCATACATATAAAGTAACCTAATAGGCTTACATGTGAACCAAATGACAAAGGACACCTAAGGCATAAAAATATCAGGATTAAGGTCCCAGCATCGCTGTGACCTCCTTTTCATAGGAGAATCTGGCACATGATGAAAGGTTCTAACCTTGTCTTTGACAATCTTCTCAAGCTTTAGCTTCATTGCAGGGAGAAACTTGGCTTCGAAACAACGCATTATTCCTAGCCATGCAAATAATATGGCAAAATACACCCGAAGAGAATCTAGAAATGTTATGATGGTACATCGCTTTTGCCTTGCAATTCAAAACAACCTAAAAAAGGTTCTCTGGGTATTGATGCTCATTTATGCTTAAGATTTCCTATGTTGGTTAGTGTAGAAATTTTCAATGAAATATAAACTGAACTACAAATAAAACAATACGATATAGACCTGATCTTAATTGATAGAAAATCGATTCACTTGATTTATCTCGTTTCATATCTCTAAATTAGTACGTAGTTGAAATGTAAATTACTACAACCAAATTTAATCTTTTCACATTTTTTTTCGGCTCCTATATTTCTTCCTACATTTAGACAGTCTTGTCGTTTTATTTTCAATTAGGGTTAGCGAGGTTATTCTAATTACTTACGTGGAGCAAATACAAATGACAAACGCAAAGCATAATAAGTTGGTCTGATACGGTCCGTGGCAGTGGCCTCCGTTTGTAACTGTGAATCATTGACTACTGAAGTTCTTACGTATTTTGTCGATAGAAATGTTTTAAGTCATCAAAGTCAAGATTGATGACTGTAACACCTCTCACGTCAACTTTGTATTATGATTGCTTCCCATTCCCAAATTCGTGCAGCCATGGGTTGAAATTTGCATGATTGTGGCGACGCCCTAAATGCCATTGTAATATTTTCGACAAATGTTGTTCCTACCTAGTTATTAAAAACTCAAGACGGATCAGTATATGCACTCCCATTCTCCATTACATGGGCATATATGGAACTCCCTTAAGTGCAGGAAGTGGTCAAAGCACGCAATATACCCTCTAGAAATAGAAATGTATTTAGAAACTTAAAAATTCGTCAAATTGGACCAGATGCGTCGGGACCTCAATCGCATTCTCTCCTATATATATGAAACCAATGCTGGTGGTTTTCCTCCATCCTAGACATTAGCCATCTTTTCTCTTCTCAGTATTAGTGTTTTCATTCTGAGAAGGACGAGAAGAAGATGGATTTCTATTCCCAGCTATTTCTTTACCTCTGCATCCTTTACGTCTCTCTTTTCCTTCTCTTCATCGTCTTCCGAAAGAAATCCTCCTCCCCTAACCTGCCGCCTGGCAAGAAGGGATGGCCCATCATCGGTGAATCCCTAGACTTTGTTGGCGCTGCGAAGAGCGGCTGCCCCGAGAAGTTCATAAAAGACCGCACGGCCAAATACTCTCCGGAGGTCTTCCGTACCTCGCTGCTCGGAGAAGACATGGCCGTCTTCTGCGGAGCCTCGGGCAACAAGTTCTTGTTCTCTGGCCAGAACAAGTACATCACCACCTGGTGGCCCACCTCCATGAAGAAGGTCACCATCTTCCCCGAAACCATGGAGAAGTTCAACAAGGATGACCCCAAGAAAATGCGCAGCTTCTTGCCGGAATTCCTAAAACCCGAGGCCCTCCAACATTATATTCCTATCATGGACTCCATGACTAGGGAGCACTTGGAGAGTGACTGGTCTCCTTTTAAGGAAGTGAAGGTGTTTCCTTTGACAAAGAACTATACCTTCGCTTTGGCGTGTCGCTTGTTCATGAACATCAAGGACCCTAACGTTGTGTCTAAATTCGCCGACCCATTTGCTCGTATTGCTCCGGGATTCACTTCAGTACCTATCAATATTCCCGGCACGCCATTCAACAGAGCAGTTGAAGGAGGAAAAGTAATAAGGCAAGAGCTTCTCAACATTATCAGACAAAGGAAGAAGGAGATTTCAGAGGGAAAAGATGCAAAGTCAAGGGACTTGTTGTCACGTTTGCTTACCGAAGCAGATGATGACGGCAGTGTTTATTACGAAATGGATGTGTCAAACAAGATCATTGGATTGCTAATTGCAAGTCATGACACGACCAGTACATCTATTACTGTGATAGTGAACTATCTAGCTTCGTTGCCCCACATCTATGAGAAAGTTTACAAAGGTAACTATTTTAGTTATATTTTCATGAACAAGATGACCACCTAACTATGCTTTTTTGAAGCAAAATCAATGTGGTCTGCATGTATTTAACGCATCTGCTTCACGTCAACAGAGCAAATGGAGATTGCCAAGTCTAAAACTCCTGGTGAATTACTGAATTGGGATGATATCCAAAAAATGAAGTATTCATGGAATGTGGCTTGTGAGTCAATGAGGCTAACTCCCCCTGCACAAGGGGCATTTAGAGAGGCAATTACTGACTTCACTTTTGCCGGTTACACGATTCCAAAGGGATGGAAGGTAAATGTTTTACTTTTGATCCTTCTTCTTGGCATGGTTATCAATGAATTAATACCTGAAAACCACAAGTACTAATAATACACATTGATCTTCTTCAATTTTTTCTCTCAGACATTTTGGACAGTTTATACAACTCACAAAAATCCCAAGTACTTCCCTGATCCGGAGAAAT
Organism: Melaleuca alternifolia; assembly: GCA_019926035.1. Taxonomy (NCBI): domain Eukaryota; kingdom Viridiplantae; phylum Streptophyta; class Magnoliopsida; order Myrtales; family Myrtaceae; genus Melaleuca; species Melaleuca alternifolia. The sequence continues at coordinate 3,297,986 of JAGKPW010000021.1, read as the reverse complement.
TTGACCCCTCAAGGTTCGAAGGAAATGGACCAGCACCCTTCACCTATGTTCCCTTTGGAGGCGGACCTCGCATGTGCCCTGGAAAAGAATATGCTCGACTCGAAATACTCGTTTTCATACATAATCTGGTGACCAAATTCAAGCTTGAGAAGGTCATCTCAAATGAAAAGATAATCTACAATCCATCGCCTGTCCCTGCCAATGGTCTTCTTGTTCGCCTCATGCCCCTTAACTAAAAGCCTAGTGCACTAAGTGATTTCTAAATCTTTTAGAGCTCATATATGGATAGTCTTGTTGGACAATCTCCATTCTACTGGAGTTTTTATTATTATTCTACTTTCCCTAGTGTAAGTCGACCAAAAATACAATGTTCACTTAGACCGTCCACAAAAATTATATCTTTCGTCATTTGTATTGTATAATTGTCTTTTTTGACAATTTAGGGGAACCGATGTAAAAATATCATCTTGCATAATTTGTTTCAGACTATAGCCGATGGAAGTGATTTTCCAATGTGGAAAAACATTCTCATCTTCATGGATCATGTCTCCTACTTAAAAATGCAGAATTTTCCTCCTTTTTACCGAAAACGAAATGCACAAATTTGATAATAGGACTTTGTTTTATCGATCGTCTAGAGATACTCGGTTTGATGAAATGGCAACTTCAGTATTAAAATTGGTTTTGGGATGTATTTTCCCCCTTATCGGTGAAAATTAAAGAAAATTTTCAATGAAATGATAATTTAATAGTCATCGTGGATTCAATCTAGATTAATTATTCAGCATGCGCTTTGCAGGGGCATATATTAGTGGACGCACTTTGAATATGTTTATTCTCATTTTGTTGTTAATGTGAACAATTCTTCAATAAATATAGTCTAAGGGTTATTATCCATTGAATTTAGAAATTACATATACATACATTTGTCAATCAGGCACAGAAAATGCTGCCTCAAAGTTTGACTTAGAATCGAGTAAAATAGACATAGACTAGAAAACCTATAAATAAAAAAAGTTCGAATATCATTGGCTTCTTCACAGATTCGATTCTATTTGCATTTTTAGAGTATGTTTGTTTGTTTATTTTTCTAAATTCAGTATCAGGTTCTCCAAATGACATTCTGATATAATCTCAATGAAAAAAGTTAAAAATTCGAGGCAGTCTCTTATTATCCATTGTTTAGATTCATTATGACATGTGAGATTGAAGGCAGAATCTGCTAGTCAAATATATTGTTTTCTTGAGTTAAATAAATTGTACCTGTTAAAATTAAATTTTCACCATTCAAGAACATAGATTTAAGATAGATTTTGGTTGAATTATAGCTTGCCGGGAATGGAAGTTTCTAATTCATCACGGAAGCCTCAGTTTTTTCTACCTGAGGAATGGTTGAGTCTATAGTCTCCAACGCTGATCTGTAAATGTTGATTAAACCACGTGGAATGAATGAAATTAATTGGAATTAGACCAGGTTTCTAATCTAGAATCACTGAGCTCATCTTGGTGCCCCAAAAAATTTTCTATCTCTTTCAAATACGATTTCAAAGAGGTCCTTGTTTTCTGTTAATTATGACCGAAATTTCAATGATGCCTGCTCGATTGTTGACCCGATCCGATCACTTGTTCCATTTTCTTTTTCCGATACGAAGTGATCAATAATGAGAATATTATACTTGATTTACCCTTTCTATTGCCGCAGAACCTGACAAACTCTTAAGAAGATGAGAAGATTCATATTAGGCAACTAAGTAAAGAGATATATGTGGGGTCGGGCAAAATAAAATACACGACATATCTCTCTCGCCGCGTGATCTTTTTTACTTCATCTATGTCGCATGTGACGAACCCAAAACAAAACAAAAAGAATGAAATATAAGAATCTTCTTGGTAAATTACCTTTTGTCGTCGCCGGCCGAGATCAAAGTTGGACCTTCGAGGTTGAATAACGTTGTCAGTAATGACGCCTCCCTTCGAACTATGAAATGACGTTCTTCTCCTTCGAAAAGAATGCTGAAGATGATTTCTTCCCATGGCGATCGGTTTATGCATGCCAAAGATTAGAGAGCATGTATGGTAAATGTATTTGGTTCCTTGGTATTCGTGTTTATTTTACACCATAAAAATAATTAGGTATAAAAAAAAAGAATGTGCGGTATTTCACTGATTTAGGATTGGCTTAATTAGTTGGGGGTATAAGGGATTTTCAGCTTGGGAATTGAAATTTACATGGTCAAATGCTCCTTATTATGTATAAATTGATTCTGATCAATGTTGTTGCAAGGGTCATTGGTCTAGATTTAATTGGTTTATGATGTATGCAAGATGTTTCATGAGTCTTTATATAGTTGAGCTTCTACCCCTATGGCTCTCAACTAAGAAAATGATTGTTTTAACTTCAACATGTTGTGTGGCCAAGACTTTTGTCCGAATGAGATATTAAGTCATGTGAATTTACGGCCTAGACTTTACCTGCACGAAATTCAACTGCTATAACATGTTTATTGAATAATTTTTTCAAATATATATTTTGCTACATTTTCTCTGTCTTTTTTGGTATGGATTTTACTTGAAGTTGTCATTAGTGCCTAAAGATAATTAATTTCCATTTTTCTTTCATTAACAAGATTATTTATTTCATATTTAGTGAGCTTCATTCCCACTCTTGCTCTTGCTCTCCTATAAGCTAAAACAAGATTAGGATTTCCTTAATGATAGTAACAAGTTAAAAGCTTGTGCTTGAAAGTAATAGTAAGTACAAAGCCTTTTTTTTTTTTAATATCCGATCCAGGCGAGTACGTCCTTGTCAGAAGATAAAATGTTGGTCTTTTCCTTTTGTGAAGCATCCGATGGGTGAAGTTTTAAATGATACTTGGTAAGCCGTGATGGGCGTATTCAAAGGAAAGTGAGCTTAGTGCGAAGGTTGTTGTGAGTGGAATTTTCAATTCATACGGAATCAACTTTAGTCTCTTTAATATATGAGAGAAATGGTTGGTTATATACTTAGTCACCAACTTTGATCGGTACTTATTGGTCAAACATGATGATTAAATGATTGAAGTTAATTGGACGACAACCTATTTAGAAATTACTTACGACCTTTATGACGATCATGATATTAAACATGATCAAGGGAAGAGTTATGCCACAAGCTACTTGACGACCTTTTCAGTTAAGTCTATCACCTGTATCATCATTGATATAACCAAAATAAAAATAAAATTAGAGAAGAATATTGTCACAAAGACAAAATGATTTATTCTATCACTCACTGTGATCGGTTGAGGATAACGTTGGACATTAAGGTCGCGTGACATATGGTCGGCCACTATAGGTCATGACCAAGACTTCCCTCCTTCAGGTGTTCCATGTTGACTATGCAGCTTTTGGAATACTAAATGGCCTTTTTGGTCATTGAAAATAATGTTAAAGATGAGTTCATATCTTATAAAATTGTCTATGCTCGTCAACTTTGACTTGTGGATTAGAGAGCGGTGGATGGTAACTCTTTCGTTCCCTTTGGTGTTCCTTTCCGGGAAGGTTCTCTAAGTTTTTTGAGTTTATATATTTTCTACCAAACAATTGATTCGGGAATAAAATAAGACCATATATATATAAGTTATTGCGGATATTTTTAGTTTAAAGCTCACGGTATTTCAGAGAGTGCACATTAACTTAAGTTGATAAAAGCTCTCACTTACGCCTTCAAGAAATGCAATCCTAAACAATCTTCATTTTTTATGCAAAATATATTAATCAGGATTATCGAAATTTGCGTACCACGTCTTTCGCACTTACTTAGATTAAGGAGGCACTCTCTCAAATAGTTATATCTTCACATTCAGATGCATCTTTCCCTTATTAGGCTCCATTGGATACGGTAACATGACGCATTAATTATAGAATGTACTTCATTCAAAGTATAATTTTCATGGTAGGAAATTACAGATGGGACATGAGCGTGCGAAGACTTGACTGGGCTCGTGCCTCGTGGCTACAAAAAATTAGAAGACTATTAACAAGACTGAATTCGAAAGTGAGAGAAGTCTTGGCTCCAAAAATTTCTAAAGAATTACTCAGCCTGTGCCACATGGCAGGCCTCCTTCTCTACTTTGAGGGTCTAGAATGTTGTACGAGGTCCTCATTTCTAATTTCTTCTTCTTCTTCTTCTTGAAAAATTAAAATTAAGTTAAATTCTACTTTGAGGCAACAAAGGAAAAGGAAACGCGAGTCATCATGGAAAGTTACGACTGGGTCATACGACAATTCTGTCGATGACCCTTTCAATTATGGTCGGAATCGAGATAATTTTATTCTTCACTGAGAATAGTTCTATTGCATCCATTTGATTAGATGTAGAGACGTTCAAGGTTCATGCAGTGCCGTATCTACATGTGAAACTATATTGTGCGCATGATCTTATGGTTAATCAAATTAGGAATTCAACCGAAAATAATTAAATAGCATTTTTTTTTTTTGGGAATGTGGTTGCCGTGACTATATGAAGCATTTGGATAGGCAAATATGCGAACAAGAAAATTCCATAACGTGTAAAAAAATAAATTTAACTTTTGATCCAAAAAGCAATTACGAGGATCATAATATCGATACTAAAAATTCATTCCAAGCTGTGTGCTGTAGCCAAATGGGGGCAATTTTCGATCTTTTATGTCTATTTTATTTTTTCATTTTTCTGAACTTCTTTATTGCCTACGGTTATATTTGCGTTTTCTTCTTTCATCTAGGGTTTACATAGCATTCTTTTGCTATACTTGGGGGCACATGCACACTTTGCAAGCCTCATGAATCTATTACATTTAAGCGTTTGGTATATGGAGGGACCTTTTCCATTATAGTTTGTACGCAATTGGTGGAATTTGACAGTTTAGTTCCTAAGTTGGAAATATCTTGATGCCCTAACTAAACGCACCTCCCTTTGCGAGTCGTTTACAGAGTATTTATTTGTTATTTTTTATTTTCTAAACAACTTTGCTAACTTTTCGTATAAAATCGCAAATAGATTTCTCAAAAGTTTTACCCGTGAACGATTTTTCATAACTAAGTGTTTGTTGTATTTTACTCATTCTTATCACCATTTTTACTATGCCATTTTTAAATATAATTGTTGAACCTGCCTAAAAACTAGATTCTATGCCTTTTTGTGTTAACAAAATTTCAGAATGTAAAAAAAAAAATTATTCACACGATACGATATAAATATGAGACAATCATATCGATGATCATATAGTGCACACATATCATTAGCTAATGTGTATAATAAAAAAACTAATGCGGTTTCTTTCGTTTTTTTTTTCCTACTATATATAAGGTAGTTTTTATCCTAGGGGCATTTGTCATCATGATCCCATGATCTTAGGATACTTTGGCTTGGAGGATACACAATGTCACGCCTCGCTCCCGAGTACACGGTAGTCCCTGATCATCTTCTTCTCTTCAGCCATTGAGTAGCGATGTCCCAAGTAGGTCGTTGGCCTTCAAGTCTCCAACGGAAGCGTAAATCCTCGCTCCATCAACTCCCACATAACTCGTTTTCAAAATTCAATCTCTAATCATGTACTTGAAAAATGGTTATCACGACGGGTTGAGATATAAATATCTCAGTAAGTCTAATCCTATGCCAAAATTAGAAATGCCATCGCAATATGGTCCCTACTACCACTCTTGGTACCATCATAACCACTAATCAGTCCTCAACTGGCTCAACTCCATAGCCCTAGTTCCTCCAAAGATTCTATCTTCATCACATAGCCAATCTAGAATCTCTCCCTTATGCTAATCAGAATATTAATACTACTTAAATCGCATTTCTCCCATCCATCGTCACCTCTAGTCAAACTCCCATCGCCTAGCTCACTCTTATAACTTTATCAATTCTAGCTCTCTCAAACAATTAACTTCCTTCTTTCCTTGAGACTTGACACTAAGCCCAACCAATCTGTCATCTCAGGGTTAGCCATCACAATACCATAACCCATGAAATAAGTAAATGCGTAATTAAATAAATAAATTATTGGTTAAATAAATAAACAACTAAATAAATAAATTACTAAATATGTAAATAAATAAATAAATTACCAAATAAATAAATTGCTAAATAAATAAATAATGCAATTAACCAAATAAAGCCGTCCACGACCGGCTTGAGATCCTAACTAATTTTATTGGTTTAAACCGAATTCATCAATATACTAGGGCCATTGACCACATTGGTTCGTTACATCCATCATGCCAACTTGTCATCAATGTCGATACCCTGAAGGTTCTATCAACTTCTACCATTAATTAGGGCTCACTAGCCTCTAAGACAAACCGGGGTCAATGATCACAATCCAATCATTTGTCAACTCGATTGAGTTGATAACCAAACACGAATTACAAATCATTCACAATTAATTGCGCAATCAATAATACTAAATAAATTAACACAATAGGACATAATCCATATTTGGGTAATTTCCCAATATTTCTAAAAATCAACTGCTTTGGCTTGGCAATTAGTGATTCACCCGGGTCCTTAAATTGAATCCAAAATCCTCTGTTCTATAAACAACAGGTGCCATCACCTTAATTGGCAATCATTTGCCCAACCACACAATTTCCACAATATTTATTAAAATAGTCATAAAATACTTAAATATAATTAATAGCCATTAATTTAGCAAAATCTGAGCCCATCACTTCTAACTGCGCAATTGTCAATCCATATATACCCAACTAATTATCAAATTCAATGGTAGCTAATAACTCTCAATTTGTCCAAAATTTTTCAAACTTACAATTTTACCCCTAAAACTCTAATTTGGCCATAATTGACCTAATTTGACCATAATTAACTCTCAATTTGTCCAAATTTTTTTAAATATACAATTTTGCCATAATTGACCAAATTTAGTAATTTGTATCCACAATCGTAAAATTTCTCACATAACTTTCACTAATTACCAATCAAGATAGTTAACACAAATAATTTACCAATTTACCCTCCAAGTAATCAATTTACTCATAATTGGCCAAAATTACCAAATCGCCACTAATCCCTTCAAAGTTACCTATTATCACCTAATAAATCAAATTGACAATTAATTCATCTCAATCAAGTCAATAGTTATCTACTAAAGCGATGAACGACCATAATTAAGAAATAGGAAGTCGACTCATCTCAATTTGCATCTTCGAGCGATTGGTTGCGATCTGCGAATTTTCTCTATTTTATTTCGTTTTCCTTTTTTTTTCTTTATCTTTCATTTTCGTCTTTTCCTTTTTTTTCTTTATCTTCCTTTTCTTTTTCTTTTCTTTTCTTCATTTTTCTTCTTGGGCTGAGTTGGGCTGACCAGGGCCCATTAACCCTGGCCCAACACTGCTGGAGAGAGGCCCACGCTCAGCGGCTCCGGCGACGGCGCCGGCAAGGTTCCGGCGACCGATTTTTGGTGGCGAGAGCAACTGGAGGTTCGAAGCAACGAGGGACGATCCACGACGGACGGCAACCATGGTGGCCGATTGGTGGCTCGCGAGGCAGCGGCGACGGGGAGCTGGAATCGGCGGCTTAGAGGCGACGTCAACGACGGCTTGTGGACAAAAGCGAGGGCTCGAAGGTGGAAACAAAACAGAGGAAGCATCGTCGTCCATTTGCCCACAGAAGAGGAAGAACAATGAGGACAAAAAGGAAAAGGACAATGTCGCGGTGAGCTGGGAGGAAACTTCAGCTGAGATGGCGAGCAAAGAAGCAGAAGCAGAAGAAGGCGACGTTCAGGTGGTGGGGCAGCGAGCAGACGCAGCTTCGGAGCAGCAACGGCCAAAGCTGGGACGAAGGGAAGCAGCAACGTTCGGCCAGCAAGCAGGAAGAACTTCCCAAGATGAATAATGAAGAAGAAGGAAGAAGACACACAGAGAGAGAGAGAGAGAGAGAGAGAGAGAGATGGGACGGGGTGCAGGCTGCAGGGGGGAGGCGTGTGCAGAAGGGAAAAAAACAAGAGGGAGTCAAAAGTCAAAGAAAATTAATGGGGGTTGGCGTTTGCAGAGGAAAAAGGGAAGAGGGGAGAGAGAGGTGGGGCTGTGACACACAACAAGCTACACTTTAGCTCGTCTAAGGGATAACTATAATATCTTTACTTACAAAGGTAAATTTATAAATGCATTTGATATTCATGTTTTTCATCATATCATGCAAGACACATCTATAATTTTAATTTCGGTATAGCTATTATATAGCCAATACATATATTTTTTTTAATGTAGGTGCTCGGCTATCTAAAGGCCTATAAAACCATTTGTAAGCCTGGTCAAGACTATTCACTTGTGCAAGTTTTTCGTGAATGGAACCTTATTTTGAGTGCAGGAAAATTCCAACAGTAGATTTAGATAATGTATTAAGATCAGTTGCTGCTATATTATAAAAATAAAATGATTTGTGGAAACAACATTCTTTGCTTTTATTACATGGATAGACTGGAAATTAATCTAAGAGATAAAACTTCGGAGATGGGAGGAGATTGATTTATGAATGCTTACTGGCAATGATATTCTTTTCACTTGATTTGGCTCCAAAGTTACTATCGCAAGGTGGTTGAGATATTATAAATTTGAATTTCGCACAACTTAAGCGTATAAAACAGAAAATAAAGTATTTTATAGACATAGGCCACCAAGTAAGACGAGTTAAGCAGAGCATTGTGGACTCGTTGATTCATCGCACCCACAGTTTAAGCTAAAACCAGGGAACTAAGGCAACCAGAATCTTTTTATTGTTTTAGTTTTGTTTAATAAGATTGACATAATTTCAAATCTTCATAATTGGCACTGACGACATCTTAAATCTCCAACAAATTTGAGTTTCTACATCAATGCATAACAAAAATTATTCGGTTTAAGTGTATTTTAAAATGTTAAAGTTCATAAAATTGATCCAAAACGTTATATCAATTGAACATAAATATTTATAGATACTCTTCATTCCTTTTATTCATTTAGTTTAAAACTGATAGCATTCCTTCATGAATAGTGAAACATGAAGTTAAGATATCTAAATCTTTCATTGTATATATTAATGGTCTTAATTTTTCTTGTGAAATATTGTAAATTCAATAATATCTGGGTAATTCTTTTGCACTATCAAACAACTGACTAAGTTGATATTATATAATAACATCGTTATCAAACTTTTAAAATTCAAGTTAAAGTCAGTTGTGCTGAAATTGCACCCCCTATGCCACATTCCTATCTCTATTACTGATCACTCCCTGCCCATACTTATGTAAATCTATATATCACCGTAGAATTTTACGAGGAACCATTCGAATTAAATTAATGGCTCTAATTTTTAAGTCAAGGAAGAAAAATATTGCATAGACTTAATCAATTAAAGAATGACGGGTGAAGCAATTTTTAAACATGTGAAAGGAAAAAGGTATAAGTGATAAATTTGTCCTTATAGACAGTTTACGTAAAAATTTAGCTTATTTCGAGATACAATTAAGAATAAATACTGGACGAGGAAGATTTTTATTAAATGAGAATGTTTGAGAGATTTAAGGGATAATTCATTTGTTAAGTTGGTCTTGTTCATTTACGAAAAATCCATAAAATAACAAAAGAAGATTAGGACAGATTATTTACTAATAAATGCGTCCAATTTTGGATTTTTTGTTGCTGCAAAACTCCAATATAAATGTTGAATTCAAACGTTCATGCCGACCTTGATCTAGTTGGTCTAGGCAATAATGCAATGGAAGGACTCTAAAGTCACATATTTTATTTGCTAAAACCCTTACCAAATCCACTCGAGAATGATTAGAAAAGACATAAAAATCTTCATGAGAGAGAGAGAGAGAGAGAGAGAGAGAGAGAGAGAGAGAGAGAGAGAGAGAGAGAGGATCAATTTTGGTCCTGTGTATCCTTGTTATTTTCCAAGAAAATACCATATAATATTTGCTTCAATCCGAGAAAATCCACACAAAATGGAAAAACAATTTACCGTCTTCTTGGGAAACTGATAATTGACATACATTTACAAATGATCTTTGAACCCATTTAGGCACATTTTCTCTTTCTCGAGGGCATTTCAAAATTCAAATGATGATTATAGCGAAGATTAGTTCTGCACAAAATTCATGAACTGAATAACTTATTCCTATTAGCAGCTATCTTTTTACCATCCGATTCATCATATGACCATGTGCTACAGAATTTAGAATTAAAGAACTTAGTAACATATTCTAGCACACATCAAACCCATTGCATTTTCAAAGAATGTTCGCATGTTCCCAATCGCTTCGCAAGGCTGAGATATTTTAATAGTGCATTGTATTCAATTAATCACTAGCAATATATAAAATGCATATTCGTAAAGAGTCATAAGGTGGCTTCTATCAGACGTGCGTCAATCCAACCTTAAGGTCCAACGTGATCTTCAAGCTGATTACAGCGTAGACCACACCAAGAAGAATAGATTTATATTTAATATTCTTGGGAAGATTCTTTGTTATATATATCTGGCAAAATTTCCATAAAAAAAAAAAGCCTCCTGAAAATGTGCGATTTTCTTATGGTACTCCGAAAATGGGGTTTTGTCTTTTCATGAAGCTGATGACTTCGTCTCAATTGATCCTCATCACATTGGCGGTAAAATTCTTCACGGTGATAAGCACATTCATGTGGTATGCTATATTTCGCATCATGGACAGTGGATTTTTTGTCCCAAAGTGTCTAATCTGACCCAATTTGTCGTGCTTATCATGTACAGCTCGGTCAACATTACAAGCTCTAAGTTCCCTATCATTATGGCAGAAGGATTAGAGAGACCATAACGGCACGATCGTAATTACCAAATAAACGAATGGATTTGCCACTTGCAATGGCAACTCAAATATATTGATTTGCATATAAGGACAGACATGCATAGACAAATTCTCCCAGACATATAAAAGCAATGGTAAGATAATTTTTTTGCGTACCAACATTGCCATCAGCTTCACATTCAATGACAAACGACCTGCTTGTCGATCCCACGCCAGTCCCACTATCCATGTTGCTTCAACAAGTTGCGATTTCATCTTCTCTCTGGATGAAGGATTGAAATTGAGTGATTTGGAGATTAAGTTCAGTTTAAATTGGAAAATTTGGGGATTTTGGGTCAGTTTCAGATGCATGTGAGGTGGACGTACGTACTCAAGTCAGATTTTATGGAATAAAAATGCCCCTGTTAATAGCGCGAGAAATGACGCATGATGTGCATGTGGTTCTTGTCCGGGAAGATTTTCTTGTTGCTAGTGAGATGGAGAGATCAATAAGATTAAGTCGCCAACTTCACGGATTTTTTTGGCTGAAAGATGAAATCACGTTCCTTTCCACGACCATTGTGCTGAAAGCCAAGAAGGGACGGCATAGAAGAGCCGCGTGAATTATAAATGCACTTCATTTTTTACTTGCGCATTAGACAAATCATAACTGTTAGAAAAGGATTCTTTTGCAATTGGTGCTTATTTGTACTTGAGATCTCCTAGGTCATTAGCTTAAAGATTTATAGTAATTCATGCGGTGTAGATCACATCTTGACTAGGAAGATTGTCCCAAAAGTCCTAAATCTATTGTATGGTAACCAATTCAGTTTTTAATCTTTTAATTATTTTTTATTTGGTTTTAAATCTTTTAAGGATTTGTTAATTTAGTTATTTCGGCCAATTTTAATTATAAATCAACAAAACGTAGCGGTCTAGTTAGCGCCAATCGTTTTTTCAGAAACAACTATTTTTTTTTTTTTTGGTAACCGAGAACTCTACCACATGCCATTAAAGGGTCGTAGACTAGCATAAGATCTCAACACCATGGCCCCATTTAAGATGCTAGCAAATGCGCAGCGAGTTTTGAATCATCGACCTCTACGATGAGTGAGAAGCTCTCAACTAACACAATTACCCACTTTTGAGTGAGAAACAACCATTGTTGATGTGGACAAAAGTCTAAATTTTTTGAATTTTTTATTTTTTCCTTTGGCCAATCATTGGGCCTCAGAAATAGCGAGTGACCATCAAGAGGTGAGGGTGAGGTCGAGGGTCAAGGCTTGGCAAGGTTGACTTTTGCTTAGAGACGGCAAGGTCAAGCCTCGCAAGGGGTGGGCACGAGGTCAACCACATCAATCATTACTGAGGCTTGGCAACCGATAGGAGAAAAAAGGGCAAAAATAAAATAATACAACAAAATTTATAGAAAAATACAAAATACAAAATTAAAATATAAAATAAGTTCTCCATATTTGTGCTGTTTATGTCACATAGTATATGGCTCATGTCCACGCCAAAGATCTTCGATCATGATTAGTCGGAATAACTAAATTGAAAAATTGTCAAATGTTGTAAAACTAAATCTAGATATCTCAAAATATTTAAGAATGAATCGGCACAATTGAAAAGTATGACCAAATTGACATAATTAAAAGATTTAGGATTAAATTGGTAGTCCCACAAAAGGTTCAGGATTTTTGGATAATTTCCTCAATTTTTATTAAAAGATATAAGCTCAAATCATCTATTTTCCTATTTGTCTCGTTTTGCCAGGCCACATCCCCTATAAATAAATACACAGCCAAGATGCAATTCAGCATAAACCAAGGTAATCTCTTCACATATTTTTTTTCGACACGTAAACAGGACGGTCAAGTTTATATCTATTAGTAGACGCAAGTACATATCAATCAAACACTCTGCACGTTACAAACAATTAAATATTCCTGTCAAGTGTTTTATTTTACTAGTCAGGTTTAGCGAGTTGACCGGTATTACGCACGTAGAACAAATACTAATGACAAACACGAAGCATAAGGTCGACTGGTATAGTCACCAAAGTACGATAGGTGCGGAACTAGTCTCTGTCAGTTACCCTAAATCATCAAGTATTAGAATACTTTGCGTCCTTTAACGATACAAACTATTCAGGTCATCTAAATGGATAAATGTGGAATCGTGCCTTTGGACGTTTCCAAACTTTTAAGTATGAATTATGGAAAGAAATTAAAGATAAACCGCATGATATTTCATGCAAGGTCGTATAATCAAATTCATGGAAAAGTTCAACAAGGAGGACCCCAAGAGAATGCGCAGCTTCTTGCCCGAGTTTTTGAAACCAGAGGCTCTCCAACTTTACATACCATGGACTCCATGACTAGGGATCAATTGGAGAGTGGCTGGTCTCCTTATAAGGAAGTGAAGGTGCTCCCTTTGACAAAGAACTATACCTTGGCTTTAGCGTTTCGCTCGTTCATGAACATTAAGGACCCTAATGTCGTGTCCGAATTCGCTGACCCATTTGCTCGTATTGCTCCGGGATTAACTTCGCTGCCTATCAATGTTCCCGGCACGCCATTCAACAAAGCAGTCGAAGGAGGTAAAGTCACAAGGCAAGAGCTTCTCAATATTATTAGAAAAAGGAAGAACGAGATTTTGGAGAAAAAAGACGCGAACTCGATTGTCGAATATATAAATTCAATCCTATCAATGATGTAAGAAAGTAAATAAAATTGCACAACACAAAAATTTATGTTGTTCGACAAAGGAGATTTTCCACCTACATACGTCTACGGAAAATGGGATCTCTTTCACTAATGCTGAAAAAAAGTGTACAACCGCTTTCCTTGCCCTCTCTAATTAACCTTAAAAATATGTTTCGTCCTAAATAGTAAATAGCGAAACCATACATGGTACAAATTACAAAATTACCCATGTCACGACCTAAATTCCGCCCTTTGAGGGGAGAAACAATAGGCTTAGAGGTAATTGCTCTCGATTCCTCAATATCAAGCTTGAATTCTCCCAAATCCATACATTGCGTGACATTTAGGTATTTTCAAAATTTCATGTTATTTAACAACCTAAAATATTTTCAGGAGTCGCCACTAGCCTATTAGGGTTGACTAGAAACCGATCGAGACGCAGGAGTGTCATCTTCATCCCTACGTAACCAGAGATTCTAAGTTCGGGGATTTGTTTATGCTAACATTTCTATTAGCGCTCTTCCGGTACCTAACTAATTGGTTGTTTAATCTAAATTAATCAAGCGTTCTTGCTCATTTTAAAACCATAAAGGTCATTCAAATCTACTAAGTGTTCATGCGATTATTCCTATAAGGTCATTTTCATGCAAATTTAGACTAAAGCGAAATTAAGAAAAGAAACTAACATGCGATTTATTGAAAGACGGTACGAGAAATAAACAATCAAAGTATTGAAATACGATGCAATAATAAACAATCAAATAATTAAGTGCAACTACTTAGGACGAGAATAAAAAATCTGCATACTCGTTGGCTAATTAAAATTACATGGGCTCTCTATAAACTTTACAAGCTCAAAACCTGAATGGACATGACCTAATGACATAGTCTCCGTTAAAGCCACCTCCTCGTCATTACCACGAACCATAGTCCAATGGGTCTCGATTTCAGTGTTCATATGATCACTCAATGCATTCAGTCAAGCAAATCATCAGCGATGCGCATATCAAATTAAACAATCTCACAATTGACATGAAATTAAATCATGCAATTTAACTAACTCAAGACATTCCCATAGATCGAGTCTAATCATGCATATAAACAAACATAGACAAATATGTTGATGCAAGCAATTAAGCTAAAAAGCAAACAACACCTTACTTAGTTTGTCCATCGTTTCGATTTTTTTTAAAAGAGTGACTCTCATTAATTAAACTAAACAAACTCTAATAATAGATGTTGATTAATTAATCTACGCCAATTCTAATGTTAGAATTTGACGTTTTTAAGCAAGACTAGCCTTCCTAAACAAAACTTCAATTTTTTATTTTTCGGGATTTTCTTATAAAAATATTATTTTTTAGATTTTTTAATCATTTTTCTATTGATTTTATGATTTTTTTATGATTTTCTAATGATTTTCTCACTTTCTAATGATTTTCTGATTTTTTTATTGATTTTCTGATTTTCTATTGATTTCCTAACCTTTTTATTATTCATTTGTCTATTTTCTATTGTTTTCTAATTTTCTATTATCTATTATCTATATCTATCTTCTGATTTGCTATTGTTTTCTAATTTTTTATTATCTATTATCTATTATCTACTTTTTATATTATTTTATCTTTTTATCACTTTCGGATTTTCAAACGTTTTTATTTATTTATTATTTTTGAAAAGGTAATCGGGCCGAATCCGAGTTTTGGCCCGGATTTGACCCGAACGCACGGGCCCAGCTCATCCTGGGCTCAGATTCCTCTCCTTCCTCTCTTTTTAATTCACCGGCCCATTTTCCTTTTTAATAATTTGGCCCTTTTTCTTTATTACTAATTCATTCCTCCAGCCCATCTTCTCTAATCTTTAACTTGGCCTTACACCAACCCATCTTCACTCCCTCTTTTTATCTATCAACCTAATTAAAACTCACGTAGGCCCATGGCCTCTCTCCCTCTCTAAAGCCTAAACCATACTCATCTCAGGGCAGATTCATCCTTTAGTCCGTCCTTGCTAAAACGTTGATTAATCTTCCCAACAGAAGCTCTTGTTTACTCTATTCTATTCATTATTTTCGTTCATCACCGACGACATAAGATGATCTCATACTGCCGGAAACAAAAAAAAAAAAAAAAACATCTTCTTAACGCTTCATCTCGACATCATTCAGCGAACAACACACTTACAAGCAATTAACAGCTCCGAACTAAGCTAGAAAATGAGGAATGAGATTCTGATTTCATCTAAGCATTTCATCAACAAATTAATTTCAGCAATGGATTAATAAAACTGCAGAAAACATACTCCACGCGGAATCAACAAGATCATGAGCGCAGAGAACCGAAAATAACTAAAGCCGAGAGATATGTTTACCTGAGAGATGAGAGTGCGCGAGAACAGAGCGCAAGAGAGCGAGAGCTGCGGGAGAAATCCATTGGCGAGCGAGGGAGCTGGTGAGCTGGAGGCCGGCGAGCTAAGGGACGCCGCCAGAGCTCGGAGGCGAGAGGGGGCTCGGGCCGAACTGAGGATCAGGAGCTGTGGGCGGCGGAGCTGAGAGGACAGGAGCAAAGGGCGGCGAGCTGGAAAGCGGAACCAGCAGAGGGAGGACCGGCTGAGCTCAGGGAAGGCGTGAGGTAGGGAGCTCGGGCGAGCTGAAGGAAAGGAGCTGCGACGGCCCAGGGAGGTGATGAGCTGTATAGGCGGCGGAGCAGTTGAGGAGAGACGAAGGAGCTGGGAGGAGAGAAGCGCGTGGGCGAGGAGCTGAGAGAGCTGCGAGCTGAGCTGGCGTGGACGAGGAGCTGAGAGAGCTGCGAGTTGAGCTGGCATGGACGAGCTGAGACAGGGACGGCGGCTGAGCTGGGCTGTCGAGAGGGAGTGAGCTGAGGGAGGAGGCGGCTGACCTCAGGGCAGACCCGCCATGAAGCTGCCAGAGAGCCCAGGAGCAGAATCGTCGGGGAAGCCGAGCTTAGGGAAAAGAAAGGGATAAGCTCCGGGGGCCAGCCCTGAAGAAAGAAAGAAAAGCCGAGAAAAAACAAGAAGAGATAGATGGGACTGGGGGAAAATCAGTCTGCAGGGGAGGGTGGGAGAGAAAAGGTCAAGAAGAAGGGGGGGGGGGGGGGGGGGGGGGATTAAGAGAGAGAGAGAGAGAGAGAGGAGGGAGAGAGAAAGTGAGATGGGACAGGAGGATAAAAATAGGTGTTAACATTCCATATAACCTAAAATAGCAAATTTTCTCGTATAAATTTTATATGATTGAACATAAAACGCCTCTTATGACCAAGGGCGCTGTCCTTTAAACCCCTGTTGAGCCCTTGAGCTATCATATCGTCAAGAGACCTTTCGAAATTACCTCATAATTTGTTTAATAATATAATACAAGACATCAATCTCAACACGCAAAAAATTTGTTGATGACGGTAGTCTTTATTACGAAATGGATGTGTCCAACACTATTATTGGATTGCTGATTGCAAGTCATGACACCATCAGTATATCTGTAATTGTAATAGTGAACTATCTAGCTTCATAATCCCACGTCTACCGGAAAGTTCACAAAGTAACTGATCTTGATTATATTTTCATAAAAGAAAATGACCACATTGTAGTGTTCTTTTGAGTTTGCATATATTTAACTCATCAGCATCACGTCGACAGAGCAAATGGAGATTGAAAAGTCTAAAGCGCCGGGTGAATTTCTGAAATGGGAGGATGTCAAGAAAATGAAGTATACATGGAACGTGGCTTGTGAGTCGATGAGGCTAAATCCACCTGCACAAAGGGCATTTAGAGAGGCAATTACTGACTTCACTTTTGTCGGTTACACAATTCCAAAGGGATGGAAGGTAAATTTTTACTTATGAATGTATATCTTGGCATGGCCAACCAATGAATCAATACATAGATTCCTTAAGCAATAGTAATATGCATTAATGTTCTTCTATAATCCCATCAATCCTTAAATGTGAGTATCTCTCATTAGGATAGAGATTTTATATTAATTAGCAATTAGTTATTTTAAATGGAAATATGTAGTGTATCACTTATTCTTGTCTTTATCAGGCTAGTCTTTCTGTATTAGTTATAGCTTCATTGCTGAACATGGTCCGACGGGAAGGTAAATTGGAATGCATCCCTGCTACCTACACATTTCCCTTTTCATATCCATTTCAGCACTTTATTGTTCCGATCAATCTACAACAAAGGTAGTTAGAATGTTCTAAATACATTTGAATTTCTTTTGCCATCAACTTTTAAAATGCGAGAATATCAAATATGTGCATCTTTATGGGGGATAAGAATACCAAAAGTATCATAATTCTAGTACACTACTCACTTAAAAGTCATAATTATTTTCTTGACCATTTAAGTGCTATAAGTTCTCAAAAATATTTGCTTGAGTGTTGTAACTTTGAATTGATCAATTAAGTGTTAAAACGTTTTAAAACATCCACAAAAGTGTCTCAAATCCAACGTAACATGTCATTTAAGTGCAAGAAAAAAGTTGTAATACTCAAAATGAGAACGGTACATAAGTTATGATAATTAAGTGATCAAAAGACAGTTACAATACTGATAAGAGTACCGTGCACAAAAATTATGGCACTTACCATATTTTTTCCCCTCTTTCTAGGTTTCATCTTTAATAAGAAAATATCGAGTTTATAATTTTTTACTGATCTTCAATCATTTGTTTAACATACAAGGACAACGATCATCCCTATGATTACTGCATTATCAAAGACTAGACTGCAATGTAATAGTAATGTCCGAAATCCATATTATTTTACCGTTGGAAATTCTCGAGATTGCAAGAACAAAAAGCCGATATTCAACAGCATCGACCCATGTTATTTCCTTTCATCCTTGCTTCCTCTCCTTCTCACATAGATACTCACAACGTCCACCAATCAATGTTTGCGTGCCTGTGGAACTCTACCACATATGCATTTGCCGTTTACAATGACGGGAGAATATCCAATAGGACAAATCTTTCTAGCACATCGGATTCCGTCAACCCGACTAACCGAGACATCCTCGAGCTTTGATGGAACGTAGATACATTTGCCATCCTTGAAGACCGCATGATACGTCTCAGGACACAGCAAATCAAGACAACCTTCTCCTTCCGCAGCTTGTGAGACAGCGAGACCTTAGAAGAAGAGAAATTTGGGAGAGTCATTAGTTCAGTTGTACATATAAAAAATAAATAAATGGAAGTTTGGAAAATTCATTAGTGTTGCTCTAAACATTAACAATAAACGAGAGATGAGAGAAGCCTACCTATGCAATCACCAAGAGAATGACTAGTACATTGAGCCTGGTTTGACCCTTCTCCATTTTTAAGTATGTTGGCTTAATTGTGTGAGGTATGATTGTGAAGAGAATTTTATAGGATTATAGGGAGGAAATATGGGATTGATCAGAATTGCTCTACTCTTTTCTTTAAATAATACAAAATTTTCATTTATAGCTCAAAGCCCCTGGTTAAGTGCATTAACTATTGGGAGTCATGCCTGTGATTATTGTCTCTTATGCATTATCTCTGTTGTCAAAGTTGAAGTGGCCATATCATATTCTCAAGTAGTGGTCTAAGCGGCCGATTTGGACCATCTCTTCATTTTCTTTTTCCTTCTTTTCAAATACTTTTTTATGATAAAAAATGACTTATCGGATCGGCAAAATTAGGTCTTAACAAGTGGTGGCTGGGAATAGCTTGGTAGTGGTGGACTGATGTAACACACGGTGGTGCCTTGGTTCCGTTCAAATTGAAGGTGTTATTCATTTGATAAGCCTTCGAAATGTTATGGGATAAAGGGGCCAAGAGCAAGTAACATGGAGGGGTTAATTAGGTTTATGAGTTTGGATTTAGGTTAGTTTAGATAGTTTCGGCTTGTTTCAATTTCAAGAAGTTTGGTTTTGGGCTAAGTTTTGCTTGTGTTTAGAAATGGGATTGTGACTTACAACCCAAGACGACTTGATTAATGAGCCCACTCGGGACTTTACCGCACTCTACTGTTCACTCTCCCATTTATTATCGGTTCTGATGTGCTTGTTTTCATTCTTCCATGTCATTTCTGGGATTGAATTCCTCATGTTTTGTTTAGTCTAATTGGGTGGTTAGGCCACACTAGGATCATAATAAGCACCAAAAACATTGCATAAATGCTTATAATGGGCAAGAACTTTAGGATTAAAATTTTTATAAAAGAAAATAAAACTGTGTGGACATTCTAGTTTGTTGAATATCAAGTTTAGCTACTTAAATAGCACTAGTTAGATAATTGATTCAATCAAATCCTCAGTCCTAGGCCTCCATGTGCAGCAAATGAGGAACAATCCTAATATTCACCTAATTTTTAGCTGAGCTCATTAGGATAGTGGTGACTCCTTATATAGAATCTCTTAACTTTAATCAAATTAAAATGAAAATTCCAACGTTGCTACAAGGTTAGGGCTTGGGAGGGTGATATTGGCTTTACATCCATTCTGCTCGACAGATCCTCATATTGGAGGGTCATGACAAGTGAAAGACTTGGGAAGACTTCTTTGGCTCAAATAGGTGTCACTGCTAAATTATGCCTATAATTGCTTGAATGACAAGCACAAATAATGTGTAAATGGGTAGCACTATCAGCTAGTTCAAATCTAAGGCCTTGCCATATGGCCATATTTTTACTTTCGACATCTTTATTGTCTATTAGGAGATTTTAGAGTTCCTATGAGATTTATCCTTCTTTGTGATTCATCTAGTTATGTATAATTCCTCATTCATTTCAGGTGGTGATATATAAAATTTGAGATTATTTTCAGTCCATGTTTACAATTTTCTCTTTTGTGATTCTGGGAGTGGGAATACTCTTAAGAACTATAGAATGACTCCTATTTTTTGATCTAAAAAATGGGTAAAAGGGAACAATTGCCAAATAAGTCATAAACTTTTTGCTACTTTGCCGATTTAGTAATAAACCTTTTTTTTGTGCCAAATAAGTCATAAACTTTTGCAACTTTGCTGATTAAGTCCTTCCGGTGGATTTTGGCCAGAAAATACCTACGTGGCGCGACCGGACCTCGGGGGTGATGACGTGGCAATGATGTGGTGATGATCGGACCAAAAAAAAATATTTTTTGCTTGTTTTTTCTAAAAAAACTACTTGGCCAGCGAACTCCGTCGGCCGCCGGAGCTCACCGACCACTCTAGAGGGCGGCCCGGCCATCTCCGACCACAGGCGAGGGCCCTCGCAAATCTGGGTTACTCCCTCGCCCCTTGCCTAGATCTGTGAGGAAGGGCAAGGGAGTGCGCCCTCGTAGATCTGTGCGAGGGAGCTTGCCTAGATTTGCAAGGGCCGGGCTGCCCTTTGGAGTGCCTGGTGAGCTCCAGCGGCTGACAGAGCTTGCCGGCCAAGTAGTTTTTTAGAAAAAACAAACAAAAAAAGGAAAAAATTTGGGTCTGGTCATCGCCACGTCATCACCGGCGACGTCCGGTCGTGCCACGTCATTGCCACTTGGTATTTTCCGGCCAAAATCCGCCGGAAGAACTTAATTGGCAAAGTTGCAAAATGTTTATGACTTATTTGACATAAAAAAGGTTTAGGACTAAATCAGTAAAGTAACAAAAGGTTTAAGACTTATTTGGCAATTGTCCCTGGGTAAAAGTCTTGGCAAAATTATGTAATTTATTGTCGCTGGAAGAAGAATATTTGCCCAACTTCAAAGTCTCCCGACTATCAATTCTCATCAATTGCTCAAAGATCTGGTCAACTGCATAGCGTGAATGAAGCAGTGAGATCATAATTACCCAAGTATAATAAGTATAAAGCATGTACCCTAATGCCAGTAACAAGATATTATCTTCTTCTTTTTTTTCATTTTTTGTAATTTTTGTGTTTGTTATTAGAGCACGCATGTCACGAAAGAGCTAGAAAATATTGTAATGTCGTACCTGTTATCATTAGCAATTTTGTGGACATAATTCCTTCGTTACTCCAAGAGAAAAGCAAAAGCATGGAAATAGATCAGGAAGCCATTGACTTGATCAGGAACTATGCCTCACATATATCCGTGTGAAGATCATTACTTAAGTTCTAGTCTGAACTGAAAATGTTTATAAAGGAATTAAGATCTTATTAGCTTTCATTTCATGCCAACTCATGATTCCATTGGCTATTTTGAAGACGATGTCATCTCGTTGGATATTTTATTTTTCGAAGTGATTCTGAGCCGAGTGGCATTCAGTTTGACGTCCTCAATGGTATGGAAAATCTAATTTAGGAGATTTCACTCATTCCAAAATTTAGCTTGGAAAGTTAGTATATACCGAGAAATAGAAAAAAAAAAACCTCAACAAGTAATTCAATCGCGAAACATGACAATAATAAGGACATTAAAATTTGTCACGAGTTTGAGGTCGAGTAAAACCCGGCCGAATGTTGATTTGGAAAGTTTCAATTGCTGCCGCCGTAACAAGTCGAAAGTCATCGTTAGTGCTCAACAGGGAAATAGCAATCGGCCAGCATCTTCGAAATGCATTAGGAGGGGTGTAGCAGCCCGCTTCCGACCCCCTTTCCGAGGTTTAGTTTGTGGCCCGTTGGCTTCGGGAACTCCCTGGACTAAATTGTGAAATTTCGTTTCGGACGATTTCGAATTTTTGGAAATTGTGTTTTGGTCCCCCGAAAATTAATAAATAGCATTTTGGCCCCAAAAATCTTGAATTTGAGGTTTGGGGAGGTTTTTATAATTTTCGAGATATTTAGGAATTTTTAGTATTTTTAATTATTTTTAATATTTTATTATTTAATGGGTTGACCGGTCAATGTTGACCATTGACCGGCCAACACCCATGTGCCGAATCTCTCTCTCTCTCTCTCATCTTCCTCTCTTTTCTCTCTTTTCTTTCTTTTCCCTCCTTTCTTGCGTGCACTCTACCCCATCTCTTTCTCTCTCTCTCTCCCTTTGACTTTCTCTCTGTCTGTCTGTCTGTCTGTCTGTTTGTCTCTCCCTTGTGGTTGGTGGTAAAACACATGGAGGGACCCACAAGTCAGCCCCCATCCAACCTGTCTTCTCTTCCTCTCTCCTTCCTCCTCACATGCGCATCTCCTTCCTCTCCCGCTCTTCTTCTCCTTCAATTTTCCAAATTCGGACTAGAGAAACCCTCATCTTTGGAGGGTCATAACTTTCGGCTCCGATCTCCGTTTGATGTACCATTGGTGGCATTGGAAACTTTGAAACACCCTCTTTCCATAGACACCAACCTCAGCCCGTAACCACACCTGGTTCGCCGTCGGGAGGCCCCGAAAGAAGCCTCCACGGAATAGTTTTCTGGGTTTGAACAGTGCAAACCCTCATCTTTGGAAGACCATAACTTTCAGCTCAGACCTCTGATTGACAAGTCGTTTGTGGCGTTGGAATTTTTGTGAAACCCTCTTTCCATGTTGACCAACCTCATCTCATGATTCCACTTAGAACGATGCCGGGAAGCGCCGAAAGAAGGCTCGCCGCAGCTGTTTTCTAGAATCTCCAAATTTTGGGTCCTAGCTTCAAATTGCAATTTCTCCCAATCCTTTGATCTAAAGCCATTGCCGTTACTTTCAATGGGTTTTTAGGTACTCTTTTACCCTAATCTAGGCTTTGGTTGGGATTGATTTGGTCTAGAATCACCCGTTCTACCCCAAAACCCTGAGTGCCCCTGTTTTCGCTGCCCTTGCAGTTTGCCAGCCGCCGTGGCTTCTCCGGCGAGGCCCATTCCTCCCCACCACCTCCAATTGATAGAGGGGAGTCCCATGAACACAATGGCACCAATTTTGGCCCTTGATGTTGAGCCGTTTGAGAGAAATCAACCCCGAAGCACAACTCCTTCTCCTTGAGCCTGAATTTTGACCAGCCATCTTCCTCGGGCGATTTCTTCTTCCTCCGGCCACTTCAAGCAACACCACCACCACCATTGGACTCGTGTAAGTCCCCTTTACAAAGACCAATAGGTTTCGTTCATCAATTTTGTACCGTTTGCTCGAATTTGGCCATAAACCAACCAGTGCTCGCCGAACCCAATTTTAGGGCTTGCTGGTCGCGCACCTTTGAGGCGTCTTGGAGCCATTCCGTCACCACCCACAGCCATCCATGAGTCCCTCGACCTTCCAACACCACCAAGGAACGTCCCCGGCCGCCGGAGTCTCGTCGGAAGTTCGCCGGAGTTCGCCGTGAGCCGCTTATTCGCAAGGAAATCATGTGAGTAGACATCCTATCCCTCAATTAGGGCCGGTCACCGCTTTAGTAGATGATTGTGGACTTGATTAAGGTGGATTGATTGTTGATTGGGCGGTTATGAGTTGATCGGCGACTTTTAGAAGAAGTAGGGGCGATTTGGTAATTTTGACCAATTAGGAGTAAATTGGCAAAATTGATTACTTGGATGGCAAATTGGTAAATTATTTATGTTAGCTACCTTGGTTAGTAGATAGTGAGAGTTGTGTGAGCAATTTTACGATTGTGGATTTAGATCACTACATTTGGTCAATTAGGGTAAATTCGGAAGTTTGGGGGTAGAATTGAGATTTATGGGCTACAGTTGGATTTGATAATCAGCTGGGTAATGTTGGATCGCCAATTTGAGCAATTGGAAGTGATTGGCTCAAATTTCGGTTAAGGATGAACTTTCTATTAAATTTAAGTATTTTAGATTATTTTAGCGAAATTTGTGGAAAATTTGTGGTTGGGCAAACGGCTGCCAATTAAGGTGATGGCGCCTGTAGTTTGTCGAATGGAAGGTTCTGGATTCGATTTAGGGACGCGGGTGGATCCCTAGTTAGTAAGCCCGAGCGGTTGACTTTTAGAAATTTTGGGAAATTGTCCTAAAATTCATTATGTCATATTGTGTTGATTTATTCAATGTTATTGGTTGTGCAATTGCCTGTGAATGATCATGATTGATCATTGATACGAATGAGTTGACCAGCGTGGTCATTGACCCCGGTTCACCTTAGAGGCCAGTGGGCCCTAATAAATGGTGAAAGTTGATGGAACCTAAAAATGGTATCGACATTGATTTGATGAGTTCGCATTATGGTTAGAATGAACCAGCGTGGTGAGTGACCCTCGTACTTTGATGAACTCGGTTTAAGCCGAGGGAATTAGCTAGGGTCTCAAGCCGGTTGTGGACGGCTTTATTTGGATAATGCGTAATTTATTTATTCATTTCGTAATTTATTTATTTATTTACTTAGTAATTTATTTATTTAATTAGCAATTTATTTACTCAATTAGTAATTTATTTATTTAATGAGTAATTTATTTATTCAATTAGTAATTTATTTATTTAATGAGTAATTTATTTATTCAAATAGTAATTTAATTATTCAGTTGTGCTTTTACTTATTTAATGAGCTATAGCATTATGGTGGTTATTCTTGACGTGATCAGTGGTTTGGGCTTAGTGCCAAGTCCCAGTCATGAACTGGTTGACTCATAGAAAAGATGAGGTTGTTATTAGAGAGAGATGAAATTAATTGAGTTATACGTGGGGTTAAGCAAAAGGAGTTTGTATGGTGTTGATGATTGATGTGAGATACACGATTAAGGACCTTAGGGTGGTAGCATTATTGGTTTGGGCATAAGAGGTAGACTATTGAGAAGTTCCGTTAGCATTAGAGATGGATTCTAGATTGGCAATGTGATGAAGATGGAACCTTTGGAGGAATTAGCGCTATGGAGATGAGCCAATTGAGGACTGATTAGTGATTGGGGTAGTACCGAGAGTGGAAGTAGGGACCCTATTGCGATGGCGTTCCTAATTCTGGCATAGGATTAGACTCACTGAGGGCGGAGATGGAATCTGGGAGGCGAGTTCTGTGAAGTTGACAGGGTGGAGATTCATGCTTCCGTTAAAGACTTGAAGGCCAGCGACCTGCTTGGGATGTCGCTATTCTTAGCTGAAGAGAAGAGGAAAATTGAGAACCGTCTCGCGCTCGGGAGTAGGGTGTGACAAGGGGAGTTTTGCCTTCAGCGAATTGGCCACTTTCTTATTGGGGATCTTTGTGTGATCGTGAGGCTGGGGGCGTGTGCATTGGAATTCTCCAAGGACGCCTTCAGAGGCCACACAGTGGAGTTTCTTGGGTCGCACTTGGTGATTTTGTGCGATGTGAGTTCTACGTTCAATTGTGTCGTTTATGTTTGAATACCATGAGTCTAAAACTTAATTTGGATATGAGAGACCCTTGAGTTTGAGCTATTATAATTTTAATTCTATAATTATTTAATGGATTATTTGCTTCTAAAGTAGATATTGACACTCAAATCGGATCATGTAAATATCATATGTTCCTTTTTTTATTTCACTAGTGATTTGGCGTCAATTTGATTGGAAGATTCCATAGCATAAATTTTACAACATTAGGATACCTTGTCATTCTTACCATTAATTTATTTTATGAAGAGGTTTCTTACTTGGATTTAGAAGAACGAAATGATAAGTTTGGGGGCACCACAGCCATTGAAAAGTAAAAACCAATACAAAACGTCTTTTTGTTTTTTTGGGGTAAATAAAATTTACTAATGTTGGTGCCAAAAAATTTCACACTTCAAATATTATTAACGAAGACTTGTAATTTGGATTGAAAGTATGTCAATTAAGACACTATCAAAAGGTACAACCGTTTGACAACTTCAAAACCATACGAGGGATGAAAATTCCACCTTTATATTTAACTAAAGTTCTGAATAATTCATTTGCACAATAAAATTCTACTCATAATGATCAACAGATAATGTATAATGATTATTCCATGGAATCCACATCCTAAGACTTTAGCCTTGCATAGCACGGGTCAATAGGCTTTCCAAATGTGTAGAGCGACTCTTTCTTCAATCAAACCCAAGTGTGTTTTCAGATTTGCATGGTGCACGAATGGCCAAAGCAACATGAAAGTTCGATCGTGAAACATGACGATGAAAACTGCTTATTCGTCAATCTAAAAGATGGGTAAAGTCTTCTGGAGGGTCTTTCAAGTTTGGATCATATGTGGAAAAGAAAAATATAAGATGTCGTTTACAAGGACCAACTATGCAATTATGACTGCACATAAACTATCAATCACGGCACGCATGAGGACGACCTAACTTGTACCTTTTTGATGTACGGCCATTTTTTCTCTTTTGAAATAAAAAAAATGCCAATTTGCTCTTAATTCTTCATGTATAATTTGTCATTCGGAGATTCTTCATAAATCTAAATATTAATCGGTGATTACAATCTTTTAATTTTGCGATTATGAGATTACGTATATTACTAAAAACTTCTTATTCGTTAGTCTACAGGATGGGTAAAAGTCTTCTGGCGGGTCTCTCAAATTTGGACCATTATGTGGAAAAGAAAAATATACGATGTCGTTTATGAGGACCAACTATGCAAAGAGCAATCGCAGCTGAGTCAACTCTATCACGACACGCATGAGAACGACCTCACTTGTACCTTTTCAATGTATGGCCATTTTTTCTCTTTAGAAAAAAAAAATGCCTATTTGCTCGTAATTCTTTAATATTACTTAGAAAAAAAAGGGAGGCTTAAGCAATATGTTGAAATTGAACAACATCTAAAGCAAGACATGCACACATAGTATCTTCCACATTTAATTATCACTTTGTCAGAACGTTAGTTTTTCATCTTAATTGGATATTCAATTAAAGAACCCCTAGTTTTTCAGGTTAATTTTATATTCAATTGTAAGACCCTATGTAAATAGTGATTCATCAGGAAGCCAAGCAATTAGATCAATAGAATATGACTGTGATGTACATCCAATATTTCTAAATCCTTAACTTGCTCATACTTGGTGATTCTCGGTCAAATTTTGGGTCAAAATTATATTTGCCCCTTTGATTAGATTGGAGGTAGGTTATTGACACTCGAATCGAAGAGTTAATAAAGAATTACTTTCTTAAGCCTTTGAAAGAAAAAAAAAAACGCCCAGATTTTGGCAGTCATGAATGAGGATGACTACTTATGTGAAGACAACGAGTCATCCAAAAAAAAAATAGCGACTATTGAGCCCAAAAAGACTTTGACATTTTGCCTTTAGTCGCCCGACAGGTCCTTACACATAACATTATGGGGTGGCTAAGAAGAAACCCCATAATCCCTATCGATAAAAGTTATGGCATCACAATCTCCTTTGGCTCTTCCATGACATGTGCTCTTAGATCAAACACAAAAAAAATTGAAAAAGAAGAAGGAGACAGCATCATGTCAACGTCCTTAGTGTAGATGTTGTGTGCTTGGATCATTTTCTCTCTCTCAGTGTTTCATTCATGCTTTTGCTAATCCAATGTGTCATGCTGATGGGAGCTCGGCCTCTATATGATTTAAGATGAGTCTTATAATCAACTGAGCATATTCTCATTGCGTCAATCCTAAACTCAAACCATGGCCTGCACTCATCACTAGGTGAAAATGGAGATTAGTGGTCGTGGGAGGGTATGGAGTGTAGCGAATTCAATGGTCATGTTGTTGGCCTAGACATCAATAGCAATTGTCTCTCTAGTATACCACTATTCTTTTTAATCTACTCTACCGTGTTCACTTTCTATCGGAGCTCCAATTGTGTACGAGGGATTGATGTCCATTTGCAAATTTATGGTAATCAGGTATATTATATCATTATTTTTACATAAATGAGGTAAATATATATAAAATTTTAAAAAATATTTTAAATTAACGATTACGATCTTTTTGTTTTTGTAGTTTGAGGACTAAGAATACTCCTAAGAAATGGAGAATGACTCCCCTTCATCAACGTGAAAGATGGGCAAAACGCTTTTCCTTGACGTCTCAAGATTGATCTAAGATGCCATTTGACGGGACCAACCACGCAATTGTGACCGCACATGAACGGTCAGTCATGACATGCATGAGAGTGCAACCTAATTTGTCTCTTGTGGATATGTTGCTACTTTTTTCCTTATGAAAAAGGAAAAAAAGATGCCTACTTGCTCATAAATTTTACCATTACTTAAAAAAGAAGAAGAGGAGACTTAGGCAAGATGTTGAAATTACAAAACATCTTCGGTAAGACATAATAGTATGGTCCATCTTAATCATCATCTTACCAGTGAGATTTCTCATATTGCTTGTTGATTCATTTATATGAAGCTAAGGGAACAGTCACCATGGAGTTACGCGGCTAGACCAGTTTATGCCAAAAAATCTCTAGGTTTTTCAGCTGTTTGTGGACAGGATTCTTGCGCTGCTCCAGGAGAAAACCAAAAGCGTGGAAAGACGAGTAAGCCACTGATCTGATCAGGAACTGGGCACGTAGTCGTATATTTTTATCACATATGATTAGTTTTGGAATGCCGGGTGTCTAGTTCGACTTAAGAATGGTCCAAAGTGAACTAAGATTCTTAGCCAACTCATGTTCCCATTCGCTACTCCGCAGACGCTATCTTCTTGTTCAATATTCTATCTTTCTAATTGCCTTTTCTCCCCTTCCGACCCGAAAAAAGAAAAAAAATTGCTTTTCCTCCACTAGAAAATCACGTCACATCATCACATATGTGCCCGGTGAAATATCGACATAACAACAAGATAAACATACCAGTGCTTGTTGTGATTATGTGCCCGGTAGTTCTCACTTTCTCGTCTTGGCTAATATAAAGGATCTCACTTGGGAGATGTACTCATTCCAAAGTCTAGCTTGGGCAATCGAGTCGAGACCGACAAGATAATTAGGAAAGTTAACAAGTAATTTAATTGTTAAACATGTCAATCAAAATGGGATAGCTTGTTATCCCAATCACCGATTTATATCATGAAGAGGCTTGTAATTTGGATCTAGAAGAATGAACTGGTTCGTTTGGTGACACCATAGTCCTGAAAAATAAGAATATAAATAATAATTGAAAAGGTTTTTCTTTGCGTAAGTAAAATTTCTAAATATTGGTGTGCAAAAATTTCACTCTTCGTATATTAGTAACAATTATTCAGAACTTGGATTACACATCTGTTAGTTAGCACACTATCAAGAAGGTACAGCCGTTGGGCATCTTCAAAGGCATACAGTGCACGGATTTTTCACCTTTATATATAAATACAATTCTGAATAATCCACTCATAATAATGAACAGTTCAAGTATACTTCTAAAAAAATTATTTCTATCAATCCGCATCTTAAAACTTTGTCTAATTTGGGTATGAGAAACACTCAATCGTGAGCGGTTGTAAATCCAATTATTTGTTACTAGTCCTATAGAGTAGATATCGACGTTCGGATCGAATCACATAAATGTTTCATGTTCTTTCTTATTTTTGTAATGATTTTGCATCGATTTGATTGCAATATTCTATATTTTCCGCATTAATTTTATAACAAAAGGCGTAGGTTGTTATCCCTCTCATTGATTTAATTCAGGAAGAGGTTTTTTATTTGGATTTAGAAGAACGAAATGATGAGCTTGGGGGCACCGTAGCCATTGAAAAACCAATAGAAACGTCTTTTTTTGGGTAAGTAAAATTTACTAATGTTGGTGCAAACAAATTTCACACAATAATATTCCATACAAGGGATGGAAATTCCACCTTTATATTCAACTAAAATTGTGAATAATTCATTTGCTCAAAAAAATTCTACTCATAATGATCAATAGATAATGTATAATGATTATTTCAAGCAATTCACATCCTAAGACTTTGGCTGTGCATAGCACGGGTCAACAGGCTTTTTAATTTTTTTAGAGATGATCGTTTCTTCAGTCAAACCCAAGTGTCTTTTCAGATTTGTATGGTACATGACTGGCCAAAGCAGCATGAAAGTTTAACAATTTAATAGCTTATCGCTGCCTATAAAAGACTCTCCATTGAGAACGAACTCCACCACAAAGCAGAAGAACAAAAAAAAAAAAAATGGCACCCTCATCATTCTTCATGTTTTGTACTTGGACCGTCCTTCTCGTGATGATCCATACTTCGCTTGCAAAACCATTATGCCATCGAGATGAGAGCTCAGCCTTGATGGAATTCAAGCTGAGTTTCATAACCAACAGAACAATGTGCGATTGTGCTCATCCGAAGGCCGAATCCTGGTCACTAGATAAAAGAGAAGATTGCTGCTCATGGGATGGAGTCGAGTGTGATGAGACTATTGGTCATGTCACAGGCCTTGACCTTGGTGACAATTGTCTATTTGGTACCATAAGTTCCAATACCAGCCTCTTTCACCTCCTTTACTTGAAATCACTCAATCGCTCTTGGAATTGCTTCAACTTTTCCCCAATGCCATACGATTTTGGGAATCTTTCTAGGTTACAATACCTTAATCTCTCTTCTTCAGATTTCTCCAGGAAAGTCCCATCGGATATCTCACAACTCTCGAGATTAATTTCTCTCGATTTGTCTAATGTGTGGCAGCTTGAGATGCCCAATATAGACAACTTATTTCAGAACTTAACTATGCTTAGAGAAATTGATCTCTCTTATAGAAGCATGCCGCCACAATTCCCTCATGTACTTGCAAACTTCTTTTCTTTGAAGTCACTTAAACTTGTAGAATGTGAATTACATGGCGAATTTCCAGCAAGCATCTTTCAATTACCAAACCTAGAAGTCCTTGACATCAGTTCCAATTTGAACCTTTCTGGTTTTACGGGGTAGTCCCCTGAAATCTTTGGATCTTGGATGCACAAACTTTTCAGGAGAAATACCTGTTTCGATTGGAATACCATTTTCTTGAATAAATTAACTATTATGGATAGTCATTTCTCAGGTTTACTTCCTAGTTCACTAGGAAATCTTTCTCAGCTTGCTTATCTGGATATATCATATAATAAATTTCATGGCCAAATCTCTGTTTCCTTCGCTAATCTTACCCAATTGTTCTTTCTAGATCTCTCTTACAATAATTTCACAGGTGATAATTGGCATAGGCTTCACAAATTATCAAAACTCACGACGTTGCACCTTTCAGGTAATGTTTCAACTAGTAGCAAGGTTCCTTAACCCCAAATAGAAAAAATAAACAAAATGTCTAGACTCAATTAGTACCCAAACTAACCATCCTTGCTTCTTTACATTTGACAGGTGTTCAGTTGAGTGGTCCAATTCCATCGTCATTTGAGAACTTGACGCAGTTGGTTGAGCTTGACCTTTCGAATAATTATTTGAAAGGTGGAATTTCATTTAAGAACTTGAAACGGTTGGTTTGGCTTGACCTTTCAAATAATTATTTGAAAGGTAGAATTTCATTTGAGAAATTGATGTAGTTGGTTGAGCTTGACCTTTCGAATAATTATTTGAAAAGTGAAATTTCATTTGAAAACTTGATGCAGTTGATTAGGCTTGACCTTTCGGATAATTATTTGGAAGGTGAAATTCCAAACTCATTATTGGAGCTCAGGGATCTTCAGTTGGATCTTAGTCAGAACAATTTGAGTGGCATCGAGGATTTACACAAACTCAAGAACTTGATTGGATTATATTTGGACTCCAACAACTTATCTTTCATCGGCAGGACCGAGATGAATGCCACTCTTCCAAAACTTTCCATTTTAAGTTTACGGTCATGCAACTTACAAGAGTTTCCCAAGTTTTTAGCCTATTTAAGCGGGTTGAAGATTGTATTGCTGTCAAACAATAAAATCAGAGGGAGTATTCCTACTTGGATGGGTAATGGTAGCAGAGAATCCTTGGAGAGGGTAGATCTTTCTCACAATTTTCTAACTGGCTTTGAAAACAAGCAAATCAACCTACCACTGCCTAATTTGACATATCTTGACATTAGTTCTAACTCGCTCAAAATGGAGCTCCCTACTCCACCCCCATCAATGCAGTTTTACGACATCTCCAACAAAAACCTCTTCGAAGAAATTCGATCTGTTTGTAGAGCAAAATCCCTCATCATTCTTGATTTGTATAACAATAGTTTGAATGGCACAATTCCTTCATGCGTGGGAAAGATTAAATCATTGTCAATTTTGAATCTTGGAAAAAATAAGTTTGAGGGCATGATTCCTCACAGAGAATCGATTGCAAGGGCCTGTCCCGAGATCTTTGGTGCATTGTACAATGCTAGAGTATTTAAACCTCGGTTACAATCAAATTGTCGATGGGTTCCCTTTATGGCTGTCAGGGTTGACCGAGCTTAAAGCTGTTATCTTGAAATCCAATAAGTTCTATGGTCCAATAGAAACATATGGGAGGCAATTTAATTTTAGCAATATGCATATCATGGACCTTTCGCATAATGGTTTCAGTGGTGAACTTCCTTCCAAGTTTTTGCAGAGTTTCCATGCCATGAAAGGGATTGGTAGTCAAAATCAGTTTGAAAATCTGTTCGACCTCATGTATGTTGCTACAGACATCGGTCTGAGTGCATATCTTATGGTTTATGACGTGAAATTGATGAATAAAGGCACAGAAAGGGAGTACCTAGAAATTCCGTATGCCTTTATGGGAGTTGACCTCTCCGATAACAAATTTGAAGGATGCCTACCCAATTCCATCGGAGATTTGAAGTCACTCCTTTTGCTTAACCTGTCAAACAATGTTTTGACTGGTCCCATCCCACCTTCCTTAGCCAATTTGACAAATCTCGAATGTCTTGATCTTTCTCGAAACAATCTCTCAGGAGAGATCCCTCCACAACTGGCGCAACTTACGTTCCTTGAATCTTTCGATGTCTCTCATAATCAACTGTGGGGATCGATTCCACGAGGGACTCAGTTGAGCACATTCCCGATCGATTCATTCGCCATGAATGAAGGGTTATGTGGAAGTCCTTTGCCTAAGAAGTGCCCTGGAACCAGAGACACCTTAGCATTACCACCATCCCCTGGGGAGGAAATTGGCAAAGATTCTCCGTTCAGCTTGGATTGGAAGTTTGTGCTGATCGGTGCTGGTGTCGGGTTTCTGATCGGCGTCGTGTTAGGGAACTTGATCATTGATGAGAAGAGCAGGTGGTTCTTACACTACTCCAAGAGAATGGCAAAAGGATGGAAAAGATTGGGAAGGCACTGAACAGCAAGGAGGTACACGTGCAATCAAATACTAATGGGACATGTATGAATAATATTCATGGGACATGTATGAGTAATAATCATATGTGCATATGATTCGCTAGTCTTGCTTCCGGTTCCTTTGATTTTAAGTCGTGGCTGAGATTTCGAAGTGATTGTGTTGCTTCGTTCTCTGTCTGTGTGTTCCTTATGCCCCCCTGAGTATTTCTGGTTCCGTGCATGTGGGTTGGCCAGTGGATGTTTGTATGACTTCACGTAAGACATGCTTAGCCCTCTGTATGAAGCTTGTAAATGCTGTTCTCTGGCGAAATGCTCACGTGATTTTCTTGCTTAAGGCGAAGGATGGGCATCGGTGGTGAGTGTTGTGTTATAGGTTGGACATCCGGGTCGTGAATAATGAGGTAACAAGACCAAACCAAGCCTCGTGTGCTCACTGCTCAGGTAATAATCGAGGGAGAGACTTAACCAAGAAGAGACGAAAGAGTAAAAGAAGGGAAAGAGGGAGAGAGGGAAATCTGTAGAAATGCATCTTCTGGGAACGAAGGACCGCGAAACGAATGCTAATAATAATAACAAAGGTCTTTCAACCTTTTGTAACTTTTTTTTCCTTTTATTGGTAATAGAGACTGAAAAGTCGCTGCAGATTCAGGAAAAATCCGTCTAGGTGTCATAAGAATGTCTTTAGACTATGGCAACATACTTGCTGCATTAGATTCAGGATCGTCCTCGCTCGTCATTCAGAGGATGCTGAGCCGCTCCTTTTCCTCTTTCTACTTACTTTTCTAACTTTTAGCAAGAATTTTTTGTTACGAAATTCCAATCTCCAAAACGTCAACCGAACCTCTGTATAGAAACTTGGATAATTCTCATATTGAGACAGAAGGATGTATGATGTATGGTGCAGACATGATGTGTACAAGGCTGTTTTTAGAATTTCAGTGGGTTGCCTTTGTTTGGTAAGTAGTAATTAGTTTACTGGAAAGTAATAAAATCCTAGTACATGGTGACGATTAAAGGAAGGAGGAGCACTAGAAAAAGCTAACGCTTTCATAAATTGATACACACCAAATGGAGGTTAAATTTCTCTAAACTAAGAACTAGGAATCAAAGAGTGACGAGTTTGTTGCTGGAGGCAGACTTGTGAATCTCGAGCTTCATTCCTTTTTTTTCCATCTCAAGCATTTTGTAGCAGAATACTGATCTCTCTGTTTTTAGTCTGAACTCACCGGTACTTGAAGCATAATAACTCCAAATGGGTTGGTGCTAAGCTGTGTTTACTTCAAAGTAATGTAACCCGGTATTATTTCTAGTAATACACGGGCAAATGTCTACAAGAGTGTTATTTCTAGTAACCTGGTATCGTGCATACCCAAATACTAGCCTCGTTATTCAATAGGATTGAAAAATGGGAATGAAATATTTTCACATCGTAATCAACATCTGGTGTGATAATGATCAAGAGATAACTAAAAAGGAAAAAGAGAATGATGAATACCTAAGCTTATCGGAGATAAGCTTGTTGTTTCTCTCAATTTTGTTGCTGAATAGCATAAAGACTTTAAACAAGACAAGTCACAAAGTCCGAAATATACGTGCTCCTGGCAGAGTCATTAGACAAAAGGTCTTTCATAACATGCGAAAGAGAGGAACGAATAGAAAACCGCAGATGTTGCTCTTTTCCAAGCAGGGCCAAAGCATCAGTGTACCCATCTGCTTCACTGAATATGTGCTTAGTTTTGTATTCCCGCATGCAGCTCCCTCGGCAAGTTCCTGCATTCAGCCAAAAGAGGTTCCATTAGTAAATTACGCCTATGAGTGCCGGTAATTGCTTGAATGACAGACTGGGCATTCATTACAACGTGTGAAAATGGGTAACATTATTGGCCAATTCTAATGTAATGTAATGTCTTAGGGTCATTTTTCTGCTTTCGATGTGTTTGCTGTTCTTTGGAGCTTTTTGTAGTTCTGGCAAGATTGATGCTTGTTGGTAATTCATCTAATCATGTACAATTTGTCGTTGGTTTTATACAAAATGAGGAGATGATATATTGAATTTTGAAAAAAAAATTCCAATCAATCCGAGCTTTTCTTTTTTTTGTGATTTGACGACTAGGAATGTTTTTAGGCACTGTAGAATGTTTCCTGTTTGTCAATGCAAAACATGGGCACAAGTCTAGAATAAATGATCACGTAATTTCCAGTCGTGGGGAAAAGAATATTAGCCCAATTTCAGAGTCCCTCAACTCTTTTCTTTAAATAATACAAAATTTTCATTCATAGCTCAAAGCCCCTGGTTAAGTGCATGAACTATTGAGAGTTCAAGCTAAAGTGACCATCTCATGTTCTCAAGTAGTGGACTGAACCCGCTGATTTGGACCATCTCTTCATTTTTTTTCCTTTTTTTAAATATTTTTTAAAATAAAAAATGACTATTCAAACCGGCAAAATTAAATCTCAATAAGTGGTGGTTGGTAATGGCCTAGCAGTGGTGGACTGATGTAACACACCGTGGTGCCTTGGTTGTGTTCAAATTGAAGGTCTTATTCATTTAATAAGCCTTCGTAATGTTGTGGGATAAAAGGGCCAAGAGCAAGTACCATCGATGGGTTAATTAGTGTTAATGAGTTTGGACTTAAGTTAGTTTAGATAGTTTCGGCTTGTTTCAATTTTAAGAAGTTTGGGTTTGGGCTGAGTTTTGCTTGTGTTCAGAAATAGGCTTGTGATTACAACCAAAGACGGCTTGATTAATGAACCCACTCGGGACTTTACCGCACTATACTATTTACTCTTTCATCATTATTGCTTTTGATGTGCTTTTTTTTCGTTCTTCCATGTCATTTCCGTGATTGAGTTCCTCAAGTTTTTTTTGGTCTAGTTGGGTGGTTAGGCCACAGTAGGATCATAATAAGCACCAAAAACTTTGCATGGATGCTTAGTGGGCAAGAACTTTAGGATTCAAAATATATTAAAAGATTAAAAAAACTGTGTGGACATTTTAGTTGATTGAATATCAAGTTTATCTTCTTAAATAGCACTAATTAGATAGTTGATCAAATCAAATCCTCGGTCCTAGGCCTTTGATTGCGCAGGAAATGAGGCATAATTCTAATATTCTCCTAATTTTTAGCTAAGCTCAATAGGCTAATGGTGATTCCTTATTTAAAATTCTCTTAAATTTATCGAACTAAAATGAAAATTCCAATGCTGCATGAGGTTAGGGCTTGGGAGGATGATATTGGCTTTACACCCATTCTACCCGACAGATCCCCGTTTTGGAGAATCATGACTAGTGAAAGACTTGGGAAGACTTCTCTAGCTCAAATAGGTGTCAATGCTAAAGTATGCCTATGAGTGCCTATAGTGCCTTGAATGACATACATGGATAATGTGTAAATGGGTAAGCTCAAATCTAAGGCCATGCCCTACGGCCATATTTTTGCTTTCAATGTGTTTACTGTCTATTGGAGGTTTTAGAGTTCCTACGAGATTTATACTTCTTTAAGATTATTTTCAATCTATGATTACAATTTTTTGTAATGTGATTCAAGGACTAGGAATACTCTTAGGAACTATAGAATGACTCCTGTTCGTCAATCTAAAAGATGGGTAAAAATCTTGGCAAGATCATGTAGTTTCTTGTCGCTGGAAGAAGAATTTTTGCCCAACTTCAAAGTCTCCAGACTCTCATATTTAGATAATATAACATTTTCATCAATTGCTCACAGATCCGGTTAAGTGCATAGCGTGTTTGAAACACCGAGATCATAATTACTCAAGTATAACGCATGTGCCCTAATGCCAGTAACAAGATATTGTCTCTCGCTTTTTTCGTTTTCTGTAGTTTTTGTGTTTGTTATTAGAGCACGCATGTCATGGAAGAGCTAGAGGATATTGTAATGCCGTAGCTGTTATCGTTGGCAACTTTGTAATTTTGTGGACATAATTCCTACGCTACTCCAGGAGAAAAGCAAAAGCATGGAAATAGATCAGGAAGCCACTGATTTGAGCAGGAACTATGCATCACATATATCCATGTAAAGGTCATTACTTAAGTTCTAGTCTGAGCTGAGAATGCTTATAAATGAATTAAGATCTTATCTGTGTTCACTTCATGTCAACTCATGATTCCCATTGGCTATTGTGGAGACGGTATCATCTTGTTAGATATTTTATCTTTCTAACTGCTTTTTTCTCCCATCGAGAATAATGTAATATCATGATTTTGTGCCAAGTGGCATTCAGTTTGACGTCCTCACTGGTATGGAAATCTAATTTAGGAGATTTAACTCATTCCGAAATCTAACTTGGAAAGCTAGTATAGACCGAGAAATAGAAAAAAAAAACCTCAATAAATAATTCAATAGCAAAACATGACAATAATAAGGGCATTAGTTTTGTCTCGAGTTTGAGCGGTCAAATAAAACTTGACCGATTGTTGATTTGGAAAGTTTCGATTGCTGTCGCCGTAACAAGGAAGTCATCGTTAGTGCTCAACGATGAAATAGCAATCAGCCAGCATTTTCGAATTGCATTAGGAGGGGAGTTTTGCCTTCAGCGAATTGGCCACTTTCTTAATGGGGATCTTTATGTGATTTGTGAGGCTGTGGGCGTATGCTTTTGATTTCTCCAAGGACGCTTTCAGAGGCCGCACAGTGGAGTTTCTTCGGTCGCACTCGGTGATTTTGTGCAATCTGAGTTTCTACGTTCAATTGTGTCGTTTATGTTTGAACACCGTTAGTCTAAAACTTAATTTGGATATGAGAGACCCTCAAGCCTGAGTGATTGTAATTTTGATTCTATAATTGTTAATGGATTATTTGCTTCTAAAGTAGTTATTGACACTCAAATCGGATCATGTAAATATCACATGTTCCTTTTTTTTTTCTAATTTCACTAGTGATTTAGCGTCAATTTGATTGCAACATTCTATAGCATAAATTTCACAACATAAGGGATACCTTGTTATTCTTGTCATTAATTTATTTTGAAGAGGTTTCTTACTTGGATTTAGAAGAACGAAATGATGAGTTTAGGGGCTCGGTAGCCATTGAAAAGTAAAAACCAATACAAAACGTCTTTTTGTTTTTTTGGGTAAGTCAATTTTACTAATGCTTGTGCAAAAAAAATTTCACACTTTAAATATTAATAACGAATACTTGTCATTGGGATTGAAAGTTATGCTAATTAAGACACTATCAAAAAGGCACAATTGTTCGACATCTTCAAAACCATACGAGGGATGGAAATTCCACCTTTATATTTAACTAAAGTTCTGAATAATTCATTTACGCAATAAAATTCTACTCATAATGATCAACAAATAATGCATAATGATTATTACAAGCAATCCACATCCTAAGACTTAAGCCGTGCATAGCATGGGTCAATAGGCTGTCTAATTTTTTAGAGCGATTCTTTTTTCAAACAAACCCAAGTGTCTTTTAAGATTTGTATATTGCACGAATGGGCAAAGCAACATGAAAGTTCAATCGCAAAACATGACAAAAACTTCTTATTCGTCAATCTATAGGACGGGCAAAAGTCTTCTAGCAGGTCTCTCAAGTTTGGATCATATGTGCAAAAGAAAAATATACGATGTCATTTATGAGGAACAACTATGCAATTATGACTTCACATAAACGGTCAATCAAGGCAAGCATGAGAACGACCTAACTTGTATACTTTTTATGTATGGCCATTTTTTCTCTTTTGAAATAAAAAAAATGCTTATTTGCTCGTAATTCTTCATGTATAATTTGTCATTTGGAGATGTTTCATAACCATGTATAATTTTTCATTCGGAGATTATTCATAAAATCTGAAAATTAATCTATAATTACAATCTTTTAATTTTTCCATTCCAAGATTAAGTATATTGCTAAAAACTTCTTATTCGTCAATCTACAGGATAGGCAAAAGTCTTCTGGCGGGGTCTCTCAAGTTTGGACCATTATGTGGAAAAGAAAAATATACGATGTCGTTGTTTATCGGGACCAACTATGCAAAGAGCAATTGCAGCTGAGTCAACTCTATCACGGCACGCATGAGAACGACCGAATTTGTACCTTTTTTTATGTATGTCCATTTTTTCTCTTTGGAAAAAAATGCCTATTTGCTCGTAATTTTTTAATATTACTTAGAAAAAAAGGGAGGCTTAAGCAACATGTTGAAATTGAACAACATCTAAAGCAAGACATGCACACATAGTTTCATGCATATTTAATTATCACTTTGTTAGAACGTTAGTTTTTCATCTTAATTGGATATTTAATTAAAGAAACCCTGGTTTATCAGGTTAATTTTATATTCAATTGTAAGACCCTATGTAAATAGTGATTCATCAGGAAGCCAAGCAATTAGATCGATAGAATATGACTGTGATGTACATCCAAAATTTCTAAATACTTAATATGTTCATACTTGGTGATTTCTCGGTCAAATTTCGGATCAAAATTAAATTTGACCCTTTAATTAGATTGGAGGTAGGTTATTGACACTCAGACTCAAGAGTTAATAAAGAATTACTTTTTTAAGCCTTATTTGAAAGGGAAAAAAAAAGAACGCCTAGATTTTGATAGCCATGAATGAGGATGGCTACTTATGTGAAAACGGCGAGTCATCCAAAGAAAAATAGCGACTAGTGAGCCCAAAAAGACTTTGACATTTTACCTTTAGTCACCCCACGGGTCCTTACACGTAAAATTATGGGGTGGCTTAGAAGAAACCCCAGAATCCCTATCGATAAAAGTTATGGCATCACAATCTCCTGTGGCTCTTCCATGACATGTGTGCTCTTAGATCAAACACAAAAAAAATTGAAAAAGAAGAAGAAGACAGCATCATGTCAACGTCCTTAGTGTAGATGTTTTGTACTTGGATCATTTTTTCTCTCAGTGTTTCATTCATGCGTTTGCTAATCCGATGTGTCCTGCTGATGGGAGCTCGGCCTCTATATGATTCAAGATGAGTCTTATAATCAACTGAGCATATTCTCATTGCGTCAATCCTAAACTCAAACCATGGCCTGTACTCGTCACTAGGTGAAAATGGAGATTAGTGGTCATGGGAGGGAATAGAGTGTGGCGAATTCAATGGTCATGTTGTTGGCCTAGACATCAATAGCAATTGTCTCTCCAGTATACCACTATTCTTTTTAATCTACTCTACCATGTTCACTTTCTATCGGAGCTCCAATTGTGTACGAGGGATTGATGTCCATTTGCAAATTTATGGTAATCAGGTATATTATATCATTATTTTTACATAAATGAGGTAAATATACATAAAATTGTAAAAAATATTTTAAATTAACGATTACCATCTTTTTGTTTTTGTAGTTTGAGGACTAAGAATACTCCTAAGAAATGGAGAATGACTCCCGTTCATCAACGTGAAAGATGGGCAAAAGTCTTTTCCTTGACATCTCAAGATTGATCTAAGATGCCATTTGACGAGACCAACCACGCAATTGTGACCGCACATGAACGATCAATCATGACATGCATGAGAGTGCAACCTAATTTGTCTCTTGTGGATATGTTGCTATTTTTTCCCTTATGAAAAAGGAAAAAAAGATGCCTACTTGCTCATAAATTTTACCATTACTTAAAAAAAAAAGAAAAAAAAAGAGGCGACTTAGGCAAGATGTTGAAATTACAAAACATCTTCGGTAAGACATTATAGTATGGTCGATCTTCATCATCATCTTACCAGTGAGATTTCTCGTATTGATTGTTAATTCATTTATATGAAGCTGAGGGAACAGTCACGAGGGAGTTAGGCGGCTAGACCAGTTTATGCCCAAAAATGTCCAAATTTTTCAGCTGTTTGTGGACAGGAATTCTTGCGCTGCTCCAAGAGAAAACCAAAAGCGTGGAAAGACGAGGAAGCGACTGATCTGATCAGGAACTTCGCACATAGTCGTATATTTTTATCACATGTGATTAGTTTTGGAATGCGGGGTGTCTAGTTCGATTTAAGAATGGTCCAAAGTGAATTAAGATTCTTAGCCAACTCATGTTTCCATTCGCTATTACGCGGACGCTATCTTCTTGTTCAATATTCTATCTTTCTAATTGCCTTTTCTCCCCTTCCGACCCGCAAAAAGAAAAAAAGTTTGCTTTTCCTCCACTAGAAAATCACGTCACATCATCACATATGTGCCCGGTGAAATATCGACATAACAAGAAGATAAACATACTAGTGCTTGTTGTGATTATGTGCCCGGAGGCCCTCACTTTGACGTCTTGGCTAATATAAAGGATCTTACTTGGGAGATGTACTCATTCCAAAGTCTAGCTTGGGAAATCGAGTCGAGACCGACAAGATAATTAGGAAAAACATGTCAATCAAAATGGGATAGCTTGTTATTCCAAATCACCGATTTATATCATGAAGTGGCTTGCAATTTGGATTTAGAAGAATGAAATGGTTCGTTTGGTGACACCATAGTCCTGAAAAATAAGAATATAAATAATAATTGAAAAGGTTTTTCTTTGCGTAAGTAAAATTTCTAAATATTGGTGTGCAAAAATTTCACTCTTCGTATATTAATAACAATTATTCAGAACTTGGATTGCAAATCTGTTAGTTAGCACACTATCAAGAAGGAACAACCGTTGGACATCTTCAAAAGCATACAGTGCACGGATTTTTCACCTTTATATATAAATACAATTCTGAATAATTCATCCACTCATAATAATGAACAGTTCAAGTATACTTCTAAAAAAATTATTTCCAACAATCCACATCTTAAAACTTCGTCTAATTTGGGTATGAGAAACACTCAATCGTGAGCGATTGTAACTCTGATTATTTGTTACTAGTCATGTAGAGTAGATATCGACGCTCGGATCGAATCACATAAATGTTTTATGTTCTTTCTTATTTTTGTAATGATTTTGCATCGATTTGATTGCAAAATTCTATATTTTCCGCATTAATTTTATAACAAAAGGGGTAGCTTGTTATCCCTCTCATTGATTTAATTCATAAAGAGGTTTCTTATTTGGATTTAGAAGAACGAAATGATGAGTTTGGGGGCACCGTAGCCATTGAAAAATAAAAACCAATAGAAACGTCTTTTTTTGGGTAAGTAAAATTTACTAATGTTGGTGCAAAAAAATTTCATACAGTAATATTCCATACAAGGGATGGAAATTCCACCTTATATTCAACTAAAATTGTGAATAATTCATTTGCTCAGAAAAATTCTACTCATAATGATCAATAGATAACGTATAATGATTATTTCAAGTAATCCACATCCTAAGACTTTGTCTGTGCATAGCACGGGTCAATAGGCTTTTTAATTTTTTTAGAGATGATCGTTTCTTCAGTCAAACCCAAGTGTCTTTTCAGATTTGTATGGTGCATGACTGGCCAAAGCAGCATTAAAGTTTAACAATTTAATAGCTTATCGCTGCCTATAAAAGACTCCATTGAGAACGAACTCCACCACAAAGCAGAACAAAAAAAAAAATGGCACCCTCATCATTCTTCATGTTTTGTACTTGGATCGTCCTTCTCGTGATGATTCATACTTCGCTTGCTAAATTATTATGCCATCGAGATGAGAGCTCAGCCTTGATGGAATTCAAGCTGAGTTTCAGAACCAACAGAACAATGTGCGTTTGTGCTCATCCGAAGGCAGAATCCTGGTCACTAGATAGAAGAGAAGATAGCTTGAATTCCAGAACCAACAGAACAATGTGCGTTTGTGCTCATCCGAAGGCAGAATCCTGGTCACTAGATAGAAGAGAAGATTGCTGCTCATGGGATGGAGTCGAGTGTGATGAGACTACTGGTCATGTCACAGGCCTTGACCTTGGTGACAGTTGTCTCTTTGGTACCGTAAGTTCCAATACCAGCCTCTTTCGCCTCCTTTACTTGAAATCACTCAATCTCTCTTGGAATTGCTTCAACTTTTCCCCAATGCCATACAGTTTTGGCAATCTTTCTAGGTTACAATACCTTAATCTCT
Organism: Melaleuca alternifolia; assembly: GCA_019926035.1. Lineage (NCBI taxonomy): Eukaryota > Viridiplantae > Streptophyta > Magnoliopsida > Myrtales > Myrtaceae > Melaleuca > Melaleuca alternifolia. The sequence goes on along the minus strand of JAGKPW010000021.1, from coordinate 3,254,514 downwards.
CTTCTTCAGATTTCTCCGGGAAAGTCCCATCAGATATCTCACAACTCTCGAGATTAATCTCTCTCGACTTGTCTTGTGTGTGGTAGTTTGAGATGCCCAATATAGACAACTTATTTCAGAACTTAACTATGCTTAGAGAAATTGATCTCTCTTATAGAAGCATGCCGTCACAATTCCCTCATGTACTTGCAAACTTCTCTTCTTTGAAGTCACTTAAACTTGTAGAATGTGAATTGCATGGCGAATTTCCAGCAAGCATCTTTCAATTACCAAACCTAGAAGTCCTCGACATCAGTTTTAATTTGAACCTTTCTGGTTTTACGGGGTAGTCCCCTGAAATCTTTGGATCTTGGATGCACAAACTTTTCAGGAGAAATACCTGTTTCGATTGGAATACTCATTTTCTTGAATAAATTAACTATTATGGATAGTCATTTCTCGGGTTTACTTCCTAGTGAACTAGGAAATCTTTCTCAGCTTGCTTATCTGGATATATAATATAATAAATTTCATGGTCAAACCCATGTTTCCTTCGCTGATCTTAGCCAATTGTTCTATTTAGATCTCTTTTTCAATAATTTCACAGGTGATAGGCTTTTTACATTGTCAAAACTCACCAGTTTGTACCTTTCACGTAATATTTCAACTAGTAGCAAGGTTCCTTAACCCAAAAAAAATGGTCTAGACTCAATTAGTAGCCAAACTAACCATCCTTGCTTCTTTATATTTGACAGGTGTTCAGCTAAGTGGTCCAATTCCATCGTCATTTGAAAACTTGATGCAGTTGGTTCAGCTTGACCTTTTGAATAATTATTTGGAAGATGAAATTTCATTTGAGAAATTGACACAGTTGGTTCAGCTTGACCTTTCAAATAATTATTTGAAAAGTGAAATTTCATTTGCAAACTTGACACGGTTGGTTAGGCTTGAGCTTTCGGATAATTATTTGGAAGGTGAAATTCCAAACTCATTATTGGAGCTCAGGGATCTTCAGTTTTTGGACCTTCGTCAGAACAATTTGAGTGGCATCGGGGATTTACACAAACTCAAGAACTTGATTGAATTATATTTTGACTCCAACAACTTATCTTTCATTAGCAGGATTGAGATCACTACAAAATAACTGTCATTTAGCCACGGATTTAGCGATGAAAAATTTGGCAAAATTCGTCGCTAAACGGCTTAGCGACGAATTTAGTGACGAAAAAAAGTTGGTAGCTAATTCGGCGTTACAAAATATAGTGACGATTTTCGTGGCTAATTAGCGACGGATCCTCTTCCATCGTAAAATTCGTCGCAAAATTTAGCGATAGATTTTCTTCTGTCGCAAAATTCGTTGCAGAACTTAGCGACGAAAAATTTCAATTTTCATCACTAATTAGCGACGAATTTTTTTCTGTTGCAAATTCGTCACAAAATTCTTTGGATTAAAAAATTTCAATTTCCGTCGCTAATTAGCGATGGATATTCTTCCGTCGCAAAATTCGTCGCTAATTAGCGACGGATAAATTCTGTTACAAAATTCGTCGCTACTTTAGCCATGGATTTTTTCCGTCGCAAAATTCATCTCTAATTTAGCCACGGATTGTTTTTACGTCGCAAAATTCGTTACTAAATTTTTCCGCAAAATTTGCCGCTAAATTTTCGTCGCAAAATTTGTGACTAAATTCGTAGCAAAATGCGTAGCTAATTTTAATTCGTGGAAAAATTCGTTGCTAAATCATGGCAAAATGCATGGCGGTAACAATTATTCGTGGCAAAATTCATCACTAATTTGCCTCAATTTTCATCTTTTTGGGCTACAATTTGTATCGAAATTTGTCGCTAATTTTGCCACAAAAAATTTTGATTTATATTACTAAGATTGTTCCGGAGCAAATTTATTGACAAATATTAAATTTTTTAGCGATGAAATCTGCAACAAATATTATTTAAGGACGATGTCGATATTAAATCTAATTAACAAGAAAATTTATTTCTAAAATTTATTTTTAAGCACTAAATAACATCAAAATATTATAATGATATGAAAATGAAATACATTCATCAACATTTCTTATAAGGTATCAATACAATAACAACCACTAAAGCATCAAGTTCTTTTCTCTTTTATCAAAATACCAATTACAAAAATAGGACTACTACTTTGAAGCACGACACGTCTAAATAAACATCAAACATAGACGCATAAGCACTTGTGAGTAGCATTCCAAGTAATATCTTTTGAGTACTTTCATAGTAAAGTCCTAAAGAAGCCCTAAAAAAGCATCTGATTCCTTCGTGTTCTCTTCTTCTATTTGTCTTCCACCCGATATCACTCCCACCTTTGCTCTTTCTGAGGCTTCCTTGATAACTGCTCATCTATGGCCATCACTGCTTCTAGCAATCGCTTCTTGATAACTGCTTCTCCTCTGGTTCATGACTGCTGAGCAATCGACAACATCATCGTGCTAACACTCACGCTTGTAATCCAATGTGATCGTTTACAATTCGTAGGACTCGATAATTTCTTGGGGCATGCTCTGTCATAATGACAACATAGAAAGCAATTTAAAGGAAGGTTGTTTGCAGGATTTACAGAATATGATAAGACAGAGTGAGGAACATTTCAACAAAAACTGCTGACGTATTCATTTCTACAACTTAGTGGGACAAGAAAAACCACTGAAGAAAGAACCAGTAACAGTTCTTGCTATGTGAGGCTGAACAAAATGTTCGACGCAAATACATGCTTGTATCTAGATAAGCCAAAGCCTCTATCCTTACTCTGCTTCCATGACACCTTCTGGCAAATTAAAGGAAAGCAGCACAAAAACAAAATGTTCTAACAAAATTTCGAGGCCCATTTGTTGACATCAGGAACAAAGAAAAAGCTATTCCCACAGGAAAAGCAAGCCCATAGTAAAACTGTGAGCATATAACTTCAACTTCCTATTGAGGCATATAAATGATGAGCAACCGAACCCAGATGCAGATTGAAAGGATTTAATACTCAATATGACTTCTGTTGAAAACCAAATTGATACAGCAAAACAGGGCAATTAGAAGAAGAAACTCAATTGAGCCATATTAAAAGTTGGAGCCATATCCAGCATAATGGATATGAAGGAAGGCCTGCGACCCTTATCTCTAGAACCCATCCAATGTAGGTGACGTTGTTGTCATGTTGGTTTATGCCCAGATCAGCTCGTCTAGGCTGTGGTTGTGGGAAGCACAGTAATTAATGAAAAGACATGAATAAATTCTGGCAATTTAGATGGATTAATCAACTTACAACAAGCCCCGGCCTTGAGTACTGAGCAGGGTCTTCTAGCTTAGCTTTTTTTCTCAAGCTGCCATTGTTCTCCTCGGGGAATGCTTATCTGCAAATCAAATAAACATGAGCCTTAATGTGTATGTGAAAGAATATTCAGTAAAAACGAGATATATATGCTTAACATATATGCATTAGGTATTTTAAACAACGTAACCAGAGGTCAGGATATTAAGTAGGTTGTCTCTCCATGCTATTTATGTAATATGAGAGAGTAAAAATAGAGCCTTTGTGTTTGTGTCTCCCTCTCTCCACTTGCAATCCACCCTAATGATGAAAAGAGCTAATTGATCAGTAAAAAGAGCCTCTGCCCAGCTAAACAGATATTATTTCCACCATCCGATGCAATTCACCCACATACCGTATGAAGGAAGAAAATAAGGAAAAACCAGTTCAACTCTTCCGGGACATGGAAGGTAACTAAAGGCAAGGCAACAAACTTGTTAGAGCAGCATCCCTAGCACCAGTGCACACATCAAAGAAATCAACACTTTACCTAGTAGCTCTTCCAATTACTTGACCAGTTGCACGGTCCTTGAGTATCCAGTCTTGTCTAGTTCCAATCCTGCCTTCTCCTTGACACCAGGTCTCTATTTCCACCACATCACTCCTGACTCAAATGTCACACTACCATCAGAGTATGAACAACAATCCCAAACCCAATGCAAAAGTCACTCAACATCGGATGTGAGATATCAAAGTAGCCGAACTTACCAAGCCGGATATTTGTATATTTCAATATGCATGCGGGCAGTTACCCATATGAGATTCATTTTCTGCATTGTAGTGGTTGTCGCAAATCCATCAGTCGAAAATCCGACACTCTAAGCATGATTACACCCGACCTCCTGAAATGCAGTTATCATTCAGTTTGACAAGATATTCTTAGCAAAACGAGACAATCCTTTTCCAGTTGGGAAAGAAAAACAAAATTTTCCTACTCCCATCAACACAATTCGTTAAAGGAAGTTAAGAAGATTGAATTGAGGATTACGGAAGCCATGGGGGTACTCATTATCATTCAACCACATCATAAAACTCAGTGACAAGCAACAAGAATACTCTAAACCATGAGTAGGCAGTGAAGAGACATAAACAATGACCAACTGCTCTATCACGGGATTCCTCAAAATCCAGATGTTATAAGCAATTCGTAGCAGTAATTAAACTAATGCTACAGCTAAACCAAGATGCATGCTGGTTTGCATGCAGGATAAAGCCAATCCCCACTTCAACGAAAAAGAAAGTGCACTTTGCTCCACTGGCCTTTAACTTCGGTGTCAAATTACTTAAATACTCAATATCCACAACTCTTACAAGGACTTCAAGAGCTAGAAAGTCCCTCTCCTTGTACGACAACCCGCCCTTGGCCAAGTTGCCAAGCCTGAGCCGGTCAGCCAAGCTGCCTGACAAGGGCTCGACCCGAGCCAACCCGTCGGAGACGATCGCCAGGGTCGGAGCTTCTCTTGTCGGAAAGCAAAAGATGGCGGCGGCGGATCGTTACCGGTGAGGGAGAACGAGGGCGACCCACGGCGAGCAGAGGGAAAGGGGATCGGGGTCCTTCGCCGACGATCAGTTGGGCCTCATAAGTTGAGTCTGAGGAAAAATTCCCAGTTTTTCATCCCATACACACCTTTAAGCCAAGCCTGCAAAGTCTCTTATGATTAGAGCACTTGAATTAATGTGGGATTCCTAATGTGTTAAGCTTAGCTTGAAGAAGTGCGAGCAAGACTGTTTTTATTGCATTTGCAGGTTTCTTGATTTGTAAACCTGGCGATATTTGTTGAAGACTTTCTTTCTAAGTATTGACTAAGAGAGTCTCCTTTGCTTAAACCATTGACCAAGCCCAAATTACGGTCCTGTTAAAGACCTCCCTGATTGGTAAGATTGTACCACTTGCGAGAGTATTTGGACCTTTGTTGACGTGATGATTGTAAGACTGAGTGTTTTAGCTATTCCCGCACTGGGACAAAAGCCCTTCTAAATGAGAGTGAGCGATAAGTCCTTTCTGACTGAATGTCTCTTGTCTAAAAGAATCTCTCAAATATGAATTGCATTTTATGAGGAAATAGATGATTTGATGATGTGGTTATTCCTTCAGGGATCAAGAATTTTGAATGCATGTACTTCAAATTAAGTGCCTGTTGACTCTGTGCAGGTACTTTTCTACCGATGGAGATGTATCGGTGTCTTATCTCGAGAGCCTGTGGCGATGTACAGGTCTCTCAGCTTAATTTTGAATGACTCAAATTTAATTAGGTATCTTTCGCCGTTTCGCCTATGTGGTGGCGATCCAGGTCCTTCACCGTTTTGCCTCTGTGGTGACTGAATTAAGGTTTCGGGCCTCAGGCAATCCAGGTCTTTCACCGTTTTGCCTATGTGGTGGCGATCCAGGTCCTTCACCATTTCGCCTTTGTGCTGGCGATCCAGGTCTTGCACCGTTTCACCTTTATAGTGACCGAATTAGGGTTTCGGGCTTCAAGCGATCCAGGTCTTTCACCGTTTCGCCTCTGTGGTGACCGAAGCAGGTGCTTGGGCCTCAAGCGATCCAGGTCTTTCACCGTTTTGCCTCTGTGGCGACCGAAGCAGGTGCTCGGGCCTCATGCAATCCAGGTCTTTCACCGTTTTGCCTCCAAGCAATCCAGGTCTTTTTCACCGTTTTGCCTCTGTTGTGACCGAATTAAGGATTCGGCCTTCAAGCAATCCAGGTCTCTTTCATCGTTTGCCTCTGTTGTGACTGAAGTAAGGGTTTGGGCCTCAAGCAAACGAGTCAGGTTCTTTCATTGTCTTTTTTTTTTTGTGACTGAAGCAGGTGCTCGGGCTTAAGAGGACAATCTCAAAGCTTATACATACCTTGATCAGCCATTCCAATTAGGTAAGTAATTTCAGGTATGTTTCTATCTTTTTTTTCATTCATTTGCATTTATCATGTCATAATCGCATTCAAAAATGAGAGTCAATCTCAACAAAAATATCATGCATAGCATTTACATAGTCAAAATTAGGTTTCAATTGGTCTTTGAATGCAACCTCTACGAGCTCACCTTCAAAGAGGGGCAGCTGTTGACACTTAATTTTGATTTTAGTTTATAGATTGCATCCTAAAAAAATAGAAAATAGGAATTTATATTCCTAAAAAAAATAACATTGCATATTACATTTTAGGAAACATCATCGGCGGCAGGTATGGACGGAATATGTTTTATCAAAAGATGGAAAGGAAATAAAGGAACAAGGGAAAGAAATAAAATTCAAATCTTGTTCAAAATCTTGCAAGATTGCTTTCTACCCATTATAAAAGAGTCGTACACCTACAGTGAGAAGCATTCATTCACTAGGCATTCACCAAGCATTCACCAAAGGGAGCTTTTACTGAGAGAGGGACTTTCATAAAAAAGCATATACACGTACACATACGCACACGGGGGGAGGTAAACCGAGAGACTGAGGGAGGCTGAGAGAGAGAGAAACAAAGAGAGGCGAGAAAGATCGTTCGGCCAAGAAGCTTCCAGAGAGAGAAGGACGCGCACAGAGGGAGAAGAGGATCGAGAGCGAGAAAGACGAGAGAGAACCTCTTTGAACCTCAAGCCCCGGCGAACCCGATCGTGATCTTCAGCGATTGTTTCCTTTTCTTTTGCTGGTGAGTCACTGTCGTGGGTGTTCCTGCTCGGCTGATCCTTTCCCCCCTCGCGATCGTGGCTGATCAACATAGATGATGAGCTGTTTGATTAACGTGATTCTTGCTTTTGTGTTTGATTTTAATAGAGTTTGATGCATTTAGGGTTTAGATCCTTCTGCTCTTTACCCTGTGATTGAACCCTTGCTGCTATGAAGAAACTCCTTTGAGTGTTTTTGTTGTGGTCGGGGGCCGCTTTTTTCTGTTTTGGCGTCGGCGCCGCCTGCCGTGGTCTTGCCGCGAGCAAGAGGTCACCGTCTCCTTGTTATAGGTCGTCCATGGAGGAAGCGTCGTGAGGAAGAAGACCCTCGCGTGGAGTTGGGCCGTGAGGTGTCGGTTGGCCCAAGAGCAGAGGGGAGCCAGGTCCCTCGCGGGTCTGAACAGAGGATAGACCAAAGAGGGCTTGGTCGCACGCAAGCAGGAGCAGAGAATCAGGCCAGACTGACGTAGGGGTAGGCCCACGCGCGTGGAGGAAAGGGAAGTTGGGCCGGACCAGAACAGGCCCATGCGAAAAGAATCTTGGGCCAGAGAAAATAAAAAGAAAGAAGGAGGGAGAAAAGGCCGGACTGGGCCTGTCGCGGCCCAGTCCAATCCGTTCCTTTCACGAGCCCTCCCTTGGTTTGCTCACGGGTCGGGCGGGCCGAACCGACCCGGTTCGGCCGCCTGACCCGTTCCTTTTCCTTTGTTTATTTAATTTTCATTATGTTATTTGATTTAATAATAAAAAATAAAAAAGTAGAAAAACCTCTAAAAAAATCTTTTTTTTATGTCAATTTGCTTGTTTCTTCATGTTAGCTTCTTTTGGTTAATTTGCTTGCTTTAGATAATAGATTTATCAATTGGAATTGATTTCCAATTCGCAACCGCATATCAATTTTTTTTATTTCGTCTATAAGGCTTTAGACGAGGTAATAAATTGAGCGGGAGTGAAATCGATATTTTGATCTTTAAGGCTTAAGATCGATTTATTGATTCTATTAGCGAAAATTGCTTTTTTTGTTGTTGTTTTCCTTTTGCATGAATTTTTTTTATTTGAATTGCATGTTGAATTACATCTTTCATGTTTAGATTAAATCGCATTTTGGTAATATTGCATATCATGATTAGATTGCACTTTAGCTATTGCATGACATTTAGTTTAGGCATATTAAATTGCATGTCACTTAGGAATTGCATTAGATTTCATATCATTACATGTTAGAAATTTAGAAATCATGTTAGGTTAGATTTTTATGATTAGTTAGTTTAATTAATTTAGAATAAATAAGAAAATGTTAAAAAAATGTCATTTTGCATGTCTTTACTTGGCTAGGTTAATTTAGGATTTTCATATTTTAAAGCATGTTAGGTCATGTCATTAGGTTTACATTTTCATGCATTTGCATATTAGTTTAATCTTCATATTTTAGAATATTATTTATAGTTAAGTTAAGATTTTAATTCAAATTAGGGATTAATTAGGTTTAGTTCCTAGTTTAAATTAGATTTTATTTAACTATAGATAATTGGTTTCATTAATTAATTTAGAATTGCATATAGGATTATTTTCATCACATGCATTGCATACATATTAAAAAGACCAAAAATAGATTTTTTTTGTTGATTTGCTTTACTTTTTGCCTTGTTTATTTTTCTTTGAGTATTTAAATAATTGTGTGCGCACCCGCGTGATCACCATGCATGTTAGGGAATAAAATTAATTCAACCTGCTTGCAAATTATTTTTTTTGAAATAAAAGAAATAGGTTCTCAAGTCTCCGAATTCAAAATCTCTGGTTCGTAAGAGTAAAATACTACTCCCAGTATTTTACATGGGTTTCTAATCGACCCACCACAAATCGATTAGTGGGGACTCCAATTGAATTAATTTGGCATGTTTAAGAATTGAAACCTAAGTCGTGAATTGGTATGAGTTTGGGAAAGCTCGAGCTAAATTAGGTTTAGCAATCCATTGGCTTAACCCTTAGGTGGTGCACCTTCAGGGAGGTCGCGACATTTGCCGGCTTGCGCCTTTAGCTAGTATTCCATAGAGCGGAAGAGTTAATCAGCATTAGATTAAATATTCAGAAGAACATTAGTAAGTTGGTTGGCATACAAATGAGGGCATAATGGAGCCATGTCAATCTAAAGCTATCACCACTTTTGTCTTCATCAATGTAAGATGAAGAAATGCTGCCACAGCTAAGCAAGATCTCCAAATTGATTAACAAATAATACGAATAGGGAAAGAGCAGGACATAATAAACTGATGTGCGAAGCCGCTGTATTTAGGCTGCTTTAGTAAAGAAATGGCTGCATTTCAAATACGAACCAATTGAAGAGCCAGCAAGCATTGAGTGATGTATAACTCCACGAACAAATGGTTAACCGAGAGAATGAGATGATAGATGGATCAGAAGGACCGCTGCCTCCATATGAACCATAACTTGCACACCGCACATGTTCGACATTGCTAGTGAAACGTTCCCTGTTAACCATCTTTACACTAATTTGCAGTAAACACAGCTTAGCACCAACCGATTCGGAGTTATTATGCTTCAAGTACTGGTGATTTTAGACTAAAAACAGAGAGATAAATATTCTGCTACAAATGCTTGAGATGGCAAAAAAGGAAAGAAGCTCGAGATTCACAAGTCTTGCCTCTAGAAACAAACTCGTTACTCTTTGATTCCTAACTCTTATTATGGAGAAATTTGACCTCCATTCGGTGTGTATCAATTTAGGAGCGGCGTTAGCTTTTTCTATTGCTCCCCTTTCCTTTGCATCGTCGCCATATACTAGGATTTTATTACTTTTTAGTAAACTAATTACCACTTACCAAACAAAGGCACCCACTGAAATTCTAGAACAGCCCTGTACCCATCATTTCTGCATGATACATCATACATCCTTCTGTCCCAAGATGAGAATCATCCACGTTAAGTTTCTCTACAGAGGTTCGATTGACGTTTTGGAGATAGGGGCGACTCAGCATCCTCTGTATGTGATGGCACTTCATTTCCACCAATCACAGAGATGACAAGCAAGGATGATCCTGAATCTAATGCAGCAAGTATGTTGCCATTGTCTAAAGACATTCTTATGACACCTAGATGTATTTTCCCAGAATCTGCAACGACTTTTCAGTCTCTATTACCAATAAAAGGGGGAAAAAACTTACAAAAGGTTGCAAGACCTTTGCTCTTAACCACATCTTTCTATTGTTATTATTATTAGAATTCTTTTCTCGGTCCTTCGTTCCCAGAAGATGCATTTCTGCAGATTTCCCTATCTCCATCTTTCCCTTCTTTTACTCTTTCTTCTCTTCTTGGTTAAGTCTCTCCCTCGATTATATCCCGAGCACACAATGCTTGGTTTGGTCTTGTTGCCTCATTACTCACAATCCGGATGTCCAACCCTAAAACACAACACTCACTATTGATGCCCATCCTTTGACTTAAGCAATGAAATCCGTGAGCAATTCGCCCAAGAGCGACATTTACGAGCTTCATACGGAGGGCTAAACATGGCTTACCCCAACAATGATCAACTCTAGTCACCACGTGAAGCCATACGCACATCCAATGGCCATCCCATATGCTCGGAACCAGAAACACTCGGGGCATATGGAACACACACACAGAAAACGAAGCAACAGAGTCACTTCAAAGTCTCGGCCACAACTTAAAATCAAAGGAACCTGAAGCAAGACTAGCGAATCATATGCACATATGACGATCTGGACATGAGATAAATGTATATGCAATCGATTTTAGAAAGACAGCCTCCGTAAATATATGTACAATCTTACTCGTTCATTTTCACAAACAAGTAGTGATCGGTTCAAACACGGAGCACAGAAGAATCATCAAAGTGCTAATTCCGATCTAGAAAATTTCAGCGACACCAAAGTAAATTCAAATGAACAATATTACAATAAGAGGAACATTGCTCACCCTATCTTTTCTCACATCTAGTACGGACTAAAACACAAAAGATAACATTACTGCTCAGTGCATGTGTATTTGACTGCATGTGTACCTCCTTGCTGCTCAGTGCCTTCCCGATCTTTGCCATCCTCTTGCCACTCTCTTGGAGTAGTGTAAGAACCACCTGCTCTTCTCGTCAATGATCAAGTTCCCTAACACGACGCCGATTAGAAACCCGACACCAACGCCGATCAGCACAAACTTCCAATCTAAGCTGAATGGAGGATCTTTGCCAATTTCCTCCCCAGGGGATGGTGGTAATGGTAAGGTGTCTCCGGTTCCAGGGCATTTCTTCGGCAAAGGACTTCCACATAACCCTTCATTCATGGCAAATGAATCGATCGGGAATGTGCTGAACTGAGTCCCTCATGGAATCGGCCCCCATAGTTGATTATGAGAGAAATCGAAAGATTCAAGGAAGTAAGTTGCGCCAGTTGTGGAGGGATCTCTCCTGAGATATTGTTTTGAGAAAGATCAAGACACTCGAGATATGTCAAATTGGCTAAGGAAGGTCGGATGGGACCCGTCAAAAAATTGTTTGACAGGTTAAGCAAAAGGAGTGACTTCAAATCTCCGATGAAATTGGGCAGGCATCCTTCAAATTTGTTATCGGAGAGGTCAACTCCCATTAAGGCATACAGAAATTTTGAGTATTCCCTTTCTGTGCCTTTATTCATCAATTTCACGTCATAAACCATAAAATAATATAATCTATCAATCAGATGGACCGCTGCAACAACATAACTGGGGTAAAACGGAGTTTTAAACTAATCTTGACTACCAATTCCTTTCATGGCATGGAAACTCTGCAAAAACTTGGAAGGAAGTTCACCATTGAAACCATTATGCGAAAGGTCCATGATATACATATTACTAAAATTAAATTGCCTCCCGTATGTTTCTATTGGACCTCAGAACTTATTGGATTTCAAGATAACAGCTTTAAGCTTGGTCAAAACTGATAGCCATAAAGGGAACCCATCAACAATTTGATTGTAACCGAGGTTTAAATACTCTAGCATTGTACAATGCGCCAAAGACCTTGGGATTGGCCCTTGCAATCGATTCTCTCTGAGGTCCATAATCTTCAATGCACAACCCTTTTGGTAAGAATGAGGATTCATGCCCTCAAATTTATTTTTCCCAAGTTTCAAAACTGACAATGACTTAATGTTTCCCACGCACGAAAGAATTGTACCATTCAAAAAATTGTTGGACAAATCAAGAACAGTGAGGGATTTTGCTCGACAAACAGATTGAATTTCTTCGAAGAGGTTATTGTTGGAGATGTCTAGATATGTCAAATTGGGTAGTGGTAGGTTGATCTACTTGTTTTCAAAGCCAGTTAGAAAATTGTGAGAAAGATCTACCCACTCCAAGGATTTTCTGCTACCATTGCCCATCCAAGTAGGAATACTCCCTCTGATTTTGTTGTTTGACAGCAATACAATCTTCAACCCGCTTAAGTAGGCTAAAAACTTGGGAAACTCTTGTAAGTTGCATGACCGTAAACTTAAAGTAGAAACTTTTGGAAGAGTAGCATTCATCCACTACAAAAAAAACAAGGATTTAGCTATGGAAACTTAGCGACGAAAAAATATCCGTCGCTAATTCCCACAGAGTTTGCAATGAAAAAAAAATAAATCCATCTCTAATTCCAACGGAATTTGCGACGAAAAATAGTCCGTTGCTATTTGCGACGAAATTTGTGACAACCATAAAAATTCATTGCTAATTAGCGACGGATAAATATTTTCGTCGCAAATTACGTCGCAAATTTGCGATGAATTTTTTTCCATCGCTAATTAGTGATCGATTTTGCGGCGATCCACATTCCGTCGCTAATTAGCCATGGAAAAAGAATTCCTCGTTAATTTAGCAACGGAAAAATGTTCATCGCAAAATGCGTCTCTAATTAGCCATGAAAAAAGAATATTCGTCACAAATTTGCGACAGAAAAAATATTTCATCGCTAATTTAGTGACGTAAAAAAATTCGTCGCAAATCTGTTGCTAATTAGCCACACAAAAACAAATTCGTGGTTAATTTTGTGACGAAAAAATTTTTGTGGCAAAACCCGTCACTAATTAGCTACGGAAAAAATAATTCATCGCTAATTTAGTGACTGAAAAAATTCGTCGCAAAATCCGTCGCTAAATAGCCATGAAAAAAAAAATTCTTCACTAATTTAGTGACGAAAAATATTTTTTGGAAAAATTCGTCTCTAATTGGCTACGGAAAAAAAATTATCGCTAATTTAGAGATGGAAAAAAATTCGTCGCAAAATCCGTCGCTAATTAGTCACGAAGAAAAATATTCGTCACTAATTTAGCGACGGAAAAAATAATTCGTCGCTAATTTGCGACGGATTTTGCGATGAAAAAGAATTAATCAACGAGAAATAATTTTTGTGAAACATTCATCACACAATTCATAATTGTCTAGAAGGAGTTTATTGAAATTTCACGTAAATGTTTAAGACTACATTGACAAAATTGACAATTTGAACTGAATTGACATTCGTATCAATACTATTATGACTAGATTGGTAATTTTTTGAACTTTAACAATTCAATCTGCTATTGTATTTGCTTTTCAACCACGATGAGCTATCTTGATATTGGAAAATGGGGTCAATGGCTTAGGCCCTTCAAGTGATAATGGAAAATCGGGTCAAGTCTACTACATGAATGCTTGATGATTGTTCGGGAACATTTAGTGATGGACATGCGAATAGTTATTTTGATTTGTGCATCCCTATCATATAGAATCTAGGATTGGATAGATAATGTCAGGGACGTTGATGGTGAAGCAAAAATAGAAGCTATAGAAGTGTACAAAAAAATTGAGGATAAATTAATAATGAAAATATTTTTTATTAGCTAATTATATCAAATAATATAAACTATCCACTAAATATCTTCAACAATTCTCATGATATCTCCATGCAAAAGTCTTGCAGTAGAGTCTTGTCGAGATTTGTGAATTCCAAGTGATTTTTTTTCTCTCATATAGTAACTTTTATTATGAATGCATTTGTTCCGAGAAAAATCTCATGTTAAAGGAAAATAATATCTCCTTTTTAGATTAGGAAATTCATTTTCCTAACTTTAGATTATATATTTTTAGCAAATCCAACTTGTGAAAGTTTGAAAAATTAATCAACAGATAATAATTTCATTCAAAAAAAATACCCTGTGATTCAATTCTCGACATTCTAGTATACATAATTTTTTTGTCTTAATTTATAATTATTCTGAGCAATGTATTGTTGGAGGCTGATTTATTTTAGTTCATTTTCCTCTCTCTTCCTTCTCGGGTCCCAAGCCCAATTACCTTAATGTGAAGCGTAGTACCTCAAGTCCACTTACCTCAAATTTCTCTCTCCTCTTAATCTGATTTCCCTTGCTCTCCTCGATCCTCCCTCAAGTTTCCCTCACTCTCTCCTGCTAGATCTGATTCCCTCGCTCTCCTCGCCCCTCTCTCAAGTTTCCCTCGGTCTCGCGCCCTCAAGTTTCCCTTTCTCTCCTCGCTTCTCCATCTGCTTGAGAATTCCCGACCATCCATCTCAGCTAGGATCAACGTGCCTCCAGGGAGCACCTTCTTGACAACATACGGTCCACTATAGTTCGGAATGAACTTACCTCTGGGATCCGAAATAATGGGGAGTATCTTCCGCAGAACAAGATCGTTTACTTCAAAATGCCTTGGTCGGACCTTGCGGTTGAACGACTTAGCTACCCGCCGTTGGTAACACTGACCATGACAAATGGCTTCAAGTCGCTTTTCATCAATCGGGTTCAATTGCTCAAACCTTTGTTGTATCCACTCAGCTTCAGATAATTCTATTTGGGACAGCACACGCAATGATGGAATTTCCCCTTCAACACGGAGTATTGCTTCCATGCCATACACGAGCGAGAAAGGCGTCGCCCCCACAGAGGTTCGAATTGAAGTTCGATACGCCATTAGCACAAAAGGCAACCTTTCATGCCAGTCACGATAATTTTCAGCAGTCTTCGCCAAAATCTTCTTGATGTTCTTGTTCGCCGCTTCTACTGCACCATTCATTTGAGGACAGTAAGGAGATGAGTTCAGATGCCGAATCTTGAATTCATTAAACAAGCCATCAACGAGCTTATTGTTCAGATTGGTTCCATTGTCGGTGATGATGGCCTCAGGAACGCCATAACGAGCAATAATGTCACGTTGGATGAACCTTACCACATTTCGAGCAGTGACATTTGCATAGGAAGTTGCCTCAATCCATTTAGAAAAATAGTGGATCGCAACTAAGATGAATCGATGACCATTTGATGCCTTCGGATTGATTGGGCCAATGACATCTATTCCCCACATTGAGAAAGGCCAAGGTTCAGACAGTTGATGCAGCTCATTTGGGGGAACATTTACCTTATCCCCATAAATCTGACATTGATGACAGCTCCGCACATGCTTGATGCAATCACTCTCCAAAGTTAGCCAATAGTACCCCAATCTCATGATCTTATTGGCCAGCATATGGCCGTTCATGTGCGGGCCACACATCCCTTCATGCATCTCCTGCATGATCTGTGTTGCTTCAGCTGCATCTACACACCTTAATAGTACTGAATCATGGGATCTCTTGTATAGATTTTCACCACTAATGAAAAATTTTGATGCCATCTTCATTATATATTTCCTATCGGCAGGACCGCTCTCATCAGGAAATTCTTGACTTCTGATGTAGTTCATGATATCATGATACCATGGCTTCCCATCAAGCTCTTCAGTTACGATCATGCAGTAGGCTGGTTTTGCCAAAACATCAATTTTTAAAGGCTCTACCTCCATTCCATCATTGACTCGTAGCATGGACGATAACGTAGCCAAAGCATCAGCGAACTGATTATGAGCCCGGGATAAGTATTCAAATGTGATCTCATCAAATTCCTCTACTATCTCCTCAAGATACTTGTGATACGGAAGCAATTTGGCATCTCGTGTCTTCCATTCACCGACAGTTTGAAGGATGATCAATGTAGAATCCCCAAATACTTTGAGTTTATCAATCTTCATTTCAATCGCCGCCTAAAAACTGAGAATGCATGCTTCGTACTCGGTGATGTTATTGGTGCATGAGAACACCAACTTTGCTGCGACTGGATAGTGTTGCCCAGTTGGAGAGATCAATACTGCCCCAGTCCCTGAGCCCGATAAATTTACCGCCCCGTCGAAAAACATGGTCCACCTATCTTCGCCAATGGACAAGATACGATCATCCGGAGAACACTCCTCCTCGTGAGTATGTTTAGGATTCTCAGCAAGTATGTCTGCAATAACTCTACCTTTAACGGACTTTTGTGGCATGATCTGCACGTCAAACTCAGAAATCAGAATTTGCCATTTAGCCAATTTTCCAACCAAAGCTGGTCAGTCCAGTAAGTACTTGATGGGATAACTTTCAGTCACCAGGAATATATGATAGTGCAATGTGTACTGTCGGAGTCGATGCAGGACCTAAACCAAAGCAGCACATGTTTTCTCCACCTCGGAATAATTCTGCTCTGATATAGTGAACTTTTTACTCAAGTAGTAAATAGCTCGCTCCTTTCCATCCTCGGGTCCTTTCTGGGCTAACATCGCACCCAAAGACTCACTATTAATTGTGAGATAGAGAATCAAAGGGTGGCCCATTATTGGTGGAACTAGGACCGGAGGACATGACAAGTATGATTTCAGCTTGTCAAACGCCTTCTGACAATCATCATCCCAGCGAATCAAGGCATCTTTCTTGAGGAGCTTAAAAAATGGCTTAGCAGTTTCTGACAAATGGGAAATAAATCGAGCTATGTAATTTAATCTCCCCATGAGACTTCAAACGTCCTTGGCGGTCTTCGGATGCGATAATTCACATATGGCCTTCACCTTTGAAGGGTCAATTTCAATTCCCTTATTACTCACCATGAACCCGAGTAATTTACCCGAAGTTACCCCGAATGTGCATTTTGTGGGGTTAAGTCGGAGTTTAAACTCCCGAAGTCGGTCAAATAACTTCTTCAAGGTGTCAATGTGACTTTCTCCCTGTCGAGTTTTGGCGATCATGTCATCAACATAGACTTCGATTTCTTTATGCATCATGTCATGGAAAAGTGCGACCATGGCCCTTTGGTACGTTGCCCCTGCATTCTTGAGACCGAATGGCATTACTTTGTAGTGAAAGGTCCCCCATAGGGTGATGAATACAGTTTTCTCCTTATCCTCATCTTTCATCCTGATCTGATTATATCCCGAAAAACCGTCCATGAAAGAAAACAGTTCAAAGTCCGCAGTGCTATCCACCAGAACGTCGATGTGCGGCAAAGGAAATTCATCCTTAGGGCTAGCCTTATTCAAGTCGCGATAGTCGACGCAAAGTCGAACTCGACCATCTTTCTTCATTACCGGCACAATGTTGGCTACCCAATCGGGGTAATGTGAGACTTCTATGAATTCGACCTTCAAGAGTTTCATCACCTCCTCCTCAATTTTCTTTGATAATTCTGGCATTGTCCTCCGCAACCTTTGCTTTTTAGGAGGCATGTGTGGATTCGTCGGCAGACTGTGTTCCACGATTGTTGGGTCAAGACCCGGCATATCCGCATAAGACCAAGCAAAGACATCTTGGTATTCCTTCAAAAGGGCGACGAGTCGCGAGGCTTCTTCTTCGGGGAGATTTGCCCCAATTTTTACTTCTTTAATGTCCTCCGTGTCACTCAAGTTGATTGTGACAGTATGCTCGGCTGTCAGGGATTTCAGCTTTTCATGCTGTTCCAGACTTCGTTGGATTCCGGCTGGATCTCCATCCGAATCATTTGGTCCTTCATCGCATTCCATAAGGTCCTTCCTGAAACATAAAGTAAACTAATCAGTTAAACAAAAAGGGTTAAATATCTTTTTTGAAAAATAATTTTTTTGGTGTTTTTTTAAATAAAAAATAAAAAAATGATTTTTTTTTGAAAGATTTGGACGAAGAGAGCATGAGGAAGTCCAGGCCTCAGGATTCTCCTTGGGTCGTGTATTTTTTCACTGTTGGATATCATCACCGGACTGAATTGGTGTACCTCGTCATGCCCTCAAAAATGGTGATTTTATTGAATAATTCTGAATGAATTACACTTATTGAAAAGGAATTGCAGAATGAAAGATTGAAGAATCCTAAGAAAGCAATAAATGAAAGGAATTCCCACGCAGAGGAGCAAAGCAGAAATAAATTACTCATGTGGGCTTGCACCCATTTCCTCCTCGGACTCATTCTCAATGGCGCCAATGAAGAGATCTTCAAATAGATTTACTATCCCCTCGAGTCTCTCATCCCGATCAGCCTGGCTCTCAGGAACCACATCATCCATGCCTCCCCATCCATCCGGAATGATGTCTCGGGGGTCAATATAGAAGCTCGGGGGAAAGGAGAACCTTACATGGTAGTCATGATTCATGTTTGATCCCCCTAGAACATAGATCTCCTCCTCATGCATCATCCTGGACGGACCCGGGAATGTTTTTTTGATACGGGGAGGCAATGTATTACTCTCCACACGCTTTTGCGATTCATTAGTAGGCTGATCCTTTCCATGATATCCTAATCCGGCCACACGACGCCTTCAGGAAGGCTGAATTGGATATCGGATCCCCTGATCTTTTCTTCCAAGCCCTTCTCTAGGAACAAAACAACTTTGGGCCATAATCCTCCCCACCATGATAGCATCATTTGACAGCTCGGGGATTGGTGCAGGCGATCCCCGAGACCTATGTATCATTGACACAAGCTCGAACTATTGATAACTGGACTCGAATATATCCTCAGGCTCCACATACAGAATGATAGTTTCATGGTAAATCTGGTGGTCTTCTTCAGCATGGACAGTGACTAGCTTTCCTTCAACCACGAATTTCAAGCATTGATGAAGACTTGAAGGCACAGCTCCAGCGGTATGGATCCAAGGACGACCCAACAAAAAGTTAAAGGCAGTAGAGATGTTCATTACTTGGAACAAGATGTTGAACGTTATTGGCCTGATTTGCACATCCAGATGAATCTCGCCCATCACCTCCTTCTTTGTTCCGTCAAAAGCACGAACGGAAGTTTTAGCAACGTTTAACCTTGAAGAGTCTACCTCGAGACGATGCAAAGTAGCCAATGGGCAAATATTTAGAGCGGACCCATTATCAATAAGAACCCGAGCAACATGCGATTCCTTACACCTGTCGGAGATGTAGAGTGCCTTTGTATGTCCATTCCCATCACCTGGTAATTCTTCATCAGAAAAGGAAACAAGATCCTTAAGGAGTACCGCGCCTATGAACCCTTAAAGCTCGCCTTGATCAATCGTCTCAGGCACATGAATCTCACTCAAGATTTTCATGAGTGCTTTTTGGTGTTTCTCTGACGTTTGCAAAAGTTCCAGTAGAGAAATTTGAGCAGGCATCCTCCGTAGCTGTTCAACCACATCGTACTCACTAGCTTTGATTATAGCTAGAAATTCCTTAGCCTCTTCATCGGTGACATGTTTTGACGGCATAGAATTATTTTGCCCGTAGGTGTGTCCGGACTTTGTCACCAAGTCCACATCAAAATCGTACGACCAAGGAACCGCCTTGTTATTACGGTACTCGTGGGGTTGATGTAGTTCAATTACTATTTCAGGCACCTCCACCTCATTATCAACTGTATCCTCCAGGGGTGGCATGTCCTCAAGTGAGGGGTCTGATTGATTCTCAGCTTCTATGGCAGTAGATTCTTGCTCCCAATTAATGATAATTTGGGAAACCATCGACATTCCTCCTGCATAGTTGCTTTGCACGATTATGCCAGCTTCAATGCTTTTCTGGATCCTCTTCTTCATGACAAACAGTGGAAGGCTCTCCCCAGTCGGGTAATAGCCAGCTGCTACCAACCCTTGATAAATGTTATGAACATTTAGCTTCCATTTCATTTTCTTCCCAGCTTCAACCTTAGAAATTGCATTGACACCTCCCTCGTGCTCCGGAAGAGGATTTTTCTCAACATTTGGTTGAGTGACGTTGAAGGTGAGCACCTTTGTATCTAGAAGACCTAGATCTTGTGCTTAAGGGTGAAACATTCATCAGTCGAATGCCCCACTTCACCCATGTGGTAATCGCACCTCTTTGAAGCATTAAAGTTGTTGAATTTTTCAGGATTCGGACGCTTCGGCTCCTGAGAGAGCAAACCCCTCTTCTGCAAAACAGGTAAAACCTTAGACAAAGGCCCAGGAAGGGGAGTGAATTGCCTCTTGTTGAACTGGCGATGTGCAAATGATCGCCCCCCGACCTGCCGATTTGTAGAGGCATGAACATTTGCAGATCCGCCAGAGCTTGGTTGTGAGTATGCCAAGTTTATCTTCGCAGCTTGCTCTTTATCCTTCCTCGGAGTAAACTTCTTTGTTGGCTCATTGAACCACCTATCTCTTATTCCAATCTCGATCTGCTCCCCAACTGAAATAAGCTAATTGAAAGTGTCAGCAGTGGTGGTTATCATTCGAGTGCGGTATTCATGAGGAAGAGTTTTGATGAACATCTTCCTCATCTCCATGTCTGAAGGCTCAGGATCAACCTGAGCAGCCAGATTCCTCCACCGGATTGCATATTGCTTGAACGACTCGCTCCTCTTTTTCTCGGCTCATTCAAGATCGTCTCGGGAGGGAGTGATGTCGGTTATGAATTGGTAGTGCTTCAGAAAAGCTTGGCAAACTTCCTCCCAGGTTTGGCAGAGGTTTATCCCTTTCGAGATGTACCATTTCAGAGCAGGACCTGTGAAACTTGCCTGGAATGACTGGATCAGCAGAGGAGCATTATCAGCATACTGGGTCATTCTCACCAAGTACATCTGCAGGTGGGTCCTTGGGCAGGCCATGCCGTCATATTTTTTAAACTCCGGCATCTTGAACTTTTTAGGCATTTTCACTTTAGAATAGATAGAAAGATCCATCGGGGACGGGTCTTGAAGGCCCTGCAGCTGTTTTAGCTTCTCCTCGAGCTTCTCGAGGCGTTTCTCCTACTTAGTTTTGTACGAGTCATCAGCAGCGGTCTTTTTCCCATAATCAGCGATGGGATCTTCTTCCAAAGGAGGCATTTCCTCCTCTAAGTTCACAACAATGTCATCCTTTAACCTCGGCAAAGGCGCAGGGGCCGGGTTTAATCGAGCAGCTCTAAATTCGGCAGTAATCTCTTGCATGGTAGTGAGAAACTACCTCATCTGATCCTCCATATTGGAAACACGCTCGCGAAGCTCGTTTTGGTCCGCCATTTTAGTTTGAGATCGCGTGCGGATTGGAGAACGTTTTTTACCCGTGATCACCTTCAAACAAGAAAGGATAGATAAGAATAATTGGCGAAAAAGGAAGACACGGTCCATGACAATGACCTAAAGACTCACTTTTATTCATCTATGAAAATTTCATGAAATATAAAACCAATACCCGAAAAAAATGACTCAACAAAGACTTGAAACAAATGAAACATGACTCGATAAAAGCATTCTATTTAGCTTGTTCTATATACAAATGGGAAGCTAACGCTCGACGCAATTGCCTATTCTCCCTAGCCATTTTCTTCATCTGCTCCTCGAGTTCCTCTGCTTTCCTTTTATATCGCTTGGTTTCGGCTTCACGAGTTGGTTTGGCCGTCACATCAGGAATTTTTGGAAGCCATTCATCTGGGAATTTGAACTTGCGGATGTACCGGACGGTAGCATGATGGATCTTCTGCTTCCCTTCAAGCTCATCTTCAGGCCAAATTACACTCTGAGCATGGCAATTATGCCAAACCTGCTCGATGTGGTGGAATTCCTCCATGAAGTTGGCTCCCGTGAAAGTCGGAATAGATCTAGCTTCGGCGGTGGAGGTAAGTCTTGCAACACTCGAAACTGGCGAACTATCCGGAGCGGATAGTAAGAAGTTGTTCCCGTGATCCCTATCAGGGGAATCGGACCGTCATCGCCATGGAAAAGCCGTGCCTCACGAGCTCGGAACCATCTAGCTTGCCATAGGAAAAATTTGGCCTTTGGATTTCTCAATAAGTTTAACCATTTGGAAAAAGATAGACTAGGAGTTCGATTTTGTAGGACCTTAAACTCCTCGATGGGATAAATAGACTCAGAATAACCACTAATACTCGTGTGTATGGCAAACCCTTTTGTGTGAGAGAAAAACCAGATTTGTAAGAGTTCGATAGGTGCTTGAAAGATTTTTTTCTTCACTTTCTTTGAATCGAGTAAGAGACAAAAATGTCTCAGCTAGAATGGCATTAACAAAATTAACACCAGCACAAACTTGTTTGACTACCCACGCTATGGATGGATCAATGGCATTCTTTCTGAAAGCGAAGATTATGAACCCAAAGAAGGCAAGGATAAAGATTCTGTTTTTCAAGTGAGTCGGGGCAATTTCGAAACATTGATCCAGAAAGGAAAGAGGACATGCATGACAATTATCTTTTAGGACTTTTGTCAACTCAATCTTGGTAACCTTAAGGAAATCAGACAAAAGAGACTACGGATCTATTCCTAAAGGTGGGTTAATCAAGTCGAGATCCAAAGACTTTCCTATGGCAACGCTATATTCCTCGAGAGTCGGAGCAAGCTCGTACTTACCAAACACGAACGTGGAGGTGTGGGGACACCAAAAATGTGCCAAGGCCTGCATTGCCCCGCTTTGAACATCAATGTCGAGGAGCGGAACCAGTCGACCTAATTTGGTTTCCACATAGATTCGGCCATCATGATCTAGCTTATCCCACCATCGCTTGAGCTCGGCTTTTGGAGTAGGAATGAATCGAACATCAGATCTTCCCATTGTATATAAAATGTGACTCGACTCACCTAATTGTCATGGACCAAACAAAATAAATAAGTAAATTGCAAGAGGATAAAGTAGAAAACTTACTTTCCAACCAAGCAAACACATGGACATGCACATGAAAGGTGCGGCTCGATTTCTACTCTAAAAGGCTTAGCAAAATGGAGCTACAAGGGTGGAATGACTAGTCGCAGCCTCGCGTACTAAATCAAAGCCCTTGCAACTCCGGCTTAGCCAAAAGTTGATGCCCTGATGTGACACAGTCTTGCGGGCAGAAGCAAACACCTTTGGCACCAAGAAAGAAAGTTTTCGGGGTTAAGTTGGGCAACCTCTACTACGCGGCCTCGCGGTCGAAGTTGTATCCAACCTAACATCATCCTAAGTTATCCTAGTGCAACCCAGGTCCGGCGGCGGGTTGTGTGTGTCAATGTGTAGTGCTAAAGCAATAAAGCATGCACAACAGTTAATATCACACAACACTTCAAAGAAAGCAATTAAATACTTAAAGCAAAAACAACCTGCAAAAACAATCAACACACGGGTTAGGGATATAAATGGAATTTCACTACCAAGCAATTTTTTTTTGAAAATAAGAAGAAAAGCCTAAGTCCACTAAGGTTCATTGAACTAAGTCCCCAGCGGAGTTGCCAAGCTGTCGCGACCTCCCCGAAGGTGCACCACTTAAGGGTTAGGCTAATGGATTGCTAAACCTAATTTAGCTCGAGCTTTCCCAAGCTTATACCAATTCACGACTTAGGTTTCAATTCTTAAACATGCCAAATTAATTCAATTGGAGTCGCCACTAATCTATTTATGGTGGGTCGATTAGAAACCCATGTAAAATACTGGGAGTAGTATTTTACTCCTACGAACCAGAGATTTTGAATTCGGGGACTTGAGAACCTATTTCTTCTATTTCAAAAAAAATAATTTGCAGGCAGGTTGAATTAATTTTATTCCCTAACATGCATGGTGATCACGCGGGTGCGCACACAATTATTTAAATACTCAAAGAAAAATAAACAAGGCAAAAAGTAAAGCAAATCAACAAAAAAAAATCTATTTTTGGTCTTTTTAATATGTATGCAATGCATGTGATGAAAATAATCCTATATGCAATTCTAAATTAATTAATGAAACCAATTATCTATAGTTAAATAAAATCTAATTTAAACTAGGAACTAAACCTAATTAATCCCTAATTTGAATTAAAATCTTAACTTAACTATAAATAATATTCTAAAATATGAAGATTAAACTAATATGCAAATGCATGAAAATCTAAACCTAATGACATGACCTAACATGCTTTAAAATATGAAAATCCTAAATTAACCTAGCCAAGTAAAGACATGCAAAAGGACATTTTTTTAACATTTTCTTATTTATTCTAAATTAATTAAACTAATTAATCATAAAAATCTAACCTAACATGATTTCTAAATTTCTAACATGTAATGATATGAAATCTAATGCAATTCCTAAGTGACATGCAATTTAATATGCCTAAACTAAATGTCATGCAATAGCTAAAGTGCAATCTAATCATGATATGCAATATTACCAAAATGCGATTTAATCTAAACATGAAAGATGTAATTCAACATGCAATTCAAATAAAAAAATTCATGCAAAAGGAAAACAACAACAAAAAAAAACAATTTTCGCTAATAGAATCAATAAATCGATCTTAAGCCTTAAAGATCAAAATATCAATTCCACTCCCGCTTAATTTATTACCTCGTCTAAAGTCTTATAGACGAAATAAAAAAATTGATATGCGGTTGCGAATTGGAAATAAATTCCAATTGATAAATCTATTATCTAAAGCAAGCAAATTAACCAAAAGAAGCTAACATGAAGAAACAAGCAAATTGACATAAAAAAAAGATTTTTTTAGAAGTTTTTCTACTTTTTTTTATTTTTTATTATTAAATGAAATGACAGAATGAAAATAAAATAAACAAAGGAAAAGGAACGGGTCAGGCGGCCGAACCAGGTCGGTTCGGCCCGCCCGACCCGCGAGCAAACCAGGGGAGGGCCCGTGAAAGGAACGGATTGGACTGGGCCGCGACAGGCCCATCCGGCCTTTTCTCCCTCCTTCTTTCTTTTTATTTTCTCTGGCCCAAGATTCTTTCGCATGGGCCTGTTCTGGTCCGGCCCAACTTCCTTTTCCTCCACGCGCGTGGGCCTGCCCCTACGTCAGTCTGGCTTGATTCTCTGCTCCTGCTTGCGCGCGACCAAGCCCTCTTTGGCCTATCCTCTATTCAAACCCGCGAGGGACTTGGCTCCCCTCTGCTCTTGGGCCAACCGACACCTCACGGCCAAACTCCACGCGAGGGTCTTCTTCCTCACGACGCTTCCTCCATGGACGACCTGCAACAAAGAGACGGCGACCTCTTGCTCGCGGCAAGACCACGGCAGGCGGCGCCGACGCCAAAATAGAAAAAAACAGCCCCCGACGACAACAAAAACACGCAAAGGAGTTTCAGCATAGCAGCAAGGGTTCAATCACAGGGTAAAGAACAGAGGGATCTAAACCCTAAATGCATCAAACTCTATTAAAATCAAACACAAAAGCAAGAATCACGTTAATCAAACAGCTCATCATCTATGTCAATCGGCCATGATCGCGAGGGGGGAAAGGATCAGCCAAGCAGGAACACCCACGATAGTGACTCACCGGCAAAAGAAAAGGAAACAATCGCTGAAGATCACGATCGGGTTCGCCAGGGCTTGAGGTTCAAACAGGTTCTCTCTCGTCTTTCTCGCTCTCGATCCTCTTCTCCCTCTGTGCGCGTCCTTCTCTCTCTGGAAGCTTCTTGGCCGAACGATCTTTCTCGCCTCTCTCTGTTTCTCTCTCTCTTAGCCTCCCTCAGTCTCTCGGTCTACCTCCTCCCGTGTGCGTGTGTGTACGTGTATATGCTTTTTTATGAAAGTCCCTCTCTCAGTAAAAGCTCCCTTCGGTGAATGCTTGGTGAATGC
Organism: Melaleuca alternifolia; assembly: GCA_019926035.1. Taxonomy (NCBI): domain Eukaryota; kingdom Viridiplantae; phylum Streptophyta; class Magnoliopsida; order Myrtales; family Myrtaceae; genus Melaleuca; species Melaleuca alternifolia. The sequence goes on along the minus strand of JAGKPW010000021.1, from coordinate 3,228,736 downwards.
CTAGTGAATGAATGCTTCTCACTGTAGGTGTACGACTATATTATAATGGGTAGAAAGCAATCTTGCAAGATTTTGACCAAGATTTGAATTTTATTTCTTGTTCCTTTATTTCCTTTCCATCTTTTGATAAAACATATTCCGTCCATACTTGCCACTGATGATGTTTCCTAAAATGTAATATGAAATGTTATATTTTTTTTTAGGAATATAAATTCCTATTTTCTATTTTTTTAGGATGCAATCTATAAACTAAAAGCAAAATTAGGTGTCAACAGCAAAGTTAAGCTTTCATAAGGCTAGTGAGCTCAAGCCTTGTCGAGATCTAGCCCTTTGCTTGAGGCTGGCTAGCAGCAGTCGCTATAGCCAGCCACTAGCAGAGAGAGAAGGAAAATGAATAAAAAATGAAAATGATGCAGAAGAAGAAATCAATGAATAAAATAAATTATTAAAAAATTAAAAAATTCGAGAGGAGCAATTTTCAAAATTGTTTTTACCCTTTTACCAATTCACTTTCTGAAATTTATACCTATATGTTTTTGTTCACTAGAAAGTACTTTTGGTTGATTAACCATTTTTAGTGAGCCAAACAAGTGAAATGCAGGGAAAACTAATTCTTGAAAAATACTATCTCCCAAACAAACTCACGAAAGCTACAAACAAGAGGGGAATATATGTTAGAAGATTCACTCAAATCTCCTTTGAATCTGCTTTGAGATTATTGGACAAATACAATTCAAAGTGGTATCAACGAGACAACAATAGAATTGGAAGAAAAGAATAAGGAGACCGAGGCTTGTGTTCAACGCGGTTTCCTTAAAACAGATTTGTCCCCTCTAATACACAGTGAAACTTTGTCTCTTCCAGTACATGTGAGGTTGCTAGACATTTGTGTCCCAAGATACAATGGTTGATAGCAATGAAGAGCAGCACTTCGGAGCTCTCGGGGAATTTGAACAACTTCTTTGCTGAACACACTCTAAAACAATGCAATGCTCTTTCGAAGACAATGCAATCTCTGAATGATTTCGAAATCAGTGTCTGTCTGGACAACAAGAATGAAACAGATCACAAAACCAAGTGGGGAAATGTTTCAGAATTAACATTACCGTTACCGAATTAAATTGGAGGCTAGGGTATTAAATCTACCGTTACAAGCGTTTCGGGTATAATTGCCAATTTAAATCCACCGTTACAACCTTAATACGCTGATTCAATCAGCCGTTACAACAAAACTCTGTAACCAGCAGTTACAAGAAGGCGGATTAAAATCGTCATTAAGACTGATTCTGGCCGTTCTCAAAAGGCAATTAACCCAAGTTGAAAAAAATTAATCCATAAGGCAAAAAGTGGCTTGTCGCTAAACCCAGTTTTTGGGATTGCATTCGTGTACGTAGGTCGTATGCTCACGCCCAAGTTCAGGTTCATTGGGACACGAATTTGCACCTCATGCGCGTGCGCTCGAGGCATAGTGCTTGTACTTTTAACGTTACCACTCTAAAAGAGTATAATCATATAAAAAGCACTCCAAAGCCTTATATTTTTTTCAATGTGAGACTAGTGTTTTTTACTTCCCACTTCCAACTCTTCTTATTTTCCAATGTGGGATTTTCACTTCCCATACAAGTGGGTTCTTTGAGAAACAATTTATCATTCACCCATCCATAATTCCAACAATTTATGGAGTTATATATTGTTCCAGGTGAAATTAGTCTTCTTGACATTTTTAAGCATTAAGAAAGACGTTAATCTATTTCATCCTTTCATGAATTAGTCAGGAATGGGCCGATATAGATTCATCGTAAATTAGCATGCATAATCTAGTTCTCTTTTTTTATTGGTAACTCGGTTAATTGATCGCCTGACGATTTAAAATTACTCAGCGCTCATTGTCAGGAAGTTTCAATTGTTGCCGCAGTAACGAAGAAGTCATCGTTAGTGCTCCACAAAGAAATAGCAATCGGCCAGCATCTTCGAAATGCATTAGGAGGGGAGTTTTGCCTTCACCGAATTGGCCCCTTTCTTATTGGGGATCTTTGCGTGATCGTGAGGCTGGGGGCATCTGCTTTTGGAATTCTCCATGGACGCCTTCAGAGGCTGCAAAGTGGAGTTTCTTCGGTCGCACTCGGTGATTTTGTGCAATGTGAGTTTCCATGTTCAATTGTGTCGTTTATGTTTGAACACCGTGAGTCTAAAACTTAATTTGGATATGAGAGACCCTCAAGCTTGAGCCTTTGTAATTTTGATTCTATAATTACTAATGGATTATTTGCTTCTAAAGTGGATATCGACACTCAAATCGGATCATGTAAATATCACATGTTCCTTTTTTTTAAAATCACTAGTGATTTAGCGTCAATTTGATTGGCAGATTCTATAGCATAAATTTTACAACATTAGGATACCTTGTCATTCTTATCATTAATTTATTTTATGAAGAGGTTTCTTACTTGGATTTAGAAGAACGAAATGATGAGTTTGGGGGCCCCGTAGCCATTGAAAGTAAAAACCAATACAAACGTCTTTTTATTTTTATTTTGGGTAAGTAAAATTTACTAATGTTGGTGCCAAAAAATTTGCACACTTCAAATATTAATAATGAATACTTGTAATTTGGATTGAAAGAATGTTAATTAAGAAACTATAAAAAAGGTACAACCGTTCGACATCTTCAAAACCATATAAGGGATGGAAATTCCACCTTTATATTCAACTATAGTTCTGAATAATTCATTTGTGCAATAAAATTCTACTCATAATAATCAACATATAATGTATAATGAATATTCCAAGCGATCCACATCCTAAGATTTTAGCCATGCATAACACGGGTCAATAGGCTTTCTAATTTTTAGAGCGACTCTTTCTTCAATCAAATCCAAGTATCTCTTTAGATTTGCATGCATGGTGCATGAATGGCCAAAGAAACAGGAGATTTCGATTGTGAAATGTCGCGACCTCCCCGAAGGTGCACCACCTAGGGGTTCGGCTAATGGATTGCTAAACCTAATTTAGCTCGAGCTCTCTCAAGCTCATATCAATTCAAGACTTAGGTTTCACTTTTTAAACATGCAAAATCAATTCAATTGGAGTCGCCACTAATCTATTTATGGTGGGTCGATTAGAAACCCATGTAAAATACCGAGAGTCGTATTTTACCCCTACGAACTAGAGATCATGAATTCAGGGACTTGAGAACCTATTTCTTCTATTTTCAAAATAGCTTGCAGGCAGCTTGAATTGATTTTAAACTTAATCCCTAACATGCACGGTGATCATGCGAATGCGCAGACATTAATGGAAATGCTTAATGAAATAAGACAATAAACAAAAATGACCTAATGAAATCAATCAACAAGAAAACTATTTTTTTTTGGTTTTTTAATGTGCATGTAATGCATGTAATGACAAATTAATTCTATATGCAATTATCCTAATGCAATTCTAGATTAAATAAATTAATCCCTAATTTAAACTAAAACATTATTTTAACTACGGATAATATCTTAAAACATGAAAACTAAACTAATATGCAAATGCCTGACAGTCTAATCCTAATGACATGCAAATCCTAGATTAAATTGGACTAAATGACATGCTATTTAACTAAATGAATTAAATGACATGCAAAAAGGCATTTTTTATGCATTTTCTTATCTAATTAAATGAAATTCGAAATTAAATAAACTAATTAAAACTTAATCTAACATTATACCTAAAAATCTAAATGGGTTATTCTATCATGGACATGCAATGACATTTAACTAAATTAATTAACAACATGCAACTATCTAAATGATGTATGAATGACTTTTATTTTTGAGTTTTATCAATGGAAATTCGAAATTAAGTAAATGCACAAATTAAAAAAAATGATCTATTATTCTAACATCGCTAAAAATGCAATTCCTAAGTGACATATGATTTAACGACATGCAATCTTCCTAATCGGCACGAGATTTAATGTACCTAGACTAAATGTTATGAAATGTCTAACAATGCAACCTAAAACGAAAAGAAAGACTAATGTTATGATATGCATATGAGTTTTTTTTTTTTTTATTGACTTTGAAATAAACATGAAATCCTAATTTAAAATGCAACCTAATCATGCTATGCAATATAATCTAAATGCAATTAACATGAAATGCATTTTTTGGTATTTTTTAATAATAAAGGAGAACATGAAAACTTAAACAAATAATCCTACTATGAAAACCTAAATTAGAAAATGAAAGATCGCCAACAAAAATCAATAAATTGATCTTAAGCCTTAAAGATCAAAATATCAATTATGTCGACTCCCGCATAATAAATTACCTCATCTAAAGCCTTATAGACGAAATAAAAAATTGATTTTGCGGTTGAGAATTGGACGTTTACTTCCAATTAATAGACCTATGACTCAAAGCAAAAATAATAACATGAAAGGAATAAGCAAAACTAACATACTCAAAGACACTTTTTATTGCAGAAATTTTTTTTATTAAATAAGTATAAACAAAATAATAAAAGAACAGAATAAAATCAAAAGAACCGGGTCAGGAGGCCGAACCGGGTCGGTTCGGCCCGCCCGACTCGCGTACGCCCTCCACGTGAGGGGCCTGTTCGTGAGGTAAAGAGACTGGACTAGGCTCGCGAGGGCCCAGTCCAGTTTCTTCTCTTTTTTTTTTCTTTTGCGCGTGGGCCTCCATGCTTCTGTCTCGGCCCATCCAGCCTGCCCCTCCCCCTGTTCATCTTCTTCCTCACCGAGCGTCCGAGATGCAACGCCATGGACAACCTGCGACTTGAACTCGACAAAGTCTTGCGGAAATCCACACGAGCAGCAAAGATTACGCGGAAAAGAAGATGATTTCGTGAGGAATAATCGGTGTAGATGCAACGCAGTGAAGGGGACTTGATTACACGGTTAAAAGCAAACATGATCTAACCCTAAAATGCAGCGAAACAGTGCAAAACGAGGAAGCTTAAGATCACAGCAAGCTTTGGCATGGATTAAACTGGCAAACCCCTTCAATCCGAGAACAAATCATTCAAAAGGGAAAGCATTGTCATCACAGCTTACCTACGAACAGAGGAAAGCAAGGAAAAACACCAGATAAAGGATCGACCGAAACTTCTTCTTCCTCCTGCATGGCCTCTTCTCCTCGGTGTCTTTCCCTCTCTCTCACGTTCTCTCTCCCCCCCTGTGCGTGTATATGCCTTTTTTTCAGAAAAAGTCCTCGAAGGAACCCCTTTGTGTATGCGTGCCTTTTTGCTAAAAGCCAAGTCTTCTCCCTAAAAGTCCTCCTGTCTCTTGTAAGTACTTTCTCTTTATAAAGCTAAATAAAGGCCTCTACCAAAAGTCTCTACAAACCCACGCTTTTAAGGAGGAAAGAAACAAATCTTTGGTCAAATCTGGGAAAGATTTGACCAAATATTATAAAAAGGAACTCCCCCATGCATCTTGCTCCTGGACGCTTTTTTTTTAAAAGCTACGGGATAGCTAAAAATTTGGTCAAATCTTCCAAAGATTTGACCAAATAATATTATTTTATCATGCACCCATCCCCCTATTTTTCCTCAACTTGGAAGCCTCTTATGCTTGGATAATGAAATATTCGGTCAAATACCGAATATTACATTCTTTTTTTTAAACTAAATCCTCCCCTCACTTTACCAATTTATCTTCAATGAAATCAGCTCATTTTCTCTTTCTCATTGACCAAATATTTGCAAATATATGACTGTGATCGCAAATCTTTTCACAATCGCGGCGTTCCCAATTTCGCCGATTAAAGAGACAACGAATCTGAATGAAATTCCATGTTCTCCTTGCACGAGCCCACTTAAATCTATATGCAAAATGCTCTTAAGACTATATGCAAAGTACTCATTTTTTTAGGGATTAAAATAAATCCCTACTTTTCGCCGAAATTTAGGTGTCAACAGCTGCTCCTATTTGAAAGTGAGCTCGTACAGGTTGCATTCAAAGACAAATTGATACCTAAATTTTCATTATGCAAATGCTATGCATGATGTTTTTGTTGAGACTAACTCTCATTTTTTTTCTTTTTTTTTTCTCTTTTTTTATATTTAAAAAATGCAATTACGGTATGTAGAAATGAAAAGGAAGAAGAACATACCTGAGATTGCTTACCTGGTTGGAACGGCAGATCAAGGTATGTGTGAGCTTTGAAACCGTCCTTTCAAGCCCGAGCACTTGCTTCGGTCACAAAAGAAAGACAGTGAAAGAACCTGATTTGTTTGCTAACAATGAAAGATACCTGGATTGCTTGAGGCCCGAAACCTTAATTCGATCACCACAGAGGCAAAACAATGAAAGATACCTGGATTACTTGAGGCCCGAAACCTTAATTCGGTCACCACAGAGGCAAAATTGTGAAAGATACCTAGATTGCTTGAGGCCCGAAACCTTAATTCTGTCACCACAGAGTCAAAACAATGAAAGATACCTGATTAAACTCGAGTCCTTATACGTCGCCATAGGGACTCAAAATGAATTTAAGCTGGGATACCTGTACATCGCCACAGGCTCTCGAGATGAGACACCGATACAACTCTGTCGGTACCTGCACATAGTCAACATGCACGTAGACTGAAGTACATGCATTCAGAATTCTTGATCCCTGAAGAGATAATCACATCATCGAATCATCTACTTCATCATAAAATGCAATTCGTATTTGAGAGATTCTTTGAGACAAGAGACATTCAGTCAGAAAGGACTTTTCGCTCATTCTCATTCAGAAGGACTTTCTGTCCCAATGAGGGAATAGTTGAAACACTCAGTTTCATTGTCATCATGTCAACAAAGATCAAAGTACTCTCGCAAGTGGTACAATCTTACCAATTAGGGAGGTCTTTAATAGGACCGTAATTTGGGCTTGGTCAATGGTTAAGCAAATGGGACTCTTTGAGTCAAGACTTAGAAAGAAAGTCTTCAACAAATGTCGCCAGGTTTACAAGTCAAGGACCCTGCAAATGCAATGGAAACAGTCTTGCTCGCACTTCTTCGAGCTAAGCTTAACACATTAGGAACCTCACATTAATTCAAGTGCCATAATCAGAAGAGACTTTGCAGGCTTGGCTTAAAAGTGTGTATGGGATGAAAAACTGAGAATTTTTCTTCAAACTTAACTTTCGAGTCTTAGACTTTGATTTACTGGGGATGATATATAACGTCAAATTCACCGGGGATTATTGACAAGATTGCCCCATTCAGCATCTCTTAGAATCTAGACACATTGAAGGTCAACCTTTTTTGCAGACTTGAGCCTTTGGCTCTGACTTCTATGGGCATCGGCCTTGCTTTTACCAGGAACACTGCTTTTTCCTTGCCCCTAAGTTCCTTCCATTTTCTTTTGAATTTTGGCATTGGCCTTACTTTTACCAGGCACACTGCTTTTTCATGCCCCATTTTGCCTTTTTTCTTTTTAATGGACTAGACTGACGCATCTGACCTTGGTGTGAGGATGCTTGTATTCTGCTACAATGCCCCAGTGTAAGAGATATTCACCAACGTGGGTTTAATTTGAAATGAAATCATGAGCTCAAAGTAGCTAACAAAGGATAAGAGTGTTTAGGATATAATAATAAATGCTCTTCATCAAATACTCGGTTCCACATGTAAAAGCAACGCTCAAAGATTGATGCAAGTGAAAGCAAGAAAGTTTCTATTCATTTCTCCTTGTACATCAATAATGCAAACGTACCTCCAGTTTGCCCCAATGTGGGGTGATTCTTGACAGGGGTAATATGAAATGAAACTCCTCGAGTGTTTAGGCTCAAAGTGGGCAATCAATGGGTCATTTTAGTGTTTGGGATAGAGAAATGAACTGCCTCCCATCATTTCGGTCATTGTACCTTTCGCGAGAGAACTCTTCGCCTTGCAGCCATGGAATTTTGTATGCTCATCTCACAACTGTATAAATAAGGGATTGTGTGTGGATAGGGCTTACCTTTCGTCATCCCGATGCATCTTGCTTAGCATTCTCAATCAAACAAAAACCTTTTTTGCCAATGTGAACAATAATAATTCATTTAACTAAAAAATATAATGATATCAAATGCAAGAGAGTTGTTAGAAATGAAGGTTCATTGACTGCTCTTGGGTATGAACACGATTTATCACCATGGAAAATCAATTTTTGATGTCGCATTTTTTCCCTGCCCCCTGCACCAAAAGAAAAAGTGCATGAACATGACTCTAAATGAAATCTAAAATTTGTGAAATTTGTATCACTTATCAATGCAATGTCTCTTCCAGATTGGAGAAATGCCCCTACAATTCTGCACGTTAACATTCGCAAATAATTTCCCACATGAAACAAAGAGGTCTTTTTTTATTTTTATTTTATTTTTAAAGCATTGTTTTTTAAATTTTTGAACAAGAAAACATGAAGAAGCCCAACCCTCAAAATTCTCCTTGGATGATTCTGTTCAATTGTTGGATATCGTCACCGAGTTGGTTTGGTGTACCTCATCATGCCTAAAAAATGGTGATTTTATTGAATAACTCAGAATGAATTACACTTATGGAAAAGAAATTGCAGAATTCAAATGAAAGAACGAAAAATCCTAGGAAAGCGATAAATGAAAGAGACTCCTTCCCAGGGGAGTGAAGCGGGAATAAATTACTCATGTGGGCTGGCACCCATTTCCTCCTGGGACTCATTCTCAAGAATTGCATTGACGCCCCTCTCGTGCTCCGGAAGAGGATTCTTTTTAATGTTTGGTTGAGCGATGTTGAAGGTGAACACCTTTGTATCCAAAAAGATCCTAGATTTTGTGTTTCAGGGTGAAACACTCATCAGTTGAATGCCCCACTTCACCCATGTGATAATCGCACCTCTTTGAAGCATTAAAGTTGTGGAATTTCTTAGGATTCGGACGCTTCGGCTCTTGAGAAAGCAAACCCTTCTTTTACAAAACAGGTAAAACCTTAGATAAAGGCCTCGGAAGGGGAGTGAATTGCCTCTTGTTGAACTGATGAGGTGCAAATGATCGGCCCCCGACCTGCCGATTTGTAGGGGCATGGATATTTGAAGGTCCGCCAGAGCTCGGTTGTAAGTATGCCACATTCACTTCAGATGCAAATTCTTTATCTTTTTTAAAAGCAAATTTCTTGAAAGAGGTAGCCTGCTCCATAGCCCAACCATCACGCAAAGCAGTCTCAATACGTTCTCTTACAGGAATCAACCTGCGACTTGAACTCAACAAAGTCTTGCTTGCGGCGGACGGCGCCGAGGCAAATCAAAGGAGACAGATTCTCCAACGACTCCCCAACATTAGAAAATCCACACGAGCAGCAAAGATTATGCGGAAAAGAAGATGATTTCGTGAGGAATAATCGGTGTAGATTAAACGCAGTGAAGGGGACTCGATTACACGGTTAAAAGCAAACATGATCTAACCCTAAAATGCAGCGAAACAGTGCAAAACGAGAAAGCTTAAGATCACAGCAAGCTTTGGCATGGATTAAACCGGCAAACCCCTTCAATCTGAGAACAAATCATTCAAAAAGGAAAACATTGTCATCACAGCTTACCTACGAACAGAGGAAAGCAAGGAAAAACACCAGATAAAGGATCGACCGAAACTTCTTCTTCCTCCTGCGTGGCCTCTTCTCCTCGGTGTCTCTCCCTCTCTCTCACGTTCTCTCTCCCCCCCTGTGCGTGTATATGCCTTTTTTTCAGAAAAAGTCCTCGAAGGAACCCCTTTGTGTATGCGTGCCTTTTTGCTAAAAGCCAAGTCTTCTCCCTAAAAGTCCTCCTGTCTCTTGTAAGTGCTTTCTCTTTATAAAGCTAAATAAAGGCCTCTACCAAAAGTCTCTGCAAACCCACGCTTTTAAGGAGGAAAGAAACAAATCTTTGGTCAAATCTGGGAAAGATTTGACCAAATATTATAAAAAGGAACTCCCCCCTGCAGCTTGCTCCTGGTCGCTTTTTTTTAAAAGCTAAGGTATAGCTAAAAATTTGGTCAAATCTTCCAAAGATTTGACCAAATAATATTATTTTATCATCCACCCATCCCCCTATTTTTCCTCAACTTGGACGCCTCTTATGCTAGGATAATGAAATATTCGGTCAAATACCGAATATTACATTCTTTTTTTAAAACTAAATCCTCCCCTCACTTTACCAATTTATCTTCAATGAAATCAGCTCATTTTCTCTTCCTCATTGACCAAATATTTGCAAATATATGATTGTGATCGTAAATCTTTTCACAATTGCGACGTTCCCAATTTTGCCGATTAAAGAGACAACGAATCTGAATGAAATTTCATGTTCTCCTTGCACGAGCCCACTTAAATCTATATGCAAAATGCTCTTAAGACTATATGCAAAGTACTCATTTTTTTAGGGATTAAAATAAATCCTTACTTTTCGCCGAAATTTAGGTGTCAACACGAAACATGACAAAAACTTCTTATTCGGCAATCTGCGGATGGACAAAAGTCTTCTGGCGGGTCTCTCAAGTTTAAATCATATGTGGAAAAGAAAAATATAAGATGTCGTTTTGAGGACCAACTATGCAATTATGACTACACATGAATGGTCAATCACGGCACGCATGAGAATGACCTAACTTGTACCTTTTCGATGTATGGCCATTTTTTCTCTTTGGAAAAAAATGCCTATTTGCTCGTCACTGTTTAACATTACTTAGAAAAAAAAGGGAGGCTTAAGCAGTATGTTGAAATTGAACAACATCTAAAGCAAGACATGCACACATAGTGTCTTCCCTTTTTAATTCTCATTTTATCAGTACCTTAGTTTTTCATCTTAATTGGAGATTGTGATGCCGTTAGAAATTTTGTGGATATAATTCCCACGCTACTCCAAGAGAAAAACAAAAGCATGGAAATAGATCAGGAAGCCACTGACTTGATGAAGAACTATGCATCACATATAACCATGTGAAGATTATTACTTAAGTTCTAGTCTGAAGTGAGAATGTTTATAAAGGAATTAAGATCTTATCTGCTTTCACTTCATGTCAACTAAAGTTCTAAGTAATTCATTTGCGCAATAAATTTCTACTCATAATGATCAACAGATAATGTATAATGATTAATTTAAAGCAATCCACATTTTTATTACATGAGCCATGCATAGCACTGGTCAATAGGCTTTCTAATCTTTTTGAACCACACTTTTTTCAATCAAACCCAAGTGTCTTTTCAGATTTGCATAGTGCACGATTGGCCAAAACAACATGCAAGTTCAATCGCGAAACATGACAAAAACGTCTTATTTGTCAATCTATAGGATGGGCAATAGTCTTCTAACGGGTCTCTCAAGTTTGGATCATATGTGGAAAATAAAAATATAAGATGTCATTAACAAAGACCAACTATGTAATTATGACTGCACAAGAAAGACCAACTATGCAATTATGACCGCACATGAATGGTCAATCACGGCACGCACGAGAACAACCTAACTTGTACCTTTTCAATGCACGGCCATTTTTTTCTCTTTTTAAAAAAATGCCTATTTGCTTGTAATTCTTTAATATTACTTAGAAAAAAAAGGGGACGCTTAAGCAATATGTTGAAATTGAAAAAATCTAAAGCAAGACATGCACACATAGTATCTTCCATATGTAATTATCACTTTATCGGTACATTAGTTTTTTATTTAAATTGGACATTCAATTATAAGAACCTTAGATTTTCAGGTTAATTTTATATTCAATTGGAAGAACCCATTTGAGCAGTGATACATTAGGAAGCCAAGCAGTTAAATCAATAGAATGTACCTCTTATGTACACCCAAAATATCTAAATCTTTCACTTGTTCATATCTGGTGATAGCACGGTCAAATTTCGGGTCGAAATTGAATTTGCCCCTTTGATTAGATTGGAGGTAGGTTATTGACGCTCAAATTGAAGGGTTGATAAAGAATTACTTTTTTAAGCCTAGGTTTTGGCAGCCATGAATGTGGATGACTACTTATGTGAATATGACCATTCATTCAAAGAAAAATAGTGAGCTAAAAAAGACTTTGACATTTTGCCTTTAGTCGCCCCAAGGTCCTTTCACATAAAATTATGGGGTGGCTAAGAAGAAACCACAAAATCCCTATTCATAAAAGTTACGGCATCGCAATCTCCTTTGGCTCTTTCATGACATGTGTGCTCTTAATCAAACACAAAAATTTGAAAGAAGAAGAAGAAGACAAGATCTTGTCAACGTCCTTAGTGTAGATGTTTTGTACTTGGATAATTTATTTCTCTCAGTGTTTCATTCATGCTTTTGCTAATCCAATGTGTCATGCTGATGGGAGCTCGGCCTCTATTTGATTTAAGATGAGTCTCATAATCAACTGAGCATAGTCTCATTGCGTCAATCCTAAACTCAAACCATGGCTTGCACTCATCACTAGGTGAAAATGGAGATTAGTGGTCGTGGGAGGGTATGGAGTGTGGCGAATTCAATCGTCATGTTGTTGGCCTAGACCTCAATAGCAATTGTCTCTCTAGTACCGCTATTCTTCTTAATCTACTCTACCGTGTTCACTTTCTATCGGAGCTCCAATTGTGTCTGAGGGATTATTGATGTCCATTCATAGATTAATAGTAATCACGCATATTATATCATTATTTTTACATAAATGAGGTCAATATATATATGATTTAAAAATATATGTATAATCAATGATTACCATTTTTTTTAGCTTGAGGACTAAGAATACTCCTAAGAAATGGAGAACGACTCATGTTCATCAACATGAAAGACAGGCAAAAGTCTTTTCCTTGACATCTCAAGATTGATCTAAGATGCCATTTGACGGGACCGATCACGCAATTGTGACTGCACATGAATGATTGATCATGACATGCATGAGAGTGCGTCCTAATTTGTCTCTTGTGTATATGTGACCATTTTTCACTTTTGAAAAACAAAAGATGCCTAATTGCTTATAAATTTTACCATCACTTAAAAACAAAGGGGGAGACTTATAAATTCCTGTTTGTGGAAAGACGAGGAAGCCACTGATCTGATCAGGAACTGGGCACATAGTCGTATATTTTTATGACTTATGATTAGTTTTTGAATGCGGGTGTTTTGTTCGATTTAAGAATGGTCCAAAGTGAATTAAGATTCTTAGCCAACTCATGTTTCCATTCGCTATTACGCAGACGCTATCTTCTTGTTCAATATTCTATCTTTCTAATTGCCTTTTCTCCCCTTCCGACCCGAAAAAAGAAAAAAAATTGCTTTTCCTCCACTAGAAAATCACGTCACATCATCACATATGTGCCCGGTGAAATATCGACATAACAACAAGATAAACATACCAGTGCTTGTTGTGATTATGTGCCCGGTGGCCCTCACTTTGACGTCTTGGCTAATATAAAGGATCTCACTTGGGAGATGTATTCATTCCAAAGTCTAGCTTGGAGAATCGAGTCGAGACCAACAAGATAATTAGGAAAGTCAACAAGTAATTTAATCGTTAAACATGTCAATCAACAGGGGATAGCTTGTTATCCCAAATCACCGATTTTATATCATACGTTTGGTGACACCATAGTCCTGAAAAATAAGAATAAAAATAAAAATTCAAAAGGTTTTTCTTTGCGTAAGTAAAATTTCTGAATATTGGCGTGAAATTCACTCTTGGTATATTAATAACAATTACTCAGAATTAGAATTGAACATCTATTAGTTAACACTATCAAGAAGGTACGACCGGGCATCTTCAAAAGCATACAGGGCACGGAATTTTCACGTTTATATATAAATAGAATTCTGAATAATTCATCCACTCATAATAATGAACAGATCAAGTATACTGCTAAAAAAATTTATTTCCATCAATCCACATCTTAAAATATCATCTAATTTGGGTATGAGAAACACTCAATTATAAGCGGTTGTAACTCCGGTTATTTGTTACTAGCTTTTCTGGTAGAGTAGATACGGACAATTGGATCGAATCACATAAATTTTTTATGTTCTTTATTATTTTTGTAATGATTTTGCAACGATTTGATTGCAAGATTCTATATTTTCTGCATTAATTTTATAACAAAAGGGGTAGCTTGTTATCCTTATCATTAATTTAATTCATGAAGTGTTTCTTATCTGAATTTAGAAGAACGAAATGATGAGTTTGGGGGTACCGTAACCATTGAAAAATAAAAACCAATACAAATGTCTTTTTGTTTTTGGTAAGTAAAATTTACTAATGTTGGTGCGAAAAAATTTCACACAATAATATTTCATAAAAATTTCAACTAAAGTTCTGAATAATTCTTTTGCGCAATAAAATTCTTCTCATGATGATCTATAGATAACGTATAACAATTATTTCAAGCAATCCACATTCTAAGACTTTGGCCGTACATAGCACGCGTCAATAGGCTTTTTAATTTTCTTAGAGATGACCATTTCTTCAATCAAACCAAAGTGTCTTTTCAGATTTGTATGGTGCATGACTGGCCAAAGCAGCATGAAAGTTTAATGATTTGATAGATTATCGCTGCCTATAAAAGACTCTCCATTGAGAACGAACTCCACCACAAAACAGAAGAACCAAAAAAAAAAAAAAAACATGGCACCCTCGTCATGCTTCGTGTTTTGTACTTTCGTCGTCCTTCTCGTGATGATTCATACTTCGCTTGCTAAACCATTATGCCATCTAGACGAGAGCTCGGCCTTGATGGAATTCAAGCTGAGTTTCACAACTGACAGAACAATGAACAATTGTGCTCATCCGAAGGCTGAATCCTGGTTGCCAAATAGAAGCAGAGATTGCTGCTCATGGGATGGAGTCGAGTGTGACGAGGCCACTGGTCACGTCATAGGCCTTGACCTTGGTAACAGTTGTCTTTCTGGTACCATAATTTCCAATACCAGCCTCTTTCGCCTCCTCCTCTTGAAATCACTTAGTCTCGCTTTCAATGACTTCGGCCTTTCCCCAATGCCATACGGTTTTCGCAATCTTTCCAAGTTACAATACCTAAATCTCTCTCATTCAGGTTTCTTAGGAAAAGTCCCATCGGATATCTCACGACTATCAAGATTAATTTCTCTTGATTTGTCTAATCAGTGGTATTCTGAGATGCCTAATATAGATAACTTTATTCAGAACTTAACTATGCTTAGAGAAATTGATCTCTCTAACATAAGAATGTCATCACAATTTCCTCATGTACTTGGAAACTTCTAATCTTTGAAGTCACTTAAACTTGCCAGATGTGAATTGCATGGTGAATTTTCGGTAAGCATCTTTCAATTACCAAACCCGGAAGTCCTCAACATCAGTTATAATTCCAACCTTTCCGGGTTTATCCCCGAATTACATTGGGGTAATCCCTTGAAATCTTTGGATCTTCAACGTACCAACTTTTCAAGAGAAATGCCTGTTTCGATTGGAAACCTCATTTTCTTGAATGAATTAACAATTCGAGATTGTCTTTTCTTGGGTTTACTTCCTAGTTCATTGGGTAATCTTTCTCAGCTTGCTTCTATGGATATATCATATAATAAATTCCATGGTCAAATCCCCGTTTCCTTTGCTAATCTTACTCAGTTATTCTATCTAGATCTCTCTTCCAATAATTTCACAGGTGATAATTGGCTTAGGCTTTTCAAATTGTCGAAACTTACCACTTTGTACCTTGCAGGTAATATTTCAACTAGCAGCAAGGTTCCTTAACCCCAACAAGAAAACAAAAAGAAATGTCTAAACTCAATTAGTAGCCAAACTAACCATCCTTGCTTCTTTACATTCGGCAGGTGTTCAGCTAAGTGGTCCAATTCCATCTTCATTTGAGAACATGACACGGTTGATTGGGCTTGACCTTTCGGATAATTATTTGAAAGGTGAAATTCCAAACTCATTATGGGAGCTCAAGGATCTTCAATTTTTGGACCTTAGTAGGAACAATTTGAGTGGCAACGGGGATTTACACAAACTCAGGAACTTGACTTCATTATATTTGGACTTCAACAACATATCTTTTATCAGAAGGACCGAGATGAATGCCACTCTTCCAAAACTTGTCGATGTAGGTTTACGGTCATGCAACTTACAAGAGTTTCCCAAGTTTTTAGCCTACTCAAGCGGATTATATTGGGTAGATCTGTCAAACAATAAAATCAGAGGGAGTATTCTCACCTGGTTGGGCAAAGGTAGCAGAGAATCCTTGCAGTGGGTAGATCTTTCTCACAATTTTCTAACTGTCTTTGAAAACAAGCAGATCAACCTACAACTGCCCAATTTGATATATCTTGACATTAGTTCTAACTCGCTCAAAATGGAACTCCCTACTCCACCTCCATCAACGAAGTATTACGACATCTCCAACAATAACGTCTTCAGAGAAATTCAGTCTGTTTGTAGAGCAATGTCCCTCGTCTTTCTTGATTTGACCAACAATAGTTTGAATGGCATAATTCCTCCATGCATGGGAAACATTATATCATTGTCAATCTTGAATCTTGGAAAAAATAAATTTGAGGGCATGAATGCTCGTGCTTACCAAAAGGGTTGTCGGTTGAAGGTTATGGACCTCAGAGAGAATCGATTGCAAGGGCCTATCCCAAGGTCTTTGGTGCATTGTACAATGCTAGAGTATTTAAACCTCGGTTACAATCAAATTGTCGATGGGTTCCCTCTATGGCTGTCAGAGTTGACCGAGCTTAAAGTTGTTATCTTGAAATCTAATAAGTTCCATGGTCCAATAGAAACATACGGGAGGCAATTTAATTTTAGTAAAGTGCATGTCATGGACCTTTTGCATAATGGTTTTAGTGGTGAACTTCCTTCCAAGCTATTGTAGAGTTTCCATGCCATGAAAGGGATTGATAGTCAAGATCTGTTTGAATATCAGTTCGACAGCAGGTATGTTGTTGCAGAGTTCCGTTTGGCCTTAGGTATATATTATTTTGTGTATTATTACATGAAATTGATGAATAAAGGCACATAAATTGAATACGAAAAAGTTCCATATGCCTTTATGGGAGTTGACCTCTTCGATAACAAATTCGAAGGATGCCTACCCAATTTCATCGGAGATTTGAAGTTACTCCGTTTGCTTAACTTGTCAAACAATGTTTTGACGGGTCCCATCCCACCTTCCTTAGCAAATTTGACATATCTCGAATGTCTTGATCTTTCTCAAAACAATCTCTGAGGAGAGATCCTTACACAACTGGCGCAACTTACATTCCTTTCATCTTTCGATGTCTCTCATAATCAAATGTGGGGACCGATTCCACCAGGGACTCAGTTCAGCACATTCCCGATCGCTTCATTCGCTATGAATGAGGGGTTATGTGGATGTCCTTTGCCGAAGAAATGCCCTGGAACCGGAGACACTTTACCATTACCACCATCCCCTGGGGAGGAAATTGGTGAAGATTCTCCGTTCAGCTTGGATTGGAAGTTTGTGCTGATCGGCGCTGGTGTTGGGTTTATGATCGGTGTGCTAGGGAACTTGTTCATTGACGAGAAGAGCAGGTGGTTCTTATACTACTCCAAGAGAATGGCAAAAGGATGGAAAAGATTGGGAAGGCACTAAAGAACAAGGAGGTACACATGCAGTCAAATACTCATGGGACATGGAATGAGTAATGTAATCTTTTGGGTGTTTAGTCCGTACTAGATGTGAGAAAAGATAGGGTGTGCAATGTTCCTTTTATTGTAATTTTCTAGATAGAATTAGTGCTTTGATGATTCTTCTGTGCTCCGTGTTTGTACCGATCACCACTTGTTTGTGAAAATGAACGAGTGAGATTGTACATATATTTCGAGAGGCTGTCTTTCTGAAATCGAATGCATATACGTTTATCTCATGTACAGATTGTCATATGTGCAGATGATTCGCTAATCTTGCTTCCAGTTCCTTTTATTTTAAGTCGTGGCCGAGATTTCGAAGTGACTGTGTTGCTTCGTTCTCTGTCTGTGTGTTCCATATGCCCCCCTGAGTATTTCTGGTTCCGTGCATGTGGGTTGGCCAGTGGATGTGTGTATGACTTCATGTAAGACATGCTTATCTCATGTACAGTCCTCTGTATGAAGCTTGTAAATGCTGTTCTCTGGCGAAATGCTCACGTGATTTTGTTGCGTAAGGCGAAGGATGGGCATCAGTGGTGAGTGTTGTGTTATATAGGTGGGACGTCCGGGTCGTGAATAATGAGGTAACAAGATACGTGCTTTTGATGTGCTTTTTTTCATTCTTCCATGTCATTTCCGTGATTGAGTTCCTCAAGTTTTGTTTGGTCTAGTTGGGTGGTTAGGCCACACTAAGATCATAATAAGCACCAAAAACATTGCATGGATGCTTAGTGGGCAAGAACTTTAGGATTCAAAATTTAACAAAAGATTAAAAAAAAAAACTGTGTGTACATTTTAGTTGATTGAATATCAAGTTTATCTACTTAATTAGCACTAGTTAGATAATTGATCAAATCAAATCCTCGGTCCTAGGCCTTTGATTGCGCAAGAAATGAGGCATAATTCTAACATTCACCTAATTTTTAGATAAGTTCAATAGGCTAATGGTGATTCCTTATATAAAATTTTCTTAAATTTAATCGAACTAAAATGAAAAATTCCAATGCTGCATGAGGTTAGGGCTTGGGAGGATGATATTGGTTTTACACCCATTCTACCCGACAGATCCCCGTTTTGGAGAACCATGACTTGTGAAAGACTTAGGAAGACTTCTCTAGCTCAAATAGGTGTCACTGCTAAAGTATGCCTATGAGTGCCTATAATGCCTTGAATGTCAGACATGGATAATGTGTAAATGGGTAACATTATTGGCTAGTTCAAATCTAAGGCCCTGCCCTACGGCCATATTTTTGCTTTCGATGTGTTTACTGTCTACTGGAGGTTTTAGAGTTCCTTTATACTTCTTTGTGATTCATTTAGTTATGTATAGTTCCTCATTAATTTCATATAAAACAAGGTGATGATATATAAAATTTGAGATTATTTTCAATATATGATTACAATTTTCTCTAATGTGATTCAAGGACTAGGAATACTCTTAGGAACTATAGAATGACTCATGTTCGTCAATCTAAAAGATGGGTGAAAATCTTGGCAAGATCATGTAATTTCTTGTCGCCAAAAGAAGAATCTTTGCCCAACTTCAAAGTCTCCCGACTCTCATATTTAGCTAATATAACATTTTCATCAATTGCTCACAGATCCTGTTAAGTGCATAGCGTGTTTGAAACACCGAGATCATAATTACCCAAGTATAACGCATGTACCCTAATGCCAGTAACAAGATATTTTCTCTCCCTTTTTTCATTTTCTGTATTTTTTGTGTTTGTTATTAGAGCACGCATGTCATGGAAGAGCTAGAGGATATTGTAATGTCGTAGCTGTTATCGTTAGCAATTTTGTAATTTTGTGGACATAATTCCTAAGCTACTCCAAGAGAAAAGCAAAAGCATGGAAATAGATCAGGAAGCCACTGATTTGATCAGGAAGCATGCATCACATATATCCATGTAAAGGTCATTACTTAAGTTCTAGTCTGAGCTGAGAATGTTTATAAAGGAATTAAGATCTTATTTGTGTTCACTTCATGTCAACTCATGATTCGCATTGGCTATTATGGAGACGCTATCATCTCGTTGGATATTTTATCTTTCTAACTACTTTTTTCTCCCGTCGAGAATAATGTAATATCATGATTTTGTGCCAAGTGGCATTCGGTTTGACGTCCTCACTGGTATGGAAAATCTAATTTAGGAGATTTAACTCATTCCGAAATCTAGCTTGGAAAGCTAGTATAGACCGAGAAATAGAAAAAAAAAAAAGAACCTCAATAAATAATTCAACCGCAAAACATGACAATAATAAGGGCATTAGTTTTGTCCCGAGTTTGAGCAGTCAAATAAAACTCGACCGACTGTTGATTTGGAAAGTTTCGATTGCTGCTGCCGTAACAAGGAAGTCATCGTTAGTGCTCAACGATGAAATATCAATCGGCCAGCATCTTCGAAATGCATTAGGAGGGGAGTTTTGCCTTCAGCGAATTGGCCACTTTCTTATTGGGGATCTTTGCATAATTCCTGAGGCTGTGGGCGTGTGCGTTTGATTTCTCCAAGGACGCCTTCAGAGGCCGCACAGTGGAGTTTCTTCAGTCCCACACGGTGATTTTGTGCAATGTGAGTTTCTACGTTCAATTGTGTTGTTTATGTTTGAATACCGTGAGTCTAAAACTTAATTTGGATATGAGAGACCTCGAACTTGAGCAATTGTAATTTTGATCCTATAATTATTAATAGATTATTTGCTTCTAAAGTAGATATCGATACTCAAATTGGGACATGTAAATATCTCATGTTCTTTATTTTTTTATTTCACTAATGATTGAGCGTCGATTTGATTGCCAGATTCTATATTTTTCGCATAAATTTTACAACACAAGGGATAGCTTCTTATTCTTATTGTTAATTTATTTTATGAAGAGGTTTCTTACTTGGATTTAGAATAACGAAATGATGAGCTTGGGGGCACCATAGCCAACGACAAATAAAAACCAATACCAAAATCTTTTTTTTTTTTGGTAAGTAAAATTTACTAATGTTGGTTCGAAAAATTTCACACTTCAAATATTAATAAGATGATATGGATTGAATTAATATTAATTAAGACACGAGCAAGAAGGTACAACCATTCGACATCTTCAAAACCATATGGAAATTCCACCTTTAGCCTCCGTTTGTTTCATGAAAAATATAGCATTTATGGAAATCATTTTTCAGGAAATCATTTTCTTGGAAAATGATAATATTTTTTGATGTTCGTTTATCAAAGGCCTCCGGTTCGCTGGCTTCGAGTGAGGTCGAGGCACACTGTTAGAGGCCGCGATATTAAAGGTAAACGAATCGAAGAACATGCAAAATATTTTCCCCTTTCAAAAAAGGGAAAAATATTTTTCTCACTTTTGAAGGTGTTTCTTCCATTGGTGGAAAATATTTTCCTTGACTATTTTATTTTCAGTGAAACATACGTTGAAAAATTAAGAAAATATTTTCTTGGAAGTTATTTTCTGTAAAACGAACGAAACCTTATATTCAACTAAAGTTCTAAATAATTCATTTGCCCCATAAAATTCTACTCATAATGATCAATAGTTAATGTATACTTCTAGAATGATTATTTCAAACAATCCACATGCTAAGACTTCAGCGGTTCATAGCATGGGTCAACAGGCTTTCTAATTTTTTAGAGACTCTTTCTTTAATCAAACCCAAGTCTCCTATCAGATTTACATGGTGCACAAATGGCCAAAGCAACATGAAAGTCCAATCACGAAACATAACAAAAACTTCTTATTTGTCAATCTACAGGACGGGCAAAAGTCTTCTGACAGGCCTCTCAAGTTTGGATTATATGTGGAAAAGAAAAATATAAGATGTTGTTTACGAGGACCAACTATGCAATTATGACTGCACACTGACGGTCAATCACGGCACGCATGAGAACGATCTAACTTGTACCTTTTTGATGTATGGCCATTTTTCCTCTTTGGAAAAAAAAGCCTATATGCTCTTTATTCTTTAATATTGCTTAGAAAAAAAAAGGGAGGCTTCAACAATATGTTGAAATTGAACAACATCTAAAGCAAGACATGCACACATAGTATCTTCCATATTTAATTATCACTTTATCAGTATCTTAGTTTTTCATCTTAATTGGATATTCAATTATAAGAACCCCTAGTTTTTTCAGCTAAATTATATATATAATTGTAAGAACCTATGTAAATAGTGATTCATCAGGAAGCCAAGCAGTCAGTCAATAGAATGTACCTGTTATGTACACTCAAAATTTCTAAATATATCACTTGATCATATATGGTGATATCTCGGTCAAATTTCGGGTCAAAGTTAAATTTTCCCCTTTGATCACATTGGAGGGAAGTTATTGCCACTCAAATTGAAGAGTTAATAAAGACTTACTTTCTTAAGCCTTATAAGAAAAACAAAAAAACCGCCTAGATTTTGGCAGCCATGAACGAGGATGACTACTTGAAGATGACGAGTCATCCAAAGAAAAATAGTGAGCCCAAAAAGACTTTGACATTTTGCCATTAGTCTTCCCACGGGTCCTTCCACATAAAATTATGGGGTGGCTAAGAAAAAACCTCAAAATCCCTATCGATAAAAGTTGTGGCACCACAATCTCCTTTGGCTCTTCCAGGACATGTGTGCTCTCAGATCAAACACAAAAAGTTTGAAAAAAAGAAGAAGACAATATCATGTCAACGTACCCAATGGTGGGTAGCTGTGTTGGTTAAGAGCTTATCCCTAATTACTGAGGTTACCAGTTCGAAACCCGCAGTTGTTAGCTTCTTAAGTGAAGGACCATAGTGTTGGGGTTATGTGTTAGTCTTCCCTGAGGTATAGGGGCTTGGCCCCTTTAGTGTCTTCCGAGCACGGTGAGCTCATGGTAGAGTTCTCGGTTACCAAAAAAAAGTATCATGTCAACGTCCTTAGTGTAGATGTTTTGCACTTGGACCGTTTTTTCTTTGTGTTTCATTCATGCTTTGCTAATTCAATCTGTCCTGCTGATGGGAGATCGGCCTCTATATGGTTTAAGATGAGTCTCGACACTAACCGAGCATATTCTCATTGCGTCAATCCTAAACTCAAACCATGGCCGTCACTCATCACTAGGTCAAAATGGAGATTGGTGGTCGTGGGAGGGTATGGAGTGTGATGAATTCAACTGTCAAGTTGTTGGACTAGACCTCAATAGCAATTGTCTCTCTAGTATCACTATTCTTTTTAATCTACTCTACCGTGTTCATTTTCTTTCGGAGCTCCAATTGTGTCCAAGGGATTGATATCCATTCACAAATTTATGGTAATCACGCATATTACATCATTATTTTTACATAAATGAGGTGAATATATATAATTATAAAAAAAAATTAATCAATGATTATGATGTTTTTGTTTTTGTAGTTTGAGGACTAAGAATACTCTTAAGAAATGGAGAACGACTCATGTTCATCAATGTGAAAGATGGGCAAAAGTCTTTTCCTTGACGTCTCAAGATTAATCTAAGATGCCATTTGACGGGACAATTAATCATGGCATGCATGAGAATGCGACATAATTTGTCTCTTGTGGATATGTGACCATTTTTTTCCCTCTTGAAAAAAGAAAAAAGATGCCTACTTGCTTACAATTTTACCATTACTTATAAAAAAAAAAGGCGGGGAGATTTAGGCAAGATGTTGAAATGCAAAACATCTTCGGTAAGACATAATAGTGTGGTCGATATTAATCATCGTCTTACCAGTGAGATTTCTCATATTGATTGTTGATTCATTTATATGAAGCTAAGAGAACATTAAGTCACCAGGGATTTAAGCCGCTAGACCAGTTTATGCCTGAAAATGTCTAAAATTTTCAGCTGTTTGTGGACAGGAATTCTTGCGCTGCTCCAAGAGAAAACCAAAAGCGTGGAAAAGATGTGGAAGCCACTGATCTGATCAGGAACAGGGCATATAGTCATATATTTATGTGACATATGATTGGTTTTGGAATGCTGGGTGTCTAGTTCGAGTTAAGAACGGTCCAAAGTGAATTAAGATTCTTAGCTATGTTTACTTCATGTCAACTCATGTTTCCATTGGCTATTACGTAGACGCTATCTTCTTGTTCAGTATTCTGTCTTTCTAATTTCTTTTTCTCCCCTTCCGACCCAAAATACTGCAATAATTCTTGCTAAGAAGAACACCCATGTTGTGGCAATTCCACCCAGAAGGTAATTAAAAAAATGTCCTTTTCCTCCGCTAGAAAATAACGGAGATAATTAGAATAGTCAACAAGTAATTTAATCGTTAAACATGTCAATCATAAGGGGATAGCTTGTTATCCCAAATCACCGATTTATATCACGAAGAGGTTTGTAATTTGGATTTAGTAGAATGAAATGGTACAGTTGGTTAGAACACAGTCTGAAAAATAAAAATAAAAACAATAATTTAAAAGTTTTTTCTTTGCGTAAGTAAAAATTTCTAAATATTGGTGTGAAAATATTTCACTCTTCATATATTAATAACAATTACTTAGAACATGGATTGAACATCCGTTAGTTAACACACTATCGAGAAGGTACAACCCTTGGGCATCTTCAAAAGCATAAACGGCATGGAATTTTCACCTTTATATATAAATAAAATTCTGAATAATTCCTCCAATCATAATATTGAACAGATCAAGTATACTTCTAGAAAAATTCATTTCCATCAATGCACATCTTAAGACTTCATCTAATTTGGGTATGAGAAACACTCAAGTGTGAGCAGATGGAACTTCGATACTCCGATTATTAGTAGATTATTTGTTTCTGGCTTTTCCCGTGGAGTATATATCCACACTGGGATCGAATTACGTAAATATTATGTGTTCTTTATTATTTTCGTAATGATGTTGCATCCATTTGATTGCAAGATTCTATATTTTCCGTATTAATTCTATAACAAAAGGGATAGTTTGTTATCCTTATCATACTTTATATCTAGCATAAACTCGTTCAGTTATCCGTTAATTTAATTCATGAAGAGGTTTCTTATTTAAATTTAGAAAAACGAAGTGAGTTTGATGACACCATAGCCATTGAAATATAAAAACCAGTACAAACGTCCTTATTTTTCTAAGGTAAGTATAGTTTGCAAATGTTAGTGTGAAAAATTTCACACTTCAAATATTAATAACTAATCCTTTGAATTTGGATAAAGATATCTTAATTAAGACACTATCGAGAAGGTACAACTGTTCGACATCTTCAAAATCAAAACCATACATGGGATGAAAATTCCTCCTTAATGTTTAACTAGAGTTCTAAATAATTCATCAACGCAACAAAATTCTACCCATATTGATCAAAGGATAATGTATACTTCTAGAATGATTATTTCAAAAAATCCACATCCTAAGACTTTGGCTGTGCATAGCACGGGTCAATAGGCTTTCTAATTTTTCAGAGCAATTCTTTCTTCAATCAAATCCAAGTGTCTTTTCAGATTTGTATGGTGCATGATTGGCAAAATCAGCATAAAATTTTAATGATTAATAGCTTATCGTTGCCTATAAAAGCTTCTTCATTGAGAAAGAACCCCACCACAAAGCAGAAGAACAAAAAAAAAAATGGCACCCTGGTCATTCTTCGTATTTTGTACTTAGATTGTCCTTCTCGTGATGATTCATACTTTGCTTGCTAAACCGTTATGCCATCGAGACGAGAGCTCAGCCTTGATGGAATTCAAGCTGAGTTTCAAAACCAACAGAACAATGTAAGATTGTGCACATCTGAAGGCAGAATCCTGGTCACCAGATATAAGCGAAGATTGCTGCTCATGAGATGGAGTCGAGTGTGAGGAGGCCACTGGTCGCGTCACAGGCCTTGACCTTGGTGACAGTTGTCACGCTCCGCTCCCGAGCATGCGGCAGTCCTTGATCAACCTCTTCTCTTTGGCCATTGAGTAGCGACGTCCCAGGCGGGTCGCTAGCCTTCAAGTCTTTAATGGAAGCGTAAATCCTCGCACCATCAACTCCCACAGATCTCGTCCATAAAATTCGATCTCCAATCATGTACTTAAAAAATGGTGACCACGACGGGTTGAGATAAAATCTTAGTAAGTCTAATCCTATGCCAGAATTAGTGTCATGACCCACTTCTCTCTCTCTCCTTCCCCCTTCCTCACGCGCCGAAGCCCCCCCTTTTCCCCCCTTCTACTTTGACTTTTCTCTCTCCTCTTTCTCCACCTGCACACGCCTCCCCCTGCAGACTTGTCCCCCATCCCATCTATCACTCTCTCTCTCTCCCTTTTCTCTTCCCCCTTCGGTCTTCTTCTCCGTCTTCTTCCTTCTTCTTCCTTCTTCTTCATTTTCTTCCTCTGGCCTTCGGTGGTCGACCGAATGTGGCTGCTCCTCCGTGCCGCGTCGTCGGTCGCTCAAGCTCCGCCCCAGCTCAGCCGCCGCAGCTCGCCACCATTCATTCGTCCTTCGCCATTCGTCCATTTTCCCGTTGTCGTCGTCATGGCTTGGCTCGGAGGCAGCGTCGTTGGAGTCGCCAACCAGCCATCCTCGACCGTGAGAGCCGTCCTCGGGAACCTCATTGGAAGGCCGCCGCCGCCGTTCGGCCAGCTCCTCTCCAGCCCGCCGAAGTCCCCCTCGCCGTTTTCCCCTCGGCCACGGACGCCCTCCAGTCCGGTTTGGCCACCAAGACCGACCACGTCCGGGCCTGCTTGGCCCAGATCCAGCCCGCCTGGGCGCTTGGCCCGCTCATCCTGTGGTCCGGTCGACCCGTCGGACCCTCGCCGGAAAAGTCGCCGGAGTTTCGCCGTCGCCGGAGCTTCGCCGGAGTCCCATGGGTGTGGGTCACTCCTTTGAGGCTTAAGCCCAAACTTGGTGGGCCTTGGTCGGCCCAACTCAGCCCAAGAAGAAAATGAGGAAAATTCGCGGACCGACATCAGTCGCTTGAAGACGCAATTTGAAGTGAGTGGATTCTAACTTTTTATTAGGCGTATTCACTGTTTTAGTAGAAATCGGGTAGAACGGCTAGAGCAAGTAGAATGGCTAGAATCTTGAAATTGCATAGCTTATATGCCGATCGATTAGACCATTAGTTGTATTTGGTTAGTCAATGGATGATAAACCTTTCGATGGTTTAGTTATGATTAGGGCTTGGCATCTCACGCGATACGAGAAATGCCCTCGTATGTTCTCGGGACCCGCGAGGGGTCAGACCCATCGGGTCAAGAGTGGTGTGGTTGGACACCAAAAGGTTGTAAAGTTTATTTATTTACGCTTTATTTATTATTAAGCTTGTAGATCTTAATTTCATTTAATTATTTAATTACTTTAGAAATTGCATTTAAATATTTAATTATTTTAGAATTGCATTTAATTATTAGTTCTGCTATTATATTTTCGTGAATAGTGTTGTTTAGATCCCCTACCAGTCAGCTGACCTGTCCCCTGAAAACCCTAAGATCCCTTCGGACCTTCTAGTAACTCTCAGTGCATATAACTAGAGGTAGGGAGCCCTAGGCTTGGCATGGGTTGTGTGTTCTCTGCGATAACCGGGGATTGGTATGTGAGGTGTTCCACTTAGGCTACAGAGACTTGAGAGTGGGGAGGGACGACCAGGGACCCTAGGACAGGGGTATTCCTAATCTAAGGTTAGGGTTCGTTCACTGAGATAGTTGAATCTCATCCCACCACCCCACCATCCCAGGACCCCAGCATGGACCCGAAACTCTCAGACTCGGAGGACCAGTCAGTGGAGGAGGAGCCTATGGAGAAGGACCTTTACGGGGAGGAAGTTCAGGGACCAGTGGAGCTGGAGCATCTGGAGGACCTGGACTGGGAGCTGCAGCTGGAGCGGACTTGGCCTAAGTTGGCGACTACCCCTTAGGGCTAGTACTCGCCCTCCCTTCCCCTAGTCGCGTTTTTCTTATTTTATTTTATCGTATAGCTGTGCGACGTTGTGTCCTTAGACTGATGTTAGGATTTACCATTTCGTCTTACCTCTTTTGTATTTGGACGTCGACTTGTGATTTTTATGGAAGTACGGTATCTTGTTTCATGGAGCGAAGTGTATATTTTGGATCCTGAAGACATTGCTTCGTCCCCCTTGAATCGGGGCGTGACAGCTTGGTATCAGAGCAAAGGTTAGTAACCACGGAAAGGTTACCTTCTTGGAGTGATAAGGAGTGAATGACTGGACGTATTGGGATAAGACGTCTGGACGCAGGACCTTAGTTAAACCTAAAGACCAGACCGAGATTAGCTCAAGACCCCCACTTAACCTTGAGTTTGGTGTCAATTGTTTAGCTGCGTTGGCACGGTATGGGACGTGTGCAGCAAGGCCGGACATTGGCTAGAAACCATAGGGCTTGGTCTACGCCCGACTCGACCTGGGCGGTATGGGACGCACAGGACGAGGTCAGGCGTGTGACGTGACGTCTGGTTTAGCTGAGTTGGCGCGGTCTAGAACGTGTGCAGCAAAGCCGAACCTGGACTTGTGGTGCCGGAGGGCACGTGGCCGTTGATCGGCGTGGCGAGGCTGGGCCTCTGCTGTTGTGACAATGATCACCCTTTTGAGAGGGTGTGGTGTTTTTGTCACCGCCTGCGTGGCGAAAGTGCGTGGCACCGAGTGAGGGTGGCCACTGACGCACTGAAGTCGAGTTCCTGACGAGGTTTCGACTGGACCCGTGGGGTCGTGTTGTCCTACGGGGTTAGGACGGGTGTTGATGGTGGTTTCCAACACCGAGTGTTGATGATGGTTTCCAACACAGTGACAATGATCACCCTACGGGGGGGTGTGGGTTCTGTCACCGCCTGCGTGGCGAGGGTGCGTGGTATCGAAAGAGGGTGACCACTGATGCACCGTAGTTGGATCCCGACGAGTTTCGATTGAAAACCCGTGAGGTCGAGTATTTTTATGTTTTATTTTGTGCTGAGTTGCACATTTAATATGTTGAGTAACATATGTGATTAGTGTATTGTCGAGTATGACACACTAATAGTAGCATAACTATGCATCGCGTGTTGTCCTTGCTGTGGACAAATATTATTTGTAATGATATCCTAGCTACGAATAGTGTGATATTCTGGATGCTTGTTGAGATATCTTGCGAATGGTGATGAGTGTTACAATATTGAAACCAAGTTTGGTTGTTTGTGAATGGATAGAGGTTAGAGAACTCTGTGGTTAAAGTGACTGTGAGTCGCTTTGCTTTGAGTGTGACACTCAAGGAGACCCGAGGATTGAGAATATCCTCTACTTTTTAGGATCTCCGTGGCGTGATCGCCTAGTCGGCCTAGAGTCAAGGGCCGTGTTGCAGTTAATACTGCTTCAGCAAGTGCTGTTGTGACACAACATTAAGAGCTGCCAGTATTTTCGACACCGGTTGTGAGTGTCGCAACTGAGAGTATTGTGAGCCTTGCCCCTAGTCCAATTTAGCCACAAAAGGGAAAGGGTGGTGTAGAGTTGGGTGGAGTGATTTTCTAAAATTGGGACCTCCACAAACCTTTGGAAGGTGTGATCCGGTAGTTGCCAGACTTTGGCTCCAGAGGGTTGATAAGTAGTGTTCCAATGATGATGTGCATCGTCGTGATAAGGTGATCTTGGCAATTCATCATCTGGGAGATGAGGACAATTGCAAGGTCTGAGACGACCCGGAAGGCACTTGATTATAATGAGCTTTGTAAGCTTACTTGGGTCTTGAGCATGACCACTGGTGGTAGGCCATCAAGGGGATGAAGTTTTCCTGAAAGAATAGAATTGATCTGTGACGCTATTGTGAGAGCGTTAAATAAGAAACAATTCTTGAGCAATGCTGAGAGAGCAGAAAGTGGCCTAGATTTTAAGACTCCACCCGAGTTACTTGTCAGTGAAAGAGGTTGTGGCGAGGTTCGCTAAGTTGCCTAGGTACGGCAAGAGGATCGGGGAAGACCCGTGGATTAGATGTTTAGATCCGGTGTTGAACCCAAGACTTGATGATGAACGCCAGTATGCACCACTGGTAGTCCACACCTAGGATGAGGTGAGGGGCAAAGTCTTGAAAATTGAAAAGGACATGGAAAGGATTGATGTCACTTTTGAACCTCGAATTGTCGTGAGTTGAGACAATCGCTGACAAGAGTTGATGTTTGGAATTTAGTATGCTACCTCTACCAGTAAAAGAAATGGTATTGCGAAGTTGATGATATGCTTGATTATTTAGAGTCGCTATCGCAGAAGATTCCATAAATTTCATATGGGATGTTATGAGCCCTTTGTTGCTAGGCTTTCAAACGGAATTAATTGGACTGGTTACGAAACCATTGATCGTAGTCCTCAAGGTTGCAACCCCCTAACATATTGATGTGTTGTTGACTATTGGGTACATAGAAAGCGAGCCAGTAGTTAGCAGACATGAGCAAAGGTTCTGCGAATAGAAGTGACAAACAAAAGACAAACCATTTTGTCTTGGCAAGGTACTTAGAGACAGACCTAGCCAGTGAGGCAGGTCTAGCACCTTAACCAGTTGCGGTAACCTACCACGCGAGCGCCTCAGCATGATGTTAGTTTTGGTGGGCCTTGGACTGGAGTCATAGCCAACATCCTTGTTGACAAAAGTGGTGGGAAAGAATTTGCAGATAACGCATATTGGCTAACCAAGTTTGCCAAGTACAAACCTCTAGAAGTCCACATGTTTTGGAATGGAAATGGTTGCTCAGCTAAAGCGGTAGTGAGGTCTAATGAATGATTGGTATTGGTGGTATCTAGCCTATACGATTTTGATGTAATCATGGAAATTGATTGATTATGAGAGCAAGGAGCCACAATAGTACTTCACAAAAGTGGTATAGATTTTCTTAGTAAGGATTCCGAATTATGGAATTGTTGGAAACTAAGGAGGAACTTCGGCGATGCTTATTAGACACAAGATGTGGTGCAGCCATGAGAAATGATTCCCACAGTTTTGTCGTTAGAAATGTGAATGCGACCATGGAAGAATCGACGTTAAGGAATACCGTGGTATGATCGCAGAGGTGTTTACAAAGGAGTACTAAGGTTACCTCCTGAGAAGATGCTAATCGTGACAACGATTGAGTTAAATCTTCATATGGATTCAATTCCCCAAAAACCTTATTGGTGGTCATTTTGGAATTGAAGAAGTTGGTAGTGCTAATGCACAATTATTGTACAAAGAATCCATCTACCCTAGTGCGTCACCATGGGGGTACGCTGGTACTTTCACAGAGAAGAAAGAAGGATCCTTGTGATTGTGCACACGAGCTAAAAGGAAATTCGGTTTAGTGGAGGGTAAGACCGTTGGATACAGACCATGGAGTTTTTACCTAGCTGAGTGATAGCGTCTTATTGATCATGGGGTATCATGAGTGTGATTTACTATTGGTCGAAGTGAAAGTTGGAACAGATTCGACTACAATAACCATGGCTGAGTTGATACAACTATCGAAAGAGATAAGTTGATAAAGTAAATGAGCCACAACTAATTATTCAAGTGTGGTGACACAGCTTCGATGGTGATTGCTTGATTAGTGGATAGACCGACGCGAGAAGATATGTCGGAGAGATGATTCTCTGAAGTCTTTTGGATTGTTCTACGAAAGGGGAATTGAGGTCGTGATCAAGTTAACTCACAGCACGGAACCGATCTCTGAGCCACCCTATTGGATGTTATTATCGAAATGAGAGGAATTGAAGGTGTATACACATAATCTACAGGATAAAGGATTTACTTGTCTTAGCACACTACTATGGGTTGCGTTGTGCTGATCCCCCTTCACAAAGTGAAAGGACAAATAATTGCACTTGTATGTTGGCTACCAATAGTTAGAATAACTGATGGTATAAGAGTTAGCCAGAACATAAGCAATGCTCAAGGGTAAGATCGTGTTGGCGACTTTTCGTGAATACACATCGTACTTGAGCTAGTAAGCGCGAGTCTTGGCTTGGCTGTGTGTTATTCTAAGGACACATGATCTCATGTGAAGAGATCTTAGTAGACCTTACTAAGATAAAAACAGTCATGGAATGACCGAGTTAGGCGGCATTGACTGAGACTTGAAGTCTCTTAGGACTGACTGATTGTTAATGTCGGCTTGCGAAAAAGAGTTTGAGCATAGTGATGCCATTGAGGGGAACCACCGAAAGAAGATGTGAAGTTTGAGTAGGCCGATAAGAGTGAAGGAAAGCTTCATGGGCTAAAGTAAGAGTTGACTACTACTTAAGGGTCAATAATTCTGTTAAGTCATGATGGACTGAGTTTTCATAGTGATGCGCTGTATAAAGGACTAGATTGTGTCCTAACCTAATGTAGTTGACATGTAGCCCATATTGTTGGGCAGTGAAGTCTCTTGAGTGGTTGATACATATGACATGATGCATGGCCTGGGATAGGCTGCGGCAAAATTTTACCAGAGCATTTAAAAGCACCAAATAGGTGGACGGATGATACATAATCTTCACCAAGCACTTATACTAGTGATAAGTGGTTTCTCCGAAGGGAATTTAAGATTATGATTTGAGTTGTGGAGGATATAGTACCAAGTTTGGAGGAAGATCTCGATTTCCTCAAGGTGTTATCGTCAATAAGGACGTCGTGGGTTGAGAAGATAAGACAATCGTTGAGATTGAAAGAGAAGATGAACGAGTTGACCAACTAAGATGATTTAAATAGTGCCCTCGTTAGTAAAAAGCCCCTTTGGATTGATGAACTACAAGAAGCTCGTAAGAAATTGATCCAAGGCTTGATTGACCTGCTGGGTGCATGTTCAATTTTGGAATCTAGAGAATAAGGGGAACTTGATGATAAGCCGTTTCTGACTGCTTGCAAGAAAAAGATTAACAGATCGGGAAGCACAACTGAGGCCAGTACATGATGCTCCTTGTGACAGTCACAGGTGAATTTGCAGTGGTATCCACTCGAGACTATTGAGATTGATGAGAAAATTCAGTTGATACTTGTTGAAGAAGATGAAAAACTACAAAAGCTTAAGGAGGAATGAACCGAGGAGGTCTACTCAGCAGTTTTCATAGCTTTGAAAGAGATGAACTAATGTAACTCGAGCAGAAGAAGCTAGAAAAGGGTTGACTAACGCTTCAGCATCGGCGATTTGGTCAGGTCAAATTGATAAGTTGTCCCTAGTATTGCATTGTACAAAGGACTAGGATGGATCTAAGTGAAACCAAATCGAATCGAAGCCATGCGTCAGAGTAGTTGAAGCTTCACGAGCAAATGATGTGGCCATGTAACTTGAAATCTACTACAATCCTCTTTAAGCGAATATTTGAGTCGCAAATTGTGCAGGAATGAGTTCATGGTCTTCACCGACCATTAAAGTCTCAAGTACTTGTCATCACAAGAAGGAATTGATCATGAGACCACACTATTGATGGAACGGCCTAAGGGTCGATGTGGCAATACGAATAACTGAGATGCCTGATCATCAACCAGTGAAGGCTTAGCTTGGTAAGCTAGGAGGCCTACTAAAATCTTGGAGATTCCCAAATGGAAATGAGAATACGTCACTGCGGATTTTGTGACAAATCTGCCAAGGAGTGAGGTCGTAATACAAGTGGGGTCATATCAAAGGGACTGATCGAACCGATTCATTTTCTTATGATTGGTCTACAGAGTCTTGCGAACAAGAAATATAAAGCTTTGGACATTGCAAAATGGGAAGCCACATTGTCTTCAAGGTGTCATCTATGATAGGAACACCTCGTCTAGAGAAGATAAAACAAGAGTTAAGACTGAGGGATCATGGATAGAAGTTGTCCCTTAGGTAAGGTTCTGAGGAATATAAGATTGATGACTAAGTGTCATAATCAAGAGAGACTATCCTGGGGTAAATCCTCATGGCGTGAGAATTTTCGGACATATTTGATCAGAGTGGCGCAGAGAAAGCGTGATGGACTCTAGATGTTGTTAGCTTTCCCTCGATGTAGGATAACTACTAGAGGAAGGTTGCCAAAATCTCCTAGCAACAGTGTTAGTGTGTCAGTAGAGAGACCAACTGAGAAGAAACCGCATTGACAAAAGAATCCTTAGTGATGTTTTTGAGGGAGAGTCACGGCTACACCTAAAAAGCCAAGACTGCAAAGTGGGGACTACGTTTGTCCTCAGTCTTGAATTTTGAAGAATTCGAGGAGAACGACTTAGCGTCGTAAGTTGGGGAGACCGGTCCGGGTGATGATACTATAAGTTAGATCATCAGATATTACATTAGATGAATTTCGGGGACGAAATTCTTTTAAGGGGGGTAGATTGTCATGACCCACTTCTCTCTCTCTCCTTCCCCCTTCCTCACGCGCCGAAGCCCCCCCTTTTCCCCCCTTCTACTTTGACTTTTCTCTCTCCTCTTTCTCCACCTGCACACGCCTCCCCCTGCAGACTTGTCCCCCATCCCATCTATCACTCTCTCTCTCTCCCTTTTCTCTTCCCCCTTCGGTCTTCTTCTCCGTCTTCTTCCTTCTTCTTCATTTTCTTCCTCTGGCCTTCGGTGGTCGACCGAATGTGGCTGCTCCTCCGTGCCGCGTCGTCGGCCGCTCAAGCTCCGCCCCAGCTCAGCCGCCGCAGCTCGCCACCATTCGTTCGTCCTTCGCCATTCGTCCATTTTCCCGTTGTCGTCGTCATGGCTTGGCTCGGAGGCAGCGTCGTTGGAGTCGCCGACCAGCCATCCTCGACCGTGAGAGCCGTCCTCGGGAACCTCATTGGAAGGCCGCCGCCGCCGTCAACCGTCGGCCAGCTCCTCTCCAGCCCGCCGAAGTCCCCCTCGCCGTTTTCCCCTCGGCCACGGACGCCCTCCAGTCCGGTTTGGCCACCAAGACCGACCACGTCCGGGCCTGCTTGGCCCAGATCCAGCCCGCCTGGGCGCTTGGCCCGCTCATCCTGTGGTCCGGTCGACCCGTCGGACCCTCGCCGGAAAAGTCGCCGGAGTTTCGCCGGCGCCGTCGCCGGAGCTTCGCCGGAGTCCCATGGGTGTGGGTCACTCCTTTGAGGCTTAAGCCCAAACTTGGTGGGCCTTGGTCGGCCCAACTCAGCCCAAGAAAAAAAAAAAAGAAAATGAGGAAAATTCGCGGACCGACATCAGTCGCTTGAAGACGCAATTTGATGTGAGTGGATTCTAACTTTTTATTAGGCGTATTCACTGTTTTAGTAGAAATCGGGTAGAACGGCTAGAGCAAGTAGAATGGCTAGAATCTTGAAATTGCATAGCTTATATGCCGATCGATTAGACCATTAGTTGTATTTGGTTAGTCAATGGATGATAAACCTTTCGATGGTTTAGTTACGATTAGGGCTTGGCATCTCACGCGATACGAGAAATGCCCTCGTATGTTCTCGGGACCCGCGAGGGGTCAGACCCATCGGGTCAAGAGTGGTGTGGTTGGACACCAAAAGGTTGGAAAGTTTATTTATTTACGCTTTATTTATTATTAAGCTTGTAGATCTTAATTTCATTTAATTATTTAATTACTTTAGAAATTGCATTTAATTATTTAATTATTTTAGAATTGCATTTAATTATTAGTTCTGCTATTATATTTTCGTGAATAATGTTGTTTAGATCCCCTACCAGTCAGCTGACCTGTCCCCTGAAAACCCTAAGATCCCTTCGGACCTTCTAGTAACTCTCAGTGCATATAACTAGAGGTAGGGAGCCCTAGGCTTGGCATGGGTTGTGTGTTCTCTGCGATAACCGGGGATTGGTATGTGAGGTGTTCCACTTAGGCTAGAGAGACTTGAGAGTGGGGAGGGACGACCAGGGACCCTAGGACAGGGGTATTCTTAATCTAAGGTTAGGGTTCGTTCACTGAGATAGTTGAATCTCATCCCACCACCCCACCATCCAAGGACCCCAGCATGGACCCGAAACTCTCAGACTCGGAGGACCAGTCAGTGGAGGAGGAGCCTATGGAGAAGGACCTTTACGGGGAGGAAGTTCAGGGACCAGTGGAGTTGGAGCATCTGGAGGACCTAACTGGGAGCTGCAGCTGGAGCGGACTTGGCCTAAGTTGGCGACTACCCCTTAGGGCTAGTACTCGCCCTCCCTTCCCCTAGTCACGTTTTTCTTATTTTAT
The DNA here is from genome assembly GCA_019926035.1 of Melaleuca alternifolia. Classification (NCBI taxonomy): domain Eukaryota; kingdom Viridiplantae; phylum Streptophyta; class Magnoliopsida; order Myrtales; family Myrtaceae; genus Melaleuca; species Melaleuca alternifolia. The sequence continues at coordinate 3,193,126 of JAGKPW010000021.1, read as the reverse complement.
TTTATCGTATAGCTGTGCGACGTTGTGTCCTTAGACTGATGTTAGGATTTACCATTTCGTCTTACCTCTTTTGTATTTGGACGTCGACTTGTGATTTTTATGGAAGTACTGGTATCTTGTTTCATGGAGCGAAGTGTATATTTTGGATCCTGAAGACATTGCTTCGTCCCCCTTGAATCGGGGCGTGACAATTAGAAACGCCATCGCGATAGGGTCCCTACTTCCACTCTCGGTACTACCCTAACCACTAATCAGTCCTCAATTAGCTCATCGCCATAGCGCTAATTCCTCCAAAGATTCCATCTTCATCACATTGCCAATTTAGAATCCATCTCTAACACTAAAGGAACATCTCAATGGTCTACCTCATATGCCCGAACCAAGAATGTTACCACCGTGAGGTCCTTACTCGTGTATCTCTCATCAATCGTCATCACCAGTCAAACTCCTTTCGCATAACCCCATGTATAACTCAATCAATTCTATCTCTCTCTAATAATAATTTCATCTTTTCTATGAGTCAACCTGTTCGTGACTGGGCCTTGGCACTAAGCCCGAACCATTGAACACGTCAGGATTAACCACCATAATGCTATAGCTCATTAAGTAAGTAAAAGCACATATGAATAATTAAATTACTAATTGAATAAATAAATTACTCATTAAATAAATAAATTACTAATTGAGTAAATAAATTGCTAAATAAATAAATAAATTACTCAATAAATAATTAAATAAATTACTAAACAAAATAAATAAATAAATAAATAAATAAATAAATAAATAAATTGCGCAATTAGCCAAATAAAACCATCCACAATCGGCTTGAGACCCTAGCTATTCTCGGCTTAAACCGGATTCATCAAAGTACCAGGGTCATTCACCTTGCTGGTTCATTTCAACCATCATGCCAACTCATCAAATCAAAGTCGATACCATTTTCCATCGACTTCCACCATTAATTAGGGCCCACTGGCCTCTAAGGCAAACCGGGGTCAACGACCACGCTAGTCAACTCATCCGCATCAATGATAACACGATCATTAACATTGAATAAATCAACACAATAAGGCATAATAAATTCTAGGACAATTTCCCAAAATTTCTCAAAGTCAACTACTCAGGCCTACTAATTAGGGATTTACCCGGATCCCTAAATGGAATCCAGATTTATCCGTTTGACAAACTACGAGTGTCATCACCTTAAATGGGTAGCCGTTTGCACAACCACGCAATTTCCACAATTTCGCTAAAATAATCCAAAATACGTAAATTTAATAAATAGCTCATCATTAAGCGAAATCTGAGTTAAACTCCTAATTGTGCAAATTGTCGATCCAACCTTACCCCGCTGATTATCAAATCCAACTGCAGCCAATAACTCCCAATTTTGCCCCCAAATTTCTGAATTTACGATTTTGCCCCTAAAACTCTAATTTGGCCCTAATTTGCCAAACTTAGCAATTTGTCTCCACAATCGTAAAATTGCTCACATAACCGTCACTAGCTGCTAACCAAGGTAGCTAACATTACTAATTTACCAATTTACCCTCCAAGTAATCAATTTTGTCAATTTACTCCTAATTGGCCAAAATTACCAAATCACCCCTACTTCTTCCAAAAGTCACCGATCAACTCATAAACATCCAAATTAACCATCAATCCACCTTAATCAAGTCCACAATCATCTACTAAAGCGGTGAACGGGCCTAATTAAGGGATAGGATGTCCACTCACATAATTTCCTCGCGAATAAGCAGCTCACGGTGAACTCCAGTGAACTTCCGGCGAGACTCCGGCGGCTGAGGATGTTCCTTGGTGGTGCTGGAAGGTTGAGGGACTCATCAATGGCTGTGGGTGGCGACGGAATGGCTCGGACATGCCTCAAAGGCGCGCGACCAGCATGCCTTAAAATTGGGTTAGGCGAGCACTAGTTGGTTTGAGACCAAATTCGAGCAAATGGTGCAAAATTGGTGAACCAAACCTATTGGGTTTTGTAGAGGGGACTTACACGAGTCCAATGGTGGTGGTGGCGTCGCTTGAGGTGGCCAGAGTGGCGTGTAATCGCCCATTGAAGGTGCTAGCTGGAATTTGGGTTTAAGGGGGAGGAGTTATGCTTTGAGGGTTGATTTCTCTCAAACAGCTCAACACCAAGGGCCGAAATTGGTGTCATTGTGTTCGTATGACACCCAGCTAGCGATTTGAGGTGGTGGGGAGGAGTGGGTGTCGCCGGAGAGGGCATGGTGGCCGGCGAACAGCAGCTCCGGCGGAAACAGGGGAACTCGGCTGTTTTGGGTGTAGAATGGGTGATTCTAGACCAAATCAATCCCAACCAAAGCCTAGATTAAGGTATAGATCTACAAACCCATTGGAAGCAATGGCAAAGGCTTTAGATCAAAGGATTGGGAGAACTCACGTGTTGAAGCTTGGACAACAAATCTAGAAATTCCAGAAAAACAGCTCCGGCGAGCCTTCTTTGGGGGCTTCTTGACGGCGAACCAGGTGGAGTCACGAGAGGTGGTTGGCCAATATAGAAAGAGGGTGTTACAAGGATTCCAACACCACAAACGACTCGTCAAACAGAGATCTAAGCTGAAAGTTATGGTCTTCCAAAGATGAGGTGTCACTCGGGTCCGAATCTAGAAAGGTTCAAACCCAAAAAAACTGTTCCGAAGGGGCTTCTTTCGGGGCTTCTCAAATGTGATCTAGATGGAGTCTTTGTCTGAGGTTGGTCTCTATGGAAACAAGATGTTACGAGGAAGACAATGGCACAAATGGCACCCAAAACGTAGGTCGGAGCAAGAAGTTATGGCTTTCCAAAAATGAGGGTTTGCACTGTTCAAACCTAGAAAACTGTTCCATATAGGCTTCTTTCGGGGCCTCCCGGTGGCAATCTAGAAAGATTCTTGGGCTGAGGTTGGTGTCTATAGAAAGATTGTGTTTCATAGTTTCCAATGCTGCTAGCGGCTCGTCAAACGGAGGTCGGAGCAAGGAGTTATTACTCCGAGAAGGAGGGCCAGCGAGCTGAAAAACCAAAGAAGAAGAGGAAGATGATGATCGTGGGAGGAGAGAGAGAGAGAGAGAGAGAGAGAGAGAGAAGAGAGAGAGTGAGCTGATGAGATGGGGCTGACTTGTGGGTCCCTCCATATGTTATACCACCAACCACAAGAGAGAGAGAGAGAGAGAGAGAGAGAGAGAGAGAGAGAGTCAAAGGGAGAGAGAGAGAAAAGAGGTGGAGTGCACGCATGGAGAAGAAAGAAAGAAAAGAAAGAAAAGAGAGAGAGAGAGAGATGAGAGAGAAAGAGATTCGGTTGCACATGGAGGTGTTCGCCGGTCAATGGTCAACACTGATCGGTCAACCCAGATAAATAATAAAATAATTAAAAATAAATAAAAAATGGCTAAAAATTACAAAAATCCCAAAAATTATAAAAGCCTCCCTAAACCTCAAATTTGGCTGCACATGGAGGTGTTCGCCGGTCAATGGTCAACATTGACCGGTCAACCCAGATAAATAATAAAATATATTTAAAATACATTTAAAATGACTAAAAATTACAAAAATTCCTAAAAATCCCAAAAATTATAAAAGCCTCCCTAAACCTCAAATTTAAGGTTTTTGGGGGCAAAAACACGATTTATAAATTTTCGGGGGACCAAAACACGATTTCCGAAAATTCGAAATCATCTGAAACGAAATTTCACGATTTAGTCCGAGGAGTTTCCGAGGCCAACGGGCCACAAACTAAACCCGTAAATTCGCGCAATGAAGCCTCAAAAAGGGGGTCAGAAACGGGTTGTTAAAACAAGTGTCTCTTTGGTACCATAGGTTGCAATACCAGCCTCTTTCGCCTTCTCCACTTGAAATCACTCAATCTCTCTATGAATTACTTCAACTTTACCCCAATACCATTCGGTTTTGGGAATCTTTCCAGGTCATAATACCTTAATCTCTCTTATTCAGATTTCTCAGGGAAAGTCCCATCAGATATCCCGCGACTCTCGAGATTAATTTCTCTCGATTTGTCTTACTGCAGCTTGAGATGCCCAATATAGACAACTTTGTTCAGAACTTGACTATGCTTAGAGAAATTGATCTTTCTCATATAAGCATGTCGTCACAATTCCCTCATTTACTTGCAAACTTCTCTTCTTTGAAGTCACTTAAACTTGTACAATGTGAATTGCATGGCGAATTTCCGATAAGCATCTTTCAATTACCAAATCTGGAAGTCCTCGACATCAGTTCCAATACCAACCTTTCCGGTTTTATTCCTAAATTACATTGGGGTAGTCCCTTGAAATCTTTTGGTCTTGGAGGCACCAACTTTTCAGGAGAAATGCCTGTTTCGATTGGAAACCTCGTTCTCTTGAATGAATTAATAATTTGGGGTTCTCATTTCTCAGTTTTACTTCCTAATTCATTAGGTAATCTTTCTCAGCTTGCTTATCTGGATATATCGTACAACGAATTCGATGGTCAATTCCCTGTTTCCTTTGCTAATCTTACCCAGTTGTTCCGTCTAGATTTCTCCTATAATAATTTGACAGGTGATATTTGGCATAGGCTTTAGAAATTGTCAAAACTCACCACTTTGTACCTTTCAGGTAATATTTCAACTAGTAGCAAGGTTCCCCAACCCCAAAAAGGAAAAAAAAAAGAGAAATGACTAGACTCAATTAGTAGCCAAACTAACCATCCTTGCTTCCTTACATTCCTGCAAGTGTTGAGCTAAGTATTCCAATTCCATCGTTATTTGAGAACTTGACGCAATTGGTTAGGCTTGACCTTTCGGATAATTATTTGAAAGGTGAAATTCCAAACTCATTATGGGAGCTCAAGGATCTTCAATAATTGAACCTTTGTCGGAATAATTTGAGTGGCATCGGGGATTTACACAAACTCAAGTACTTTTTCATTAATTATTGTAGATCTGTCAAACTATAAAATCAGAGGAAGCATTCCTACTTGGATGGGCAATGGTAGCATAGAATCCTTGGAGTGGGTAGATCTTTCTTACAATTTTCTAACTAGCTTTGAAAACAAGCAGATCACCCTATCACTGCCCAATTTGACATATCTTGACATTAGTTCTAACTCGCTCAAAATGGAGCTCCCTACTCCACCTCCATCACTGATGTATTACAACATCTCCAACAATAACCTCTTCGGAGACATTCAAACTATTTGTAGAGCAAAATCCCTCACCGTTCTTGATTTGTCCAATAATAGTTTGAATGGCACAATTCCTTCATGCGTGGGAAACAATAATTCATTGTCAGTTTTGGATCTTGGGAAAAATAAATTTGAGGGCATGATTCCTCATGCTTACCAAAAGGATTATGCGTTGAAGATTATGGACCTCACAGAGAATCGATTGCAAGGGTCTGTCCCAAGATCTCTGAAGGATGCCTACCCAATTTCATCGGAGATTTGAAGTCACTTGTTTTCCTTAACCTGTCAAAAGGATGGAAAAGCTTGGGAAGGCACTGAACAGCAAGGAGGTACACATGCAGTCAAATACTCATGGGACATGTATGAGTATGTAATCTTTTGTGTGTTTAGTCCGTCCTAGATGTGAGAAAAGATAGGGTGTCCAATATTCCACTTATTGTAATTTTCTGGATCGGAACTAGCATTTTGATGATTCTTCTGTGCTCCGTGTTTGAACCGATCACCACTTGTTCGTGAAAATGAACGAGTGAGATTGTACATATATTTACATAGGCTGTCTTTCTGAAATCGATTGCGTATATGTTTATCTCATGCCCAGATCGTCATATTTGCATATCATTCGCTAGTCTTGCTTCAGGTTCCTTTGATTTTAAGTCGTGGCCGAGACTTCGAAGTGACTATGTTGCTTCGTTTTCTGTCTGTGCGTTCCATATGCCCCGAGTATTTCTGGTTCCGGGCATGTGGATTGGCCAGTGGATGTGCGTATGGCTTCACGTGGTGACTGGAGTTGATCATTGGTGGGGTAAGCCATGTTTAGCCCTCTGTATGAAGCTCGTAAATGTTGCTCTTGGGCGAATTGCTCACGGATTTCATTGCTTAAGTCAAAGGATGGGCATCAATGGTGAGTGTTGTGTTTTAGGGCTGGACATCCGGATCGTGAATAATGAGGCAACAAGACCAAACCAAGTATTGTGTGCTCAGGATATAATCGAGGGAGAGACTTAACCAAGAAGAGACGGAAGAGTAAAAGAAGGGAAAGAGGGAGATAGGGAAATGTGCAGAAATGCATCTTCTGGGAACGAAGGACCGAGAAAAGAATGCTAATAATAATAACAATAGAAAGATGATGGTTAAGAACGAAGGTCTTGCAACCTTTTGTAAGTTCTTTCCCCCTTTTATTGGTAATAGAGACTGAAAAGTCGTTGCAGATTCAGGGAAAATACGTCTAGGTGTCATAAGAATGTCTTTAGACTATGGCAACATACTTGCTGCATTAGATTCAGGATCATCCTCGCTCGTCATCTCTGTGATTGGTGGAAATGAAGTGCCATCACATACAGAGGATGCTAAGCTACCCCTATCTCCAAAACGTCAATCGAACCTCTGTAGAGAAACTTAACTTGGACGATTCTCATCTTGGGACAGAAGGATGTATGATGTATGGTGCAGAAATGATGGGTACAGGGCTGTTCTAGAATTTCAGTGGGTGCCTTTGTTTGGTAAGTAGTAATTAGTTTACTGGAAAGAAATAAAATCCTAGTACATGGCGACGATGCAAAGGAAAGAGGAGCAATAGAAAAAGCTAACGCCGCTCCTAAATTGATACACACCGAATGGTGGTCAAATTTCTCTATACTAAGAATTAGAATCAAAGAGTGACGAGTTTGTTTCTGGAGGCAGACTTGTGAATCTCGAGCTTCTTTCCATTTTTGCCATCTCAAACATTTGTAGCAGAATATTGATCTCTCTGTTTTTAGTCTAAAATCACCAGTACTTGAAGCATACTAACTCCGACTCGGTTGGTGCTAAGCTGTGTTTACTGCAAATTAGTGTAAAGATGGTTAACAGGGAACGTTTCACTAGCAATGTCGAATATGTGCGGTGTGCAAGTTGTGGTTCATATGGAGGCAGTGGTCCTTCTGATCCGTCTATCATCTCATTCTCTCGGTTGAGCATTTGATCAAGGAGCTACACATCACTCAATGCTTGCTGGCTCTTCAATTGGTTCGTATTTGAAATGCAGCCATTTCTTTACCAAAGCAGCCTAAATACAGCGGCTTCGCACATCAGTTTATTATGTCCTGCTCTTTCCCTATTCGTATTATTTGTTAATCAATTTGGAGATCTTGCTTAGCTGTGGCAGCATTTCTTCATCTTACATTGATGAAGACAAAAGTGGTGATAGCTTTAGTCTGCTGAATGTTTAATCCACTGTGGATTAATTCAGAAGAACATTAGTAAGTTGGTTGGCATACAAATGAGGGCATAATGGAGCCATGTCAATCTAAAAGTGTACGTAATCATTTATTTGACTCTTGAAGCAATCAAGTATAGCCGTAGAATCTGAAGTGAGCACCCTTAATGCTGATTAACTCTTCCACTCTGTGGATTACTGTCTATAGGTGCGAGCCGGCAAAGTTGAGCTTTCATAAGGTTAGCGAGCTCGAGCCTTCTCGAGATCTAGCCCCTTGCTTGAGGCTGGCTAGCAGCCGTCGCCGTAGCTGGCCACTGGCAAAGAGAGAAGGAAAATGAGAAAAAAATGAAAATGAAGAAGAAGAAGAAATCAATGAATAAAATAAATTATTAAAATATTAAAAAATTTGAGAGAAGCAATTTTCAAAATTGTTTTTACCCTTTTAACAATTCACTTTCTCAAATTTATACCTATATGTTTTTGTTGACTAGAAAGTACTTTTGGTTGATTAACCATTTTCAGCGAGCCAAATAAGTGAAATGCAGGGAAAACTAATTCTTGAACAATACTTTCTCCCAAACAAACGCACGAAAGCTACAAACAAGGGGGGAATATATGGAGTTGTATATTGTTCCAGGTGAAATTAGTCTTCTTGACATTTTTAAGCATTAAGAAAGACGTTTATCGAGTTCATCCTTTCATGAATTAGTCAGGAGTGGGCCGATATAAATTCATCGTAAATTAGCCCGCATAATCTAGTTCTCTTTTTTGATTGGTAAGTCGGTTAATTGATTGCCTGACGATTTAGGATTACTCAGCGCTCATTGTCAGGACATCATTGTCTTTTTCTTTCTTATAGAATTTGGACCGACTAGAATGAAACTCAACTGAGATTACAAAGACTTGAGCGAACGAGTTTCCTATAATTAATGTATACGTTGTATGGTATCCCACCAAACATCCCATTATCTTTTTAACGTTTACATTGGCCCGGTCCAATATAAACTCGCATGAAAAATGAATAAAAATTCATGATCTACAAGGATGTCATTTCAAGTAACACGGCATAATTGACCAGGAAAAACAAAAACAAAAAAAGAGTAACCTTTGGTCGGACGTCATTTTCTTTCGCTTTCTAATAGAATTTCAATTGACTATGTTGAAACTCAATTGAGATTACAAATGACTTCAGCGAACAAGTTTTGTATAATTAGTGTATATTTTATATTGTATCCCATCAAACATCGTATTATCTTATTTACATCTACAAATGGGCCAGTCATGTATAGTTTTTCGTGCAAAGGGAGATAAATTCATGATCTTCAAGAGTGTTACTTCTAGTAACCCAGTATTGCGCATACCCAAATACTAGCCTCATTATACAATAAAATTGAAAAACGGGACTGAAATATTTTCCCATTGAAATCAACATTTGGTGTTATAATGATCAAGAGATAATTAAAAAGGAAAAAAGAGAATGATGAATACCTATGCATCGGATGTAAGCTTTTTTTCCTCTCAATTTTGTTGCTGAATAGCATAAAGACGTTAAACAAGACAAGTCAAGTTACATAGTCTGAAATATACGAGCTCCCGGCAGAGTCATTAGACAAGAGGTCTTTAATAACGTCCGAAAGACATGAACGAATAGCAAACTGCAGATTTTGCTCTTCTCAAGCAGGGCCAAAGCATGTACCCTAATGCCAGTAACAAGATATTGTCTCTTTTTTTTTTCATTTTCTGTAATTTTTGTGTTTGTTATTAGAGCACGCATCTCATTGAAGAGCTAGAGGAGATTGTAATGCCGTAGCTATTATCGTTAGCAATTTTGTGAATATAATTCCTACGCTACTCCAAGAGAAAAGTAAAAGCATGGAAATAGATCAGGAAGCCACTGATTTGATCAGGAACTATGCATCACATATATCCTTGTGAAAATTATTACTTAAGCTCTAGTCTGAACTGAGAATGTTTATATAGGAATTAAGATCTTATCTGCGTTCACTTCATGTCAACTCATGATTCCCATTGGCTATTGTGGAGACGCTAAAATCTCGTTGGATATTTTATCTTTCTAACTATTTTTTTCTCTCGTCAAGAATAATGTAATATCATGATTTCGTGCCAAGTGGCAATCAGTTTGACGTCCTGGCTGGTCTGGAAAATCTAATTTAGAAGATTTAACTCATTCTGAAATCTAGCTTGGAAAGTTAGTATAGACCGAGAAATAGAAAAAGAAAAGAACCTCAATAAATAATTCCATCACAAACTTGACGATAATGAGGACATTCAATTAGTCACGAGTTTGAGGTCAAATAAAACCCGACCGACTGTTGATTTGGAAAGTTTCGATTGCTGCCGCCGTAACAAGGAAGTCATCGTTAGTGCTCAACGAAGAAACAGCAATCGGCCAGCATCTTTGAAATGCATTAGGAGGGGAGTTTTGCCTTCAGCGAATTGGCCACTTTCTTATTGGGGATCTTTATGTGATTTGTGAGGCTGTGGGCGTGTGCTTTTGATTTCTCCAAGGACGCTTTCAGAGGCCGCACAGTGGAGTTTCTTCGGTCGCACTCGGTGATTTTGTGCAATCTGAGTTTCTACGTTCAATTGTGTCGTTTATGTTTGAATACCGTGAGTCTAAAACTTAATTTGGATATGAGAGACCCTCGAGTTTGAGCTATTATAGTTTTAATTCTATAATTATTTAATGGATTATTTGCTTCTAAAGTAGCTATCGACACTCAAATCGGATCATGTAAATATCACATGTTCCTTTCTCTTTTTTTTTTTACTAGGGATTTGGCGTCAAATTGATTGGAAGATTCTATAGCATAAATTTTACAACATAAGGGATACCTTGTCATTCTTATTATTAATTTATTTTATGAAGAGGTTTCTTACTTGGATTTAGAAGAACGAAATGATGAGTTTGGGGGCCCCGTAGCCATTGAAAAGTAAAAACCAATACAAACGTCTTTTTATTTTGTTGGGTAAGTAAAATTTACTAATGTTGGTGCCAAAATAATTTCACACTTCAAATATTAATAACGAATTGTAATTTGGATTGAAAGAATATTAATTAAGACACTATCAAAAAGGTACAACCGTTCCACATCTTCAAAACCATACAAGGGATGGAAATTCTACCTTTATATTCAACTAAAGTTCTGAATAATTCATTTGTGCAATAAAATTCTACTCATAATGATCAACAGATAAAGTATAATGAATATTTCAAGCGATCCACATCCTAAGACTTTAGCCATGCATAACACGGGTCAATAGGCTTTCTAATTTTTAGAGCGACTCTTTCTTCAATCAAATCCAAGTGTCTTTTTAGATTTGCATGGTGCATGAATGGCCAAAGAACCATGAGAGTTCGATCGTGAAACATGACAAAAACTTCTTATTCGGCAATTTGCAGGATGGGGAAAAGTCTTCTAGCGGGTCTCTCAAGTTTGAATCATATGTGGAAAAGAAAAATATAAGATGTCATTTATGAGGACCAACTATGCAATTATGACAGCACATGAACGGTCAATCACAGCACGCATGAGAACGACCTAAGTTGTACCTTTTCGATGTATGGCCATTTTTTCTCTTTGGAAAAAAATGCCTATTTGCTCGTAACTCTTTAATATTACTTAGAAAAAAAGGGATGCTTAAGCAATATGTTGAAATTGAGCAACATCTAAAGCAAGACATGCACACATAGTATCTTCCATATTTAATTATCACTTTATAAGTACCTTAGTTTTTCATCTTAATTGGAGATTGTGATGCCGTAGCTATTATCGTTAGAAATTTTGTGGATATAATTCCCACGCTACTCCAAAAGAAAAGAAAAAGCATGGAAATAGATCAGGAAGCCACTGGCTTAATCAAGAACTATGCATCACATATATCCAGGTGAAGATTATTACTTAAGTTATAGTCTGAACTGAGAATGTTTATAAAGGAATTAAGATCTTATCTGCATTCATTTCATGTCAACTAAAATTCTGAGTAATTCATTTGCGCAAGAAAATTCTACTCATAATGATCAACAGATAATGTATAATGATTAATATAAAGCAATCCACATTTTTAAGACTTGAGGCGTGCATTGCACGGGTCAATACGCTTTCTAATTTTTTTGAGCGACACTTTTTTCAATCAAACCCAAGTGTCTTTCCAGATTTGCATAGTGCACGAATGGCCAAAGCAACATGAAAGTTCAATCACGAAACATGACAAAAACTTTTTATTCGTCAATCTACAGGATGCCCAATAGTCTTCTAACGGGTCTATCAAGTTTGGATCATATGTGGAAAATAAAAATATAAGATGTCATTAACAAAGACCAACTATGCATTTGTGACTGCACATGAATGGTCAATCACGGAACGCATGAGAACAACCTAACTTGTACCTTTTCAATGCACGGCCATTTTTTCTCTTTAAAAAAAAATGCCTATTTGCTTGTAATTCTTTAATATTACTTAGAAAAAAAAGGGAGGCTTAAGCAATATGTTGAAATTGAACAACATCTAAAGCAAGAATGTGCCCCTTTGATTTGCACACATAGTATCTTCCATATTTAATTATCACTTTATCGGTACCTTAGTTTTTCATTTTAATTGGACATTCAATTATAAGAACATTAGATTTTCAGGTTAATTTTATATTCAATTGGAAGAACCTATGTGAGCAATGATACATTAGGAAGCCAAGCAGTTAAATCAATAGAATGTGCCTCTTATGTACACCCAAAATATCTAAATCTTTCACTTGTTCATATCTGGTGATATCTCGGTCAAATTTTGGGTCAAAATTAAATTTGCCCATTTGATTAGATTGGAGGTAGGTTATTGACGCTCAAATCGAAGAGTTGATAAAGAATTACTTTCTTAAGCCTTTGCAAAAAGCGCCTCGGTTTTGGCAGTCATGAATAAGGATGACTACTTATGTGAATATGACGAGTCATTCAAAGAAAAATAGTGAGCTCAAAAAGACTTTGACATTTTGCCTTTAGTCGCCCCAAGGTCCTTTCACATAAAATTATGGGGTGGCTAAGAAGAAACCACAAAATCCCTATTCGTAAAAGTTATGGCATCGCAATCTCCTTTGGCTCTTTCATGATATGTGTGCTCTTAATCAAACACAAAAATTTGAAAAAAGAAGAAAAAGACAATATCTTGTCAACGTCCTTAGTGTAGATGTTTTATACTCGGATCATTTTTTTTCTCTCAGTTTTTCATTCCTGCTTTGCTAATCCATTGCGTCATGCTGATGGGAGCTCGGCCTCTATATGATTGAAGATGAGTCTCGAAATCAACCGAGCATATTACATTGCGTCAATCCTAAACTCAAACCATGGCCGTCACTCATCACTAGGTGAAAATGGAGATTAGTGGTCGTGGGAAGGTATGGAGTGCGACGAATTCAACCGTCATGTTGTTGGCCTAGACCTCAATAGCAATTGTCTCTCTAGTACCACTATTCTTTTTAATCTACTCTACCATATTCACTTTCTATCGAAGCTGCAATTGTGTCGGAGGGATTGATGTCCATTCGCGAATTTATGGTAATCACGCATATTATATCATTATTTTTCCATAAATGAGGTGAATATATATACAATTTTAAAAATATTTAATCAATGACTACAATTTTTTTTTTTGTAGTTCGAGGACTAAGAATGTTCCTAAGAAATGAGGAATGACTCATGTTCATCAACGTGAAAGATGGGCAAAAGTCTTTTCCTTGACGTCTCAAGATTGATCTATGATACCATTTGACGGGAAGGTCGACCAAGCAATTGTGACCGCACGTGAATGATTAATCATGACATGCATGAGAGTGTGACCTAATTTGTCTCTTGTGGATATGTGACCATTTTCTCCCCTTTGAATAAAGAAAAAAGATGCCTACTTGCTTATAAATTTTACCATTACTTAAAAAAAAAAAAAACGGGGAGACTTAGGAAATTACATAACATCTTCAGTAAAACAAAGTTGTAGGGCCCTCACTTTGACGTCTTGGCCAATATAAAGAATCTCACTTGGGAGATTTACTCACTGCAAAGTCTAGTTTGGGGGAATCTAGTCGAGACTGACAATATAATTAGGAAAATCGATGAGTAATTTAATCGTTAAACATGTCAATTAGAAGGAGATAGCTTGTTATCCCAAATCACCGACTTATATCATGAAGAGGTTTGTAATTTGGATTTAGAAGAATGAAATAAAAATAAAAAATAATTCAAAAGGGTTTTTATTTGTGTAAGTAAAATTTCTAAATATTGGTGTGAAAAAATTTCACTCTTCATATATTAATAACATTTACTCGGAACTTGGATTGAGCAACTGTTAGTTAACACACTATCGAGAAGGTACAACTGTTGGGCATCTTCAAAAGCATACGGGGCATGGAATATTCACCTTTATATATAAATAAAATTCTGAATAATGCATACACGCATAATAATGAACACATCAAGTATACTTCTAGAATAATAATTTCCATGAATCCACATCTTAAGACTTCGTCTAATTTGAGTATGAGAAACACTCAAGCATGAGCGCTTGTAACTCTAATTCTCCGATTATTAGTATATTATTTGTTTTTGACTTTTTTCATGGAGTAGATACCGACACTCGGATCTAATCACGTAAATATTGCATCGAATTGACTACAAGATTCTATATTTTCCGCATTAATTTTATAACCAAAGGGATAGCTTGCTATGCTTATCATTAATTTAATTCATGAAGAGGTTTCTTATTTGGATTTAGAAGAACGAAGTGATGAGTTTGGTAACACCATAGCCATTGAAATATGAAAACCAGTAAGAACGTCTTTTCTGTTTTTCATGGTAAGTATAATTTGCCAATGTTGGTGTGCAAAATTTCACACTTGAAATATTAATAACTAATACTTTGAATTTGGATTAAAAATATCTCAATTAAGACACTATCGAGAAGGTACAACTGTTCGGCAACTTCAAAATCAAAACCATACATGGGATGCAAATACCTCCTTTATGTTTAACTATAGTTCTGAATAATTCATCAACACAACAAAATTCTACTCATATTGATCAAAGGATAATGCATACTTCTAGAATGATTATTTCAAGCAATACACATCCTAAGACTTTAGCCGTGCATAGCACGAGTCAATAGGCTTTCTAATTTTTTGGAGCGACTCTTTCTTCAATCAAACCTAAGTGTCTTCTCAGATTTCTATAGTGCATGATTGGCCAAAGCAGCATGAAGTTTAATGATTAATAGCTTATCGCTGCTTATAAAAGCTTATCCATTAAGAAACGAACTCCACCACAAAGCAGAAGAACAAAAAATATATGGCACCCTCGTTATTTTTCGTGTTTTGTACTTGGATCGTCCTTCTCGTGATGATTCATACTTCGCTTGCTAAACCATTATGCCATCGAGACGAGAGCTCAGCCTTGATGGAATTCAAGCTGAGTTTCATAACCAATAGAACAATGTACGGTTGTACTCATTCGAAGGCTAAATCCCGGTCACCAGATAGAAGCGAAGATTGTTGCTCATGGGATGGAGTTGAGTGTGACGAGGCCACTGGTCACCTCACAAGCCTTGACCTTGGTAACAGTTGTCTCTTTGGTACCATAAGTTCCAATGCCAGCCTCTTTTGCCTCCTCCACTTGAAATCACTCAATCTCGCTTTCAATGACTTCAACTCTTCCCCAATGCCATACGGTTTTGGCAATCTTTCCAAGTTACAGTACCTTAATCTCTCTAAGTCAGATTTCTCAGGGAAAGTCCCATCGGATATCTCGCGACTCTCAAGATTAATTTCTCTCGATTTGTCTGGTGGGTGGCAGCTTGAGATGCCCAGTATAGACAACTTTATTCAGAACTTAACTATGCTTAGATAAATTGATCTCTCTTCTATAAGAATGCCATCACAATTCCCTCATGCACTTGCAAACTTCTCCACTTTGAAGTCACTTAAATTTGTAGGATGTGAATTGCATGGCAAATTTCCAGCAAGCATCTTTCAATTACCAAACCTAGAAGTCCTTGACATCAATACCAATTTGAACCTTTCTGGTTTTATCCCCGAATTACATTGGGGTAGTCCCCTGAAATATTTGGATCTTGAAGGCACAAACTTTTCAGGAGAAATGCCTGTTTCAATTGGAAAACTCATTTTCTTGAATGAATTAATAATTTGGAATTGTCATTTCTTAGGTTTACTTCCTAGTTCATTAGGTAATCTTTCTCAGCTTGCTTATTTGGATATATCATATAATAAATTTCATGGTCAAATCCCCAATTCCTTCGCTAATCTAACCCAATTGTTCTATCTAGATCTCTCTTTCAATAATTTCACAGGTGATATTTGGCATAGGCTTTTCACATTGTCAAAACTCACCACTTTGTTCCTTTCAGGTAATATTTCAACTAGTAGCAAGGTTCCTTAACCCCCAAAAAAAAAATGAAATTTCTAGACTCAATTAGTAGCCAAACTAACCCATCATTGCTTCTTCACATTCGGCAGGTGTTCAGCTAAGTGGTTCAATTCCATTGTCATTTGACAACTTGACGCGGCTGGTTGAGCTTCACCTTTCGCATAATTATTTGAAAGTGAAATTCCAAACTCCTTATCAGAGCTCAAGGATCTTCAATTTTTGAACCTTCGTCGGAACAATTTGAGTGGCATCGGGGATTTACACAAACTCAAGAACTTGACTGTATTATGTTTGGACTCCAACAACTTATCTTTTATCGGCAACACCGAGTTGAATGCCACTCTTCCAAAACTTTCCACTTTTATCTTTACGGTCATGCAACTTACAAGAGTTTCCCAAGTTTTTAGTCTACTTAAGCGGATTAATGATTATAGATCTGTCAAACAATAGCATCAAAGGGAGTATTCCTACTTGGATGGGCAATGGTAGCAGAGAATCTTTGGAGTTGGTAGATCTTTCTCGTAATTTTATGACTGGCTTTGAAAACAAGCAGTTCAACCTACCATTGCCCAATTTGACATATCTTGACATTAGTTCTAACTTGCTCAAAATGGAGCTCCCTACTCCACCTCCATCATTGAAGTACTATGACACCTCCAACAATAGCCTCTTCAGAGAAATTCAGTCTGTTTGTAGAGCAAAATCCCTCATCATTCTTGATTTGTCCAACAATAGTTTGAATGGCACAATTCCTTCGTGCGTGGGAAGCATTAAATCATTGTTAGTTTTGAATCTTGGGAAAAATAAATTTGAGGGCATGATTCCTCATCCTTACCAAAACGATTGTGTGTTGAAAATTATGGACCTCACAGAGAATCAATTGCAAGGGCGTATCCCAAAATCTTTGGTGCATTGTACAATGCTAGAGTATTTAAACCTTGGGTACAATCAAATTGTCGATGGGTTCCCTTTATGGCTATCAAAGTTGACCGAGCTGATAGCTGTTATCTTGAAATCCAATAAATTTAATGGTCCAATAGAAACATACGGGAGGCAATTTAATTTTAGCAATATGCATATCATGGATCTTTCGCATAATGGTTTGAGTGGTGAACTTCCTTCCAAGTTTTTGCAGAGTTTCCACGCCATGAAAGGGATTGGTAGTCAAAATCAGGATTACTACTACATGAATGCTGTTGCAGAGATCCCTATATCCACCTATACATTTTATTATTATGAGGTGTATTATGACATGAAATTGATGAATAAAGGCACAGAAAGGGAATACTCAGAAGTTCCGTATGCCTTCATGGGAGTTGACCTCTCCGATAACAAATTTGAAGGATGCCTACCCAATTCCATCGGAGATTTGAAGTCACTCCTTTTGCTTAACCTGTCAAACAACATTTTGACTGGTCCCATCCCACCTTCCTTAGCAAATTTGACATATCTCGAGTGTCTTGATCTTTCTCGAAACAATCTCTCAGGAGAGATCCCCCCACAACTGGCGCAACTTACGTTCCTTTCATCTTTCGATGTCTCTCATAATCAACTGTGGGGACCTATTCCACCGAGCAGCAAGGAGTTGCGGATGCAGTCAAATACTCATGGGACAGGGATGAGTAATGTAATCTTTTGTATGTTTAGTCCGTACTAGATAAGAGTAAAGATAGGTTGTGCAAGGTGCCTCTTATTGTAATTTTCTGGATCGGTATTAGTGCTTTGATGATTCTTCTGTGCTCCATGTTTGAACCGATCACCACTTGTTCGTGAAAATGAACGAGTGAGATTGTACATATATTTTGAGAGCTGTCCTTCTGAAGTTGATTGCATATACATTTATCTCATGCCCAGATCGTCATATGTGCATATGATTCACTAGTCTTGCTTCCGGTTCCTTTGATTTTAAGTCGTGGCTGAGATTTCGAAGTGACTGTGTTGCGTCGTTCTCTGTCTGTGTGTTCCATATGCCCCCTGAGTATTTCTGGTTCCGTGCATGTGGGTTGCCCGGTGGATGTGTGTATGACTTCACGTAAGACATGCGTAGCCCTCTGTATGAACTTGTAAATGCTGTTCTTTGGCGAAATGCTCACGTGATTTTGTTGCTTAAGGCGAAGGATGGGCATTAGTGGTACGTGTTGTGTTATAGGTTGGACATCCGGGTCGTGAATAATGAGGTAACAAGACCAAACCAAGCTTTGTGTGCTCACTGCTCAGGTAATATTTGAGGGAGAGACTTAACCAAGAAGAGACGAAAGAGTAAAAGAAGGGAAAGAGGGAGAGAGGGAAATCTGCAGAATTTTTTGTTACGAAATTCCAATCTCCAAAACGTCAATCGAACCTCCGTATAGAAACTTGGATAATTCTCATCTTGAGACAGAAGGATGTATGATGTATGGTGCAGACATGATGTGTACAGGGCTGTTTTTAGAATTTCAGTGGGTTGCCTTTGTTTGGTAAGTAGTAATTAGTTTACTGGAAAGTAATAAAATCCTAGTACATGGTGACGAGCAAAGGAAAGAGGAGCACTAGAAAAAGCTAAAGCATTCGTAAATTGATACACACCGAATGGAGGTCAAATTTTTTTAAACTAAGAATTAGGAATCAAAGAGTGAAGCGTTTGTTGCTGGAGGCAGACTTGTGAATCTCGAGCTTCATTCCTTTTTTTGCCATCTCAAGCATTTGTAGCAGAATACTGATCTCTCTGTTTTTAGTCTGAACTCACCGGTACTTGAAGCATAATAACTCCAAATGGGTTGGTGCTAAGCTGTGTTTACTTCAAAGTAATGTAACCCGGTATTATTTCTAGTAATACACGGGCAAATGTCTACAAGAGTGTTATTTCTAGTAACCCAGTATCGCGCATACCCAAATACTAGCCTCGTTATTCAATAGGATTGAAAAACGGGAATGAAATATTTTCACATTATAATCAACATTTGGTGTGATAATGATCAAGAGATGATTAAAAAGCAAAAAGAGAATGATGAATACCTATGTAGTATGCATCGGAGATAAGCTTGTTTTTCCTCTCAATTTTGTTGCTGAATAGCATAAAGACTTTAAACAAGACAAGTTACAAAGTCCGAAATATACGTGCTCTTGGCAGTCATTAGACAAAAGGTCTTTCATAACATGCGAAAGAGAGGAATGAATAGAAAACTGCAGACGTTGCTCTTTTCCAAGCAGGGCCAAAGCATCAGTATACCCTACTGCTTCTCTAAATATGTGCTTAGTTTTGTATTCCCGCATGCAGCTCCATCGGCAAGTTCCTACATTCAGCCAAAAGAGGTTCCATTAGTAAATTACGCCTACGAGTGCCGGTAATTGCTTGAATGACAGACCGGGCATTCATTACAACGTGCGAAAATGGGTAACATTATTGGCCAATTCTACTGTAATGTAATGTCTTAGGGTCATTTTTCTGCTTTCGATGTGTTTGCTGTTCTTTGGAGCTTTTTGTAGTTCTGGCAAGATTGATGCTTGTTGGTAATTCATCTAATCATGTATAATTTGTCATTGGTTTTATACAAAATGAGGAGATGATATATTGAATTTGAAAAAAAATTCCAATCAATATGAGCTTTTCTTTTTTTGTGATTTGATGAGTAGGAATGTCTTTTAGGCACTGTAGAATGTTTCCTGTTCGTCAATGTAAAACATGGGCAAAAGTCTAGAATGAATGATCATGTAATTTCCAGTCATGGAGAAAAGAATATTAGCCCAATTTCAGAGTCCCTCGACTCTTTTCTTTAAATAATACAAAATTTTCATTCATAGCTCAAAGCCCCTGGTTAAGTGCATTAACTATTGCGAGTTATGTATGTGATTATTGTCTCTTATGCATTATCTCTGTTGTCAAAGCTGAAGTGGCCATCTTATGTTCTCAAGTAGTGGACTGAACCGGCCGATTTAGACCATCTCTTCATTTTCTTTTTCCTTTTTTTTAAATATTTTTTAGTAAAATATGACTATTCAAACCGGCAAAATTAAATCTCAACAAGTGGTGGTTGGTAATGGCTCGGCAATGGTGGACAGATGTAACACACGGTGGTGCCTTGGTTGTGTTCAAATTGAAGGTCTTATTCACTTAATAAGCCTTTGAAATGTTATGGGATAAAAGGACCAAGAGTAAGTACCATGGAGGGGTTAATTAGGTTTAATGAGTTTGGACTTAAGTTAGTTTAGATAGTTTCGACTTGTTCCAATTTTAAGAAGTTTGGGGTTGGGCTGAGTTTTGCTTGTGTTTAGAAATGGGCTTGTGATTACAACCGAAGACGGCTTGACTAATGAGCCGCACTCTACATTTTACTTTCCCATTTATTGTCGCTTTTGATGTGCTTTTTTTCATATTCTTCCATGTCATTTCCGTGATTGAGTTCCTCATCTTTTGTTTAGTCTAGTTGGGTAGTTAGGCCACACTTGGATCATAATAAGCACCAAAAACATTGCATGGATGCTTAGTGGGCAAGAACTTTAGGATTCAAAAATTTTACAAAAGAAAAAAAATGTGTGAACATTTTAGTTGATTGAATATCAAGTTTAGCTACTTAAATAGAACTAGTTAGATAATTGATCAAAGCAAATCCTCGGTCCTAGGCCTCTGATTGCACAGGAAATGAGGAACAATCTCAATATTCACCTACTTTTTAGCTGAGCTCAATAGGCTATGGCAACTCCTTATATAGAATTCTCCTAAGTTTAGCCGAACTAAAATGAATTTTCCAACGATGCACGAGCTTAGCGCTTGAGAGGATGATATTGGCTTTACATCCATTCTGCCCGACAGATCCCCATTTTGGAGGGTCATGACAAGCGAAAGACTTGGGAAGACTTCTTTAGCTCAAATAGGCATCACCGCTAAATTATGCCTATGAGTGATTATAATTGCTTTGAATGACAGACATTGATAATGTGTAAATGGGTAAAATTATTGGCTAGTTCAAATTTAAGGCAATGCCCTATGGCCATACTTTTGCTTTCGATGTCTTTACTGTCTATTGGAGGTTTTAAAGTTCCTACGAGATTTATACTTCTTTCTGATTCATCTATTAATATATAATTCCTCATTAATTATATATAAAACGAGGTGGTGATATATAAGATTTGAGATTATTTTCAATCTATGATTACAATTTTCTCTTTTGTGATTCGAGGATGAGGAATACTGTCACGCCCCGGTTTCGGGGTCGTAGCAATTACTTCAGGATCCAATTAAATACCACACTTTTCAGGAAACGTTTTTTCATTCCATCAGCATCAATTTTACAATCCAAGATCGCCGTCAGTTCTAATACCAGAAGGTTCTTCAAAAAGGGTACACATCACAAGTACGGGAGAGGGGAGTGGTCCAAAAGAGAGTCATACAAGACCTACGTACACTAGCACCGCTCAGCTATATACACAAAAGTTGTGGTCTAAGTTAGGGAAGACTAAGGCTATCCTAAGGAGTGGTCGGGGGCTTGGGCCAAGTCCTCTCACATGAAGGCTTCCCGTCGATTACCGTACCGTCCTCTGAATCGTCCTCTCCTTCGGGGTCTTTAAAGTCCGACAGGTAGCCCCCTTGCGGCACCTCACACCTCTCGTGTAAGAGTTCTAGTTCGGTTTCCTGGAACCCTGAGTAGACCTTCACGTGCTGGTGTGAGTACCAGATATCCCTCCTAGTGCTCCAGATCCACCCCGTTTCCCGGTGGAATTCGACGATCAGCCCGTCTTCCTGGACATCAGTGTCTATGACCTCTCCCATACTCTGAGGAGCCTCAGGATTCACTCCTAGCTCGTACTCTTCCTCGTCCTCGGGTAATTCATCCGGTTCAAAGGGGACATCCGGCGGCAAGTATCCCCCGACGTCCTCCAGGTCCTCATCGGACCCCGGGTCTTCCATCTCCAGCAGTCAATCCAGCTCCTGGTCCCAATCCTCCTCCTGATCCTGAGGGTCCGGCGCCTGCTGATCCTGAGCTTCCTCCTCCTCGGAAGGCCATTCCATGAGATGGTCCTCCACCGCCATGTTCTCCGAATCGGAGTTGTCCGTGTCCATTCTGAGGTCCTGGTGTGGTGGGGTGGTGGGGTGAGATTCCACGGTCTCAGTGAGCAAACCATAACCCTAGATTAGGATCAGCCCAGTCCTAGGGTCCCTAGACGTCCCATCCCCTTCAGTCTCCGGGCGGTAACAGGCAGACTAGGTAAGACCTACCTTTAGTCTCACATCCCATGGCCCCACAATCGGAATATACTACTCTCCACTAATCGACAACCAATCGGGGTGTCTAAGCCGGGTCGCGGGGTATCGTCTAACTCAACCATATAAATGAGCGAGATAGTAAATAAATTACAATCTAAATTAAATAGGCGTGATCGAAATTACGGAGTAAACTATAAAATTTAAACTACTTAATTAGGCGAGGAAAAACATAATTTAAATGCATCTAAGTAAATGGCATTAACGATAAATTAACTTTAATATAAAGCGGTAAAGGAGTGTAAAATACTACTCAACCACCCAAGCTGCCAGTTCGAGTAAGTCCCAACTCTCATCGCAAAATTTCGGGGAATTCGATCGGACTACTCCCAGTCTGAACTGAGCACGAGTGTGTTCTCGTAATTTCACGAGAAGGGACACCCTTGACCAATACAAGTTGGCCCGACCACTAATCGTGGTCCAAACAAGCAATCCCTTACTCGACTAGGCTAATAGATAAACCAAGCATGAGGTCCAATTCTATACGAATTGCAGTTTACGCTTAAACCAATTCTAGTCGCCCTAGCCGTTCTAATTGCCCCAAATTCTACCCGCTAAATTCTACTAAAACGGAGATGCGCCTAATAAAAGGTTAGGATCCACTCACTTGGAGAGTGTCCCAACAAGCCTGCTGCTGAGCTCCTCCTCCTGTTTTTTTTTTTTTTTTTTTTTTTTTTTTTTTTTTTTTTTTTTTTTTTTTTTTTTCGGGTCGGGCCTTCTTTCCCTTTCCTCCGGGCCGGCTGAGTGGGCCTGGGTTGAAAACTAGGCCTGAAAGTGGGCCGGGCTGAGCCTCACGGGTCGGGCCCACGAGTTGGGCCCGCGGGGCTGCTGGCCGGGCCGGGTCGGCTGGGACTTCGGGCCTGGCTACTGGGCCTGGTCAGTGGCCCGGTTCCTCCTCTGCTGGCCTGGTCAGTGCACGGGCCGGACGGGTCAGGCACGGGTCGTGCACGGGTCGGCTCGGATCGGTGCACGGATCGGGCAGATCGGTGCACGGATCGGACGGATGGGTCAGGGATTGATTTTGGCCAGGCCACGGACCGGATCAGCTGGGTCACGGATCGGGTCGTGGCTGGGTCACGGATCGGGTCGTGGCTGGGTCACGGATCAGGTCGGCTGGGTCACGGACCGGATCGTGGCCCCTTCCTTGCGGTTTTCCGGCTGGTCGTGAAGGCTCGGAACTCGCCTCCGTGCGTATGCCTGGGGTCTCGTCGGAGCTTGGTGTTGGTCGGTTCGGGGAGCCTGCGTCACGACGTGTCAAACGGCGGCGGTGGCTCGGCCTGGGGTGGCCGGAGCACGGCGGGGCGGCTCCGTGAAGTTGGCTGCTCGCACACGGTTCTGGCCTTTTTCCAGAAAAACTCCCGGACGGCTGGTCGCGAAGCCTCCTGCAACTGGCTGTTTCCGGCGGCTCGCGGCGAGGCGGCGGCGGAGGTCGGGGGCGTTCGGAAGAGGGAGTCACCAGGTTCAAGAGGACGCCAAGAACGCGTGGAGAGGAGGCCAGGAACTTGGTGAAAAACTTCCCCGAAAACCCTTGCCCACTCGGTTTTAAGCCGAGTGGGGTGGGTGAGCGTGGCCGGAAAAATCCGGCCCCGCCGGCCACGTGCCGCCTCCCCCACGGCCGTAGTCCCCTCCGACGGTCTCCTCCAAGTCAGGGGTGGGTGGCTGCAGGGCTGATTGGCCGGTGGAAGCGACGGGTTGAACAGTTGATGGACGTCCATCAACTGTTCGACCGAATGCCGCAGAGAGAGAGGAGAGAGGGAGAGAGGGAAGCCGCGAGGCGCGTGCGGGGCACGTGCCACCCGGTTCGACCTGGTCGGACCGGCGGCGTGCACGGCCGGACCGGCCGGTTCGCTGGCCGGTCTGGGATTTTTAATTAAAATAATATATTTTAATTTCTGAAATTCGGAAAAATAATTTTAAAATTCTGAAAATTTCCCGAAAAATTCCTGAAAATTCCTAAATTGAAATTTAAAATGTTTTGGGCCCCAATAAAATTTTAAACTTCAAATTTGCGTTAAATCCAATATTTTTCCAATTTCGCAAATACCGGGGAAATTATCCAATTTCCCGAAAAATCCCAATTTAGCCGTAAATTGCGAACCGGACCGAGCACGGTCGTTACAACCTACCCCCCCTTAGGAAATTTCGTCCCCGAAATTTGCTGCTTCTAAGTCTTCAAACAGTAGAGGGTGTTGTTGTCGCATGAGCTCTTCGCTCTCCCAGGTTGCGTTCTCTGAGCCGTGATGTTCCCATACCACCTTGACCAGGGGTATAACCTTGTTCTGGAGTTTCCGCTCCTTCCGATCTCCAATCCTGACTGGCCTTTCTTCGTAGGGCACTTGTCCATCCAGCTTAATGTCTTCGTAGCTTAACACATGCGAAGGGTCGGGCTCATACTTCCTTAGCATGGAAACATGGAAGACGTTGTGAATTTGTTCCAAGTTCGGTGGTAGGGCCAGTCGATAGGCTACCGGGCCTATCCTCTCCAAAATCTCAAAGGGTCCCACAAACCGGGGACTCAGCTTGCCTTTTCCTCCGAAACGAGATATCCCTTTCTTAGGCGACACTTTTAGGAAAGCATGTTCTCCTTCGTCAAATTCCAAGGGCCGTCGCCTTCGATCTGCATAGCTTTTTTGTCGGCTCTGAGCCGTTTTCAACCTCTGTCTAATCAACTTTACTGCTTCCTGCGATTGCTGTACCAGTTCGGGTCCCAAAATTTTCCGTTCCCTAACTTCGTCCCAACATACCGGAGTCCTGCAGGCTCGTCCATACAAGGCCTCAAAGGGTGCCATCCCTAAGCTTTGTTGAAAGCTATTGTTGTAGGCGAACTCCACCAGAGGTAACTGACTTTCCCATCCTCCTTTAAAGTCCATGACGCACGCCCTCAGCATGTCTTCCAGGGTCTGGATGGTCCGCTCAGACTGCCCATCAGTTTGGGGATGGAACGCCGTACTGTACTGTAGTCGGGTACCCAAGGCTCCTTGTAGGCTCTTCCAAAAGTAAGCGGTGAATCTTGGGTCACGGTCGGAGGTGATAGTTACCGGCACACCATGCAGTCTGACGATCTGGGTCACATATAAGTCTGCCAACCGGTCCAAGGGAAGGTTCTTTCGTACTGCCAGGAAGTGGGCAGATTTGGTCAGTCTGTCCACTATGACCCAAATCATATCGTGACCCTTCTGACTTCTTGGTAAGCCGGTCACGAAATCCATTGTGATATGCTCCCATTTCCATTCTGGGATTTCCAAAGGGTTCAAAAGACCTCCCGGCTTACAGTGTTGTGCCTTCACTTGTTGGCACGTCAGACACTTGGCCACGAATCTTGCCACGTCCGCCTTCATTCCGCTCCACCAGTAGTGGGGTCTTAGATTCTGGTACATCTTGGTGTTACCAGGGTGGACACTGTACTTACTTCGATGTGCTTCGGACAGGATTTCGTTCCTTAAATCAGGATTATCAGGTACACAAAGTCTCCCTCGGAAGCTCAGGACTCCATCCTCCGAGACCTGGAAACCAGGTTTCCTTAGTTCCCCTTTGGTCTGTAAGATGTCCAATAAGGAAGGGTCCGAAGATTGTAGATCTTTAATCTTGGTCCTGATTTGAGGTTCTATCCTTAAGGTGGCCATTAAACAATTCAGGTGTCCAATCTCAAACCTGAACTCCGAGTTTTGTACCTTCCCGTGCAGTTGCCATTCCTTGGCCAACAGTGAAGTCAAAGAGGACTTACGACTAAGCGCATCTGCTACACGATTCGCTTTTCCTGGGTGGTACAGGATTTCGCAATCGTAGTCCTTCAGGAGTTCCATCCATCTCCGTTGTCTCATGTTCAATTCCTTCTGAGAGAACAGATACTTGAGGCTTTGATGATCTGTAAAGATTGGAAACTTTTCTCCGCACAGATAGTGCCTCCAAATTTTGAGCGCGAAGATCACTGCGGCTAACTCCAGGTCATGCGTTGGATAGTTTTGCTCGTGGGGCTTCAACTGTCTCGATGCGTAAGCTACAACTCGACCGTGTTGCATTAGAACGCACCCAAGACCTTGATATGAGGCGTCACTATAAACTTCATAACCACCTGGTCCTGTAGGAATGGTCAGGACCGGTGCAGTGGTCAACTTCTCTTTTAGTGCTTGAAAGCTCCTCTCGCACTTTTCCGTCCATTCGAACTTCTTATCCTTCTTCAACAAGCTTGTCAAGGGCAGGGACAGGCTTGAAAATTTCTCTATAAACCTTCTGTAGTACCCCGCCAGACCTAGGAAGCTACGAACTTCCGTCACTGTCGTAGGTCTCGGCCAATCCATCACCGCCTCAATCTTTGCAGGGTCTACGGAGATTCCATCTCCCGAGATCACATGTCCCAAAAAGGCTACGCGATCTAGCCAAAACTCACACTTACTGAACTTCGCGTAAAGTGCATGTCTTCTTAGTACCATAAGTACTATCCTTAGGTGCTGCTCATGTTCTGCTGAACTCTTTGAATAGATCAGTATATCGTCGATGAAGACTATGACGAACCTGTCCAAGTACTCCCTGAACACCCTGTTCATCAAATCCATGAAAGCAGCTGGAGCGTTGGTTAATCCAAACGGCATTACTGTGAACTCGTAATGTCCATAACGAGTTCGAAAGGCACTCTTCGGGATATCCTCCTCTTTAATCCTTAATTGGTGGTATCCCGTCCTCAGGTCAATCTTCGAGAAGACCTTGGCTCCTTGCAACTGATCAAATAAATCGTCAATCCTGGGTAACGGGTATCTATTCTTGACTGTTACCTTATTCAGTTGTCGGTAATCAATGCAAAGTCTTAAGGACCCATCCTTTTTCTTTACAAAGAGGACTGGCGCACCCCATGGTGACGCACTTGGGCGGATAAATCCTTTATCCAGTAGTTCTTGCATCTGCACCTTTAACTCCTTCAGCTCTGAGAGTGACATCCGGTAGGGAGCCTTAGAGATCGGTTCCGTCCCGGAAGGCACTTCGATAGCAAACTCTACTTCCCTCTCTGGGGGTAACCCAGGTAGTTCCTCCGGAAAAACGTCGGGAAACTCCCGAACTATAACGATCTCCTCTAACACTGGTCCTTCGACCGTCGTGTCAACAACACTAGCTAGGTAGCCTTGACAGCCATCCACTAACAACCGCGTCGCTTCCAAAGAAGAGATAATTGCGGTTGAAGGTCCGCCGTGACCTCCGAGGAACTCGTAACTCGAGTCCTCAGTCGGGCAGAACCTTACAAGCTTCCTAGAACAGTCCACCGTAGCTTTCTGTCTAGTCAACCAATCCATGCCAATAATAACATCATAATCACGCAAATCTAAAACCGCCAAATCAATCGAACTTCTAACTCCGCTGAGCTCTAACTCGCAGTCCTTGCATCCGTTAACGGATAACATGTGAACATGCAGAGGCGTCGAGACATTCAAAACAACAGCTAAGGGTTTCACATGCAACCCTACTAACTCCACAAAACGCTCAGCGACGAACGAGTGGGTAGCCCCCGTGTCGAACAAAGCATAAGCAGAACTGCGGTGTAAGGAGACGGTACCTGTTATGACTCCTCCCGAGTTCTGTGCTTCATGTCTGGTCACCGCATAGACTCTTCCCTGCGCCGAGGGTCGGTCCATCAAAAGAGGCGGCGCTAGGCCTGCTAGCTGCCCGACCTGCTGCTGAGGCTGCGCTCTAGGAGCGCGCTGGGGACAATCACGGACCATGTGGCCCAGCTGGCCACACCCGTAGCATCCCTCGCTCTTCGGGGGACAGGGTCCCGGTTGGTGCGTCTTTCCACACTGTCGGCACCAATTCCCTTGACGAAAAGGGGGCTTCCTGACTCCCCCGTTTCGTATAGCTGGAAAGGGCTTCTTCACCCCTGCTGCCGGCTTCTTTACATGCCGAAATCTACTAGCATCTCTACCCGCGAATGCTCGCGATCCAGATGCGGCTACTCTCTCGTTTAGGTCCTTCTCGACCAATTGAGCCCTTGTGAACACCTCCTTGTAATCCCGTAGGTTGAAGGGAGCAAGCTGGGATTTGATTTCGGGTTTCAGCCCTTCCCGAAATTTCTTCGCCCTGTCCACTGGATCCTCGATCAACTTCTTGCCATACTTGGCCAGGGCGGTAAACTGTGCCTCATACTCCAGCACTGTCAGGTTATTCTGCCGCAGTCTCTGAAACTCGGCGAGCTTCGCGTCTCTCTCTGCCTCGGGGAAATATTGCTCGTTGAAAGTTTCAACGAAATCCTCCCAGTTAGGTACTGCGCCTCCAGGAAAGGCGATACCTCTAGTGACCCTCCACCAATGTCGGGCATTCCCCTGTAGTTGATACACCGCGAGTGTCACTCGATCTTCGTTTGAACACTCCATGACCTCAAATATCTTCTCAAGCTCCAGCAGCCATTCCTCTGCTGCTCCAGGGTCTCCCATTCCGGTAAAGACTGGGGGTTTCAACTTTAGGAATTGTCCGACCTGCCTCTGTTTCCTCCTCTCCCCATTCGTACCATCAGCCAAAGGAGCAGGGGCCGGAACCTCAACTTCCTGCTCGTCGACTCGCACGGCGGATCCTTGGGCCGCGGCAGCATTCTCATTCCGTACGGCAGCTAAGGCGGCATTTACCGCAGCTGCGATTGCGGCGTCCTGATTTCTTGCTTGCTGGCGGACTTCCTCCCGCAGATCCTCCACCGTTCTCACGAGTCCCTCAACACGGGGATCTTCTTGGGGTTCATCCTCCCCCACCCCGAAGCGACCAATCGTCGCCCTTCTACGCGGAGGTCTCCCCCGCGGTCTGACCATCTGGTCTTCCTGTTACAGCATCACAATGCTTTTGACACTCCTTGAGGAATTCAACAGGGGTAAGCACTACAGCTAGATCTACCAAAATAGATCGTTTAAAAAACCCTATTGACCTCGAAAGGAGACATAGTATCGCATACTATGACAGTGTTGGAAACCACCATCAACACTCGGTGTTGGAAACCACCATCAACACTCGGTGTTGGAAACCACCATCAACACTCGGTGTTGGAAACCACCATCAACACCCGTCCTATCCTCGTAGGACAACACGACCCCACGGGTCCAGTCGAAACCTCGTCAGGAACTCGACTCCAGTGCATCAGTGGCCACCCTCACTCGGTGCCACGCACTTTCGCCACGCAGGCGGTGACAGAAACACCACACCTTCTCAAAAGGGGGATCATTGTCACAACAGCAGAGGCCCAGCCTCGCCACGCCGATCAACGGCCACGTGCCCTCCGGCACTACAAGTCCAGGTTCGGCCTTGCTGCACACGTTCTAGACCGTGCCAACTTAGCTAAACCAGACGTCACGTCACACGCCTGACCTCGCCCTGTGCGTCCCATACCGCCCAGGTCGAGTCCGGCGTAGACCAAGCCCTATGGTCTCTAGCCAATGTCCGGCCTTGCTGCACACGTCCCATACCGTGCCAACGCAGCTAAACAATTGACACCAAACCTAAGGTCAAGTGGGGGTCTTGAGCTAACCTCAGTCTGGTCCCCTATCCTAGGGGTCAGACCTAACCAAGGTTCACAGTTTCGGTAGAGTGTGTGCTGCCAACTGTCCATCTTGAATAAACGTCGCTCCTTATCACTCCAACTAGGTGACCTTTTCCTAGGTCACAACCTCGCTCTGATACCAAGCTGTCACGCCCCGGTTTCGGGGTCGTAGCAATTACTTCAGGATCCAATTAAATACCACACTTTTCAAGAAACGTTTTTCATTCCATCAGCATCAATTTTACAATCCAAGATCGCCGTCAGTTCTAATACCAGAAGGTTCTTCAAAAAGGGTACACATCACAAGTACGGGAGAGGGGAGTGGTCCAAAAGAGAGTCATACAAGACCTACGTACACTAGCACCGCTCAGCTATACACACAAAAGTTGCGGTCTAAGTTAGGAAGACTAAGGCTATCCTAAGGAGTGGTCGGGGGCTTGGGCCAAGTCCTCTCACATGAAGGCTTCCCGTCGATTACCGTATGAAGGCTTCCCGTCGATTACCGTACCATCCTCTGAATCGTCCTCTCCTTCGGGGTCTTTAAAGTCCGACAGGTAGCCCCCTTGCGGCACCTCACACCTCTCGTGTAAGAGTTCTAGTTCGGTTTCCTGGAACCCTGAGTAGACCTTCACGTGCTGGTGTGGGTACCAGATATCCCTCTTAGTGCTCCAGATCCACCCCGTTTCCCGGTGGAATTCGACGATCAGCCCGTCTTCTTGGACATCAGTGTCTATGACCTCTCCCCTACTCTGAGGAGCCTCAGGATTCACTCCTAGCTCGTACTCTTCCTCGTCCTCGGGTAATTCATCCGGTTCAAAGGGGACATCCGGCGGCAAGTATCCCCCGACGTCCTCCAGGTCCTCATCGAACCCCGGGTCTTCCATCTCCAGCAGTCGATCCAGCTCCTGGTCCCAATCCTCCTCCTGATCCTGAGGTCCGGCGCCTGCTGATCCTGAGCTTCCTCCTCCTCGGAAGGCCATTCCATGAGATGGTCCTCCACCGCCATGTTCTCCGAATCGGAGCTGTCCGTGTCCATTCTGAGGTCCTGGTGTGGTGGGGTGGTGGGGTGAGATTCCACGGTCTTAGTGAGCAAACCATAACCCTAGATTAGGATCAGCCCAGTCCTAGGGTCCCTGGACGTCCCATCCCCTCTCAGTCTCCGGGCGGTAACAGGCAGAACTAGGTAAGACCTACCTTTAGTCTCACATCCCATGACCCCACAATCGGAATATACTACTCTCCACTAATCGACAACCAATCGGGGTGTCTAAGCCGGGTCGCGGGGTATCGTCTAACTCAACCATATAAATGAGCGAGATAGTAAATAAATTACAATCTAAATTAAATAGGCGTGATCGAAATTACGGAGTAAACTATAAAACTTAAACTACTTAATTAGGCGAGGAAAAACATAATTTAAATGCATCTAAGTAAATGACATTAACGATAAATTAACTTTAATATAAAGCGGTAAAGGAGTGTAAAACACTACTCAACCACCCAAGCTGCCAGTTCGAGTAAGTCCCAACTCTGATCGCAAAATTTCGGGGAATTCGATCGGACTACTCCCAGTCTGAACTGAGCATGAGTGTGTTCTCGTAATTTCACGAGAAGGGACACCCTTGACCAATACAAGTTGGCCCGACCACTAATCGTGGTCCAAACAAGCAATCATTTACTCGACTAGGCTAATAGATAAACCAAGCATGAGGTCCAATTCTATACGAATTGCAGTTTACGCTTAAACCAATTCTAATTGCCCTAGCCGTTCTAATCGCCCCAAATTCTACCCGCTAAATTCTACTAAAACGGAGATGCGCCTAATAAAAGGTTAGGATCCACTCACTTGGAGAGTGTCCCAACAAGCCTGCTGCTAAGCTCCTCCTCTTTTTTTTTTTTTTTTTTTTTTTTTTTTTTTTTTTTTTTTTTTTTTTTTCGGGTCGGGCCTTCTTTTCCTTTCCTCCGGGCCGGCTGAGTGGGCCTGGGTTGAAAACTAGGCCTGAAAGTAGGCCGGGCTGAGCCTCACGGGTCGGGCCCACGAGTTGGGCCCGCGGGGCTGCTGGCCGGGCCGGGTCGGCTAGGCCTTCGGGCCTGGCTACTGGGCCTGGTCAGTGGCCCGGTTCCTCCTCTGCTGGCCTGGTCAGTGCACTGGCCGGACGGGTCAGGCACGGGTCGTGCACGGGTCGGCTCGGATCGGTGCACGGATCGGGCGGATCGGTGCACGGATCGGACGGATGGGTCAGGGATTGATTTTGGCCATGCCACGGACCGGATCAGCTGGGTCACGGATCGGGTCGTGGCTGGGTCACGGATCGGGTCGTGGCTGGGTCACGGATCCGGAGCGTGCCCCCTTCCTTGCGGTTTTTCCCGGCTGGCGTGAAGGCTCGAACTCTCCTCCGTGCGTCGCCTTGGTCCTCGGGTGGAGGGGGGGGGGGGGGGCGTTCGGAGCCTTGGTGTTGGTCGGTTTCGGGGAGCCTGCGTCCGACGTGTCAAACGGCGCGTTGGCTCGGCTTTGGTGTCCGGGCACGGCGGGGGCGGCTCCGTGAAGTCGGCTGCTCGCACACGGTTCTGGCCTTTTTCCAGAAAAGCTCCCGGACGGCTGGTCGCGAAGCCTCCTGCAACTGGCTGTTTTCGGCGGCTCGCGGCGAGGCGGCGGCGGAGGTCGGAGGCGTTCGGAAGAGGGAGTCACCAGCTTCAAGAGGACGCCAAGAACGCGTGGAGAGGAGGCCAGGAACTCGGTGAAAAACTTCCCCGAAACCCCTTGCCCACTCGGTTTTAAGCCGAGTGGGGTGGGTGAGCGTGGCCGGAAAATCCGGCCCCGCCGGCCACGTGCCGCTTCCCCCACGGCCGTAGTCCCCTCCGACGGTCTCCTCCAAGTCAGGGGTGGGTGGCTGCAGGGCTGATTGGCCGGTGGAAGCGACGGGTTGAACAGTTGATGGACGTCCATCAACTGTTTGACCTAATGCCGCAGAGAGAGAGGAGAGAGGGAGAGAGGGAAGCCGCGAGGCGCGTGCGGGGCACGTGCCACCCGGTTCGACCTGGTCGGACCGGCGGCATGCACGGCCGGACCGGCCGGTTCGCTGGCCGGTCTGGGATTTTTAATTAAAATAATATATTTTAATTTCTGAAATTCGGAAAAATAATTTTAAAATTCTGAAAATTTCCCGAAAAATTCCTGAAAATTCCTAAATTGAAATTTAAAATGTTTTGGGCCCCAATAAAATTTTAAACTTCAATTTTGCATTAAATCCAATATTTTTTTTTCCAAATTTCGCAAATACCGGGGAAATTATCCAATTTCCCGAAAAATCCCAATTTAGCCGTAAATTGCGAACCGGACCGAGCACGGTCGTTACAAATACTGTTAAGAACTATACAATGACTCCTGTTCGTCAATCTAAAAGATGAGTAAAAGTCTTGGCAAAATCCTGTAATTTCTTGTCGCTGGAAGAAGAATATTTGCCCAACTTCAAAGTCTCCGACTCTCATATTTAGATATTTTAAAATTTTCATCGATTGCTCAAAGATCCGGTTAACTGCTTAGCATGTATGAAACGCTGAGATCATCATTACCCAAGTATAAATCATGTACCCTAATGCCAGTAACAAGATATTATCTCTTCTTCTTTTTTCATTTTGTAATTTTTGTGTTTGTTATTAGAGCACGCATGTCATGGAAGAGCTAGAGGAGATTGTAATGCCGTAGCTATTATCGTTAGCAATTTTGTAATTTTGTGGGTATAATTCTTACGCTACTCTAAGAGAAAAGCAAAAGCATGGAAATAGATCAGGAAGCCACTGATTTGATTGGGACCTATGCATAATATATATCCATGTGAAGATTATTACTAAGTTCTACTCTAAGCTGAGAATGCTTATAAAGGAATTAAGATTTTATCTGCATTCACTTCATGTCAACTCATGATTCTCATTGGCTATTGTGGAGACGCTATCATCTCGTTGGATATTTTATCTTTCAAATTGCTTTTTTCTTTCGTGGAGAATCATGTAATATCATCATTTTGTGCCGAGTGGCATTCAGTTTGACGTCCTCACTAGTATGGAAAATCTAATTTAGGAGATTTAACTCATTCTGAAATCTAGCTTGGAAAGTTCATATTGACCGAGAAATAGGGAAAAAAAAAGGGACCTCAATAAGTGACTCAATCGCAAAACGTGACAATAATAAGGGCATTAGATTTGTCTCGAGTTTGAGTGGTCAAATAAAACTCGACCGACTGTTGATTTGGAATGTTTCGATTGCTGCCGCCGTAACAAGGAAGTCA
The DNA here is from genome assembly GCA_019926035.1 of Melaleuca alternifolia. NCBI lineage: Eukaryota > Viridiplantae > Streptophyta > Magnoliopsida > Myrtales > Myrtaceae > Melaleuca > Melaleuca alternifolia. Next base: position 3,159,288 of record JAGKPW010000021.1, on the reverse strand, counting down.
TCGTTAGTGCTCAACGATGAAATAGCAATCAGCCATCATCTTCGAATTGCATTAGGAGGGGAGTTTTGCCTTCAGCGAATTGGCCACTTTCTTATTGGGATCTTTATGTGATTCGTGAGGCTGTGGGCGTGTGCTTTTGATTTCTCCAAGGACGCTTTCAGAGGCCGCACAGTGGAGGTTCTCCGGTCGCACTCGGTGATTTTGTGCAATCTGAGTTTCTACGTTCAATTGTGTCGTTTATGTTTGAACACCATCAGTCTAAAACTTAATCATGTAAATATCACATGTTCCTTTTATTTTCTGATTTCACTAGTGATTTAGCGTCAATTTGATTGCAAGATTCTATAGCATAAATTTCACAACATAAGAAATACCTTGTTATTCTTGTCATTAATTTATTTTGAAGAGGTTTCTTACTTTGGATTTAGAAGAACGAAATGATGAGTTTGGGGGCTCGGTAGCCATTGAAAAGTAAAAACCAATACAAAACGTCTTTTTGTTTTTTGGGGTAAGTAAAATTTACTAATGCTTGTGCAAAAAAATTTCACACTTTAAATATTAGTAACAAATACTTGTCATTGGGATTGAAAGTTATGCTAATGAAGACACTATAAAAAAAGGCACAATTGTTCGACATCTTCAAAACCATACAAGGGATGGAAATTCCACCTTTATATTTAACTAAAGTTCTGAATAATTCATTTACGCAATAAAATTCTACTCATAATGATCAACAAATAATGGATAATGATTATTACAAGCAATCCACATCGTAAGGCTTAAGCCGTGCATAGCACGGGTCAATAGGCTTTCTAATTTTTTAGAACGACTCTTTTTTCAAACAAACCCAAGTGTCTTTTCAGATTTGTATAGTGCACGAATAGGCAAAGCAACATGAAAGTTCAATCGCAAAACATGACAAAAACTTCTTATTCGTCAATCTATAAGACAGGCAAAAGTCTTCTGGCGGGTCTCTCAAGTTTGGATCATATGTGGAAAAGAAAAATATACGTTGTCATTTATGAGGACCAACTATGCAATTATGACTGCACATAAACGGTCAATCAAGGCAAGCATGAGAACGACCTAACTTGTATACTTTTTATGTATGGCCATTTTTCCTCTTTTGAAAAAAAAATGCCTATTTGCTCCTAATTCTTCATTGATAATTTGTCATTGGGAGATGTTTCATAACCATGTATAATTTTTCATTCGGAGATTATTCATAAAATCTGAAAATTAATCGATAATTACAATCTTTTAATTTTGCCATTCCAAGATTAAGTATATTGCTAAAAACTTCTCATCCGTCAATCTACAGGATGGGCAAAAGTCTTCTGGCGGGTCTCTCAAGTTTGGACCATTATATGGAAAAGAAAAATATACGATGTCGTTTATGAGAACCAACTATGCAAAGAGCAATCGCAGCTGAGTCAACTCTATCACGGCACGCATGAGAATGACCGAATTTGTACCTTTTTGATGTATGGCCATTTTTTCTCTTTGGAAAAAAAATGCCTATTTGCTCGTAATTTGTTAATATTACTTAGAAAAAAAAAGGGAGGCTTAAGCAACATGTTGAAATTGAACAACATCTAAAGCAAGACATGCACACATAGTATCTTCCATATTTAATTATTACTTTGTCAGAACGTTAGTTTTTCATCTTAATTGGATATTCAATTAGAGAACCCCCAGTTTATCAGGTTAATTTTATATTCAATTGTAAGACCCTATGTAAATAGTGATTCATCAGGAAGCCAAGCAATTAGATCAATAGAATATGACTGTGATGTACATCCAAAATTTCTAAGTACTTAACTTGTTCATACTTGGTGATTTCTCGGTCAAATTTCAGGTCAAAAAAAATTTGACCGTTTGATTAGATTAGAGGTAGATTATTGACACTCAGACGCAAGAGTTAATAAAGCATTACTTTTTTAAGCCTTATTTGAGAGGAAAAAAAACAAGAACGCCTAGATTTTGGCAGCCATGAATGAGGATGGCTACTTATGTGAAGACGGCGAGTCATCCAAAGAAAAATAGCGACTAACGAGCCCAAAAAGACTTTGACATTTTACCTTTAGTTGCCCCACGGGTCCTTACACGTAAAATTATGGGGTGGCTAAGAAGAAACCCCAGAATCCCTACCGATAAAAGTTATGGCGTCACAATCTCCTGTGGCTCTTCCATGACATGTGTGCTCTTAGATCAAACACAAAAAATTGAAAAAGAAGAAGAAGACAGCATCATGTCAACGTCCTTAGTGTAGATGTTTTGTACTTGGATCATTTTTTCTCTCAGTGTTTCATTCATGCTTTTGCTAATCCAATGTCTCATGCTGATGGGAGCTCGGCCTCTATATGATTCAAGACGAGTCTTATAATCAACTGAGCATATTCTCATTGCGTCAATCCTAAACTCAAACCATGCCCTGCACTCATCACTAGGTGAAAATGGAGATTAGTGGTCGTGGGAGGGTATGGAGTGTGGCGAATTCAATCGTCATGTTGTTGGCCTAGACCTCAATAGCAATTGTCTCTCTAGTACCACTATTCTTTTTAATCTACTCTACCGTATTCACTTTCTATCGGAGCTCCAATTGTGTCGGAGGGATTTATGTCCATTCGTGAATTTATGGTAATCACGCATATTATATCATTATTTTTACATAAATGAGGTAAATATACATAAAATTGTAAAAAATATTTTAAATTAACGATTACCATCTTTTTGTTTTTGTAGTTTGAGGACTAAGAATACTCCTAAGAAATGGAGAATGACTCCCGTTCATCAACGTGAAAGATGGGCAAAAGTCTTTTCCTTGATGTCTCAAGATTGATCTAAGATGCCATTTGATGGGACCCACCACGCAATTGTGACCGCACATAAACGATCAATCATGACATGCATGAGAGGGCAACCTAATTTATCTCTTGTGGATATGTTGCTATTTTTTCCCTTATGAAAAAGGAAAAAAAGATGCCTACTTGCTCATAAATTTTACCATTACTTAAAAAATTTAAAAAAAATTAAAAAAAAAAAAGAGGAGACTTAGGCAAGATGTTGAAACTACAAAACATCTTCGGTAAGACATTATAGTATGGTCGATCTTCATCATCATCTTACCAGTGAGATTTCTCGTATTGATTGTTAATTCATTTATATGAAGCTGAGGGAACAGTCACGAGGGAGTTAGGCGGCTAGACCAGTTTATGCCCAAAAATGTCCAAATTTTTCAGCTGTTTGTGGACAGGAATTCTTGCGCTGCTCCAAGAGAAAACCAAAAGCGTGGAAAGACGAGGAAGCGACTGATCTGATCAGGAACTTCGCACATAGTCGTATATTTTTATCACATGTGATTAGTTTTGGAATGCGGGGTGTCTAGTTCGATTTAAGAATGGTCCAAAGTGAATTAAGATTCTTAGCCAACTCATGTTTCCATTCGCTATTACGCAGACGCTATCTTCTTGTTCAATATTCTATCTTTCTAATTGCCTTTTCTCCCCTTCCGACCCGCAAAAAGAAAAAAAGTTTGCTTTTCCTCCACTAGAAAATCACGTCACATCATCACATATGTGCCCGGTGAAATATCGACATAACAAGAAGATAAACATACTAGTGCTTGTTGTGATTATGTGCCCGGAGGCCCTCACTTTGACGTCTTGGCTAATATAAAGGATCTTACTTGGGAGATGTACTCATTCCAAAGTCTAGCTTGGGAAATCGAGTCGAGACCGACAAGATAATTAGGAAAAACATGTCAATCAAAATGGGATAGCTTGTTATTCCAAATCACCGATTTATATCATGAAGTGGCTTGCAATTTGGATTTAGAAGAATGAAATGGTTCGTTTGGTGACACCATAGTCCTGAAAAATAAGAATATAAATAATAATTGAAAAGGTTTTTCTTTGCGTAAGTAAAATTTCTAAATATTGGTGTGCAAAAATTTCACTCTTCGTATATTAATAACAATTATTCAGAACTTGGATTGCAAATCTGTTAGTTAGCACACTATCAAGAAGGAACAACCGTTGGACATCTTCAAAAGCATACAGTGCACGGATTTTTCACCTTTATATATAAATACAATTCTGAATAATTCATCCACTCATAATAATGAACAGTTCAAGTATACTTCTAAAAAAATTATTTCCATCAATCCACATCTTAAAACTTCGTCTAATTTGGGTATGAGAAACACTCAATCGTGAGCGATTGTAACTTCGATTATTTATTACTAGTCCTGTAGAGTAGAAATCGACACTCGGATTGAATCACATAAATGTTTTATATTCTTTCTTATTTTTGTAATGATTTTGCATCGATTTGATTGCAAGATTCTATATTTTCCGCATTAATTTTATAACAAAAAGGGTAGCTTGTTATCCCTCTCATTGATTTAATTCATGAAGAGGTTTCTTATTTGGATTTAGAAGAAAAAAATGATGAGTTTGGGGGCACTGTAGCCATTGAAAAATAATAACCAATAGAAACGTCTTTTCTTGGGTAAGTAAAATTTACTAATGTTGGTGCAAAAAAAATTCACACAGCAATATTCCATACAAGGGATGGAAATTCCACCTTTATATTCAACTAAAATTGTGAATAATTCATTTGCTCAAAAAAATTCTACTCATAATGATCAACAGATAATGTATAATGATTATTTCAAGCAATCCACATCCTAAGACTTTGGCTGTGCATAGCACGGGTCAATAGGCTTTTTAATTGTTTTAGAGATGATCGTTTCTTCAGTCAAACCCAAGTGTCTTTTCAGATTTGTATGGTGCATGACTGGCCAAAGCAGCATGAAAGTTCAACAATTTAATAGCTTATCGCTGCCTATAAAAGACTCTCCATTGAGAACGAACTCCACTACAAAGCAGAAGAACAAAAAAAAAAAATGGCACCCTCATCGCTCTTCATGTTTTGTACTTGGATCGTCCTTCTCGTGATGATTCATACTTCGCTTGCTAAACCATTATGCCATCGAGATGAGAGCTCAGCCTTGATGGAATTCAAGTTGAGTTTCAGAACCAACAGAACAATGTGCGATTGTGCTCATCCGAAGGCTGAATCCTGGTTACTAGATAGAAGAGAAGATTGCTGCTCATGGAATGGAGTCGAGTGTGATGAGACTACTGGTCATGTCACAGGCCTTGACCTTGGTGACAGTTGTCTCTTTGGTACCATAAGTTCCAATACCAGCCTCTTTCGCCTCCTTTACTTGAAATCACTCAATCTCTCTAGGAATTGCTTCAACTTTTCCCCAATACCATACGGTTTTGGCAATCTTTCTAGGTTACAATACCTTAATCTCTCTTCTTTAGATTTCTCCGGGAAAGTCCCATTGGATATCTCTCAACTCTCAAGATTAAGTTCTCTCGATTTGTCTCAAGTGTGGCAGCTTGAGATGCCCAATATAGACAACTTATTTCAGAACTTAACTATGCTTAGAGTAATTGATCTCTCTTATATAAGCATGCCGTCACAATTCCCGCATGTACTTGCAAACTTCTCTTCTTTGAAGTCACTTAAACTCGTAGAATGTGAATTGCATGGCGAATTTCCAGCAAGCATCTTTCAATTACCAAACCTAGAAGTCCTCAACATCAATTCCAATTTGAACCTTTTTGGTTTTATCCCCGAATTACATTGGGGTAGTCCCCTGAAATATTTGGATCTTGAAGGCACAAACTTTTCAGGAGAAATGCCTGTTTCAATTGAAAAACTCATTTTCTTGAATGAATTAATAATTCGGAATTGTCATTTCTCAGGTTTACTTCCTAGTTCACTAGGAAATCTTTCTCAGCTTGCTTATCTGGATATATCACATAATAAATTTCATGGTCAAATCCCAGTTTCCTTCACTAATCTTACTCAATTGTTCTATCTAGATCTCTCTTTCAATAATTTCACAGGTGATATTTGGCATAGGCCTTTTACATTGTCAAAACTCACCACTTTGTACCTTTCAGGTAATATTTCAACTAGTAGCAAGGTTTCTTAACCCCAAAAAAATGGTCTAGACTCAATTAGTAGCCAAACTAACCATCCTTGCTTCTTTGCATTTGACAGGGGTTCAGCTAAGTGGTCCAATTCCATCATCATTTGAGAACTTGACGCAGTTGGTTCAGCTTGACCTTTCGAATAATTATTTGAAAGGTGGAATTTCATTTAATAACTTGAAACGGTTGGTTGGGCTTGACCTTTCGATTAACTATTTGAAAGGTGGAATTTCATTTGAGAACTTGAAGCAGTTGGTTGCGCTTGACCTTTCGCATAATTATTTGCAAGGTGGAATTTCATTTGAGAACTTGATGCGGTTGGTTGAGCTTGACCTTTCGCATAATTATTTGGAAGGTGAAGTTCCAAAGTCAATATAGGAGCTCAAGGATCTTCAGTTATTGGACCTTAGTTGGAACAATTTGAGTGGCATTGGGGATTTAAACAAACTCAAGAACTTGACTTCATTAAATTTGGACTCCAACAACTTTTCTTTTATCGGCGGGACCGAGATGAATGCGACTCTTCCAAAACCTTCCACTTTAAGTTTACGGTCATGCAACTTACAAGAGTTTCCCAAGTTTTTAGCCTACTCAAGCGGATTAGAGAGAGTAGATCTCTCAAACAATAAAATCAGAGGGAGTATTCCTACTTGGATGGGAAATGGTAGCAAAGAATCCTTGGAGTGGGTAGATCTTTCTCACAACTTTCTAATTGGCTTTGAAAACAAGCAGATCAACCTACTACTGCCTAATTTGATATATCTTGACCTTAGTTCCAACTTGCTCAAAATGGAGCTCCCTACTCCACCTCCATCAATGCAGTATTTTGACATCTCCAACAATAATCTCTTTGGAGAAATTCCATCTGTTTGAGAAATTCCATCTGTTTGTAGAGCAAAATCCCTTGTCGTTCTTGATTTGTCCAACAATATTTTGAATGGCACAATTCCTTCCTACGTGAGAAACATTAGATCATTGTCAGTTTTGAATCTTGGGAAAAATAAATTTGAGGGCATGAATCCTCATGCTTACCAAAAGGGTTGTGCGTTGAAGATTATGGTTCTGACAGAGAATCAATTACAAGGGCCTATCCCAAGATCTTTGGCGCATTGTACAATGCTAGAGTATTTAAACCTCGGTTATAATAAGATTGTCAATGGGTTCCCTCTATGGCTATCTGAGTTGATCGAGCTGAAAGCTATTATCTTGAAATCCAATAAGTTCTGTGGTCCAATAGAAATATATGGGAGGCAATTCGATCTTAGCAATATGCAGATCATGGACCTTTCGCATAATGGTTTCAGTGGTGAACTTCCTTCCAAGTTGTTGCAGAGTTTCCATGCCATGAAAGGGATTGGTAGTCAAAATCAGTTCCACTATGCCAGGTGTGGTCGTTATCAAGTTGGTACTCCTTGTATCCCTCCATCCGCCTACATGAGTGCTGTTGCAGTGATCCGTCTATCCACCTATATGATAGGTTATTATGTGGATTATGACATGAAATTGATGAATAAGGGCACAGAAAGGGAATACTCAAAAGTTCCGGATCCCTTCATGGGAGTTGACCTCTCCAATAACAAATTTGAAGGATGCCTACCCAATTCCGTCGGAGATTTGAAGTTACTCCTTTTGCTTAACCTGTCAAACAATGTTTTGACTAGTGCCATCCCACCTTCCTTAGCCAATTTGACAAATCTCGAATGTCTTGATCTTTCAAGTAACAACCTCTCAGGAGAGATCCCTCCACAGCTGGCGCAACTTACATTCCTTGAATCTTTTGATGTCTCTCATAATCGACTATGGGGACCGATTCCACTAGGGACTCAGTTCAGCTCATTCCCCATCGATTCATTCGCCATGAATGAGGGGTTATGTGGAAGTCCTTTGCCAAAGAAATGCCATGCGACCAGAGACACCTTACCATTACCACCATCCCCTGGGGAGGAAATTGGCGAAGATTCTCCGTTCAGCTTGGATTGGAAGTTTGTGCTGATCGGCGCTGTTGTCGGGTGGTTTCTGATTGGTGTCGCGTTAGGGAACTTGATCATTGACGAGAAGAGCAGGTGGTTCTTACACTACTCCAAGAGAATGGCAAAAGGATGGAAAAGATTGGGAAGGCACTGAACAGCAAGGAGGTACACATGCAGTCAAATGCTCATGGGACATGTGTGAGTAATGTAATCTTTGGTGTGTTTAGTCCGTACTAGATGTGAGAAAATATAGGGTGTGCAATGTTCATCTTATTGTAATTTTCTGGATCGGAATTAGTGCTTTAATTATTCTTCTGTGCTCCATGTTTGAACTGATCACCACTTGTTTGTGAAAATGAACGAGTGAGATTGTCCATATATTTCCAGAGGCTGTCTTTCTGAAATTGATTGCATATACGTTTATCTCATGCCCAGATCGTCATATCTGCATATGATTCGCTAGTCTTGCTTCCGGTTCCTTTGATTTTAAGTCTGTGGCCAAGATTTCAAAGTGACTATGTTGCTGCATTTTCTGTCTGTGTTTTCTGTATGCCTCCTGAGGATTTCTGGTTCAGTGCATGTGGGTTGGCCAGTGGATGTGTTTATGGGTTCACGTGGTGACTGGAGTTGATCATTGGTGGAGTAAGACCTGTTTAGCCCTCTGTATGAAGCTCGTGAATGTCGCCCTTGGGCGAAATGCTCACGTGATTTTGTTGCTTAAGGAGACGGATGGGCATCAATGATGAGTGTTGTGTTTTAGGTTGGACATCTGGGTCGTGAATAATGAGGGAACAAGACCAAACCAAGCTTTTTGTGCTAAGGAAATAGTTGAGGGAGAGACTTAACCAAGAAGAGACGAAAGACTAAAAGAAGGGAAAGAGGGAGATAGTGAAATCTGTAGAAATGCATCTTCTGGGAACGAAGGACCGAGAAACGAATGCTAATAATAATAATAATGATAGAAACTTGCTGGTTAAGAACAAAGGTCTTTCAACCTTTTGCAACTTTTTTTTTCCATTTATTGGTAATAGAGACTGAAAAGTCGCTGCAGATTCAAGAAAAATACGCCTAGGTGTCATAAGAATGTCGTTGTAGATTCAGGCTCATTCTTGATCGTCATCTCGGTGATTGGTGGAAATGAATTTCATTGGGGTGCCTTTGTTTGGTAAGTAGTAATTAGTTTACTAGAAAGTAATTAAATCCTAGTACATAGCGATGATGCCAAGGAAAGAGGATCACTAGAAAAAGCTAATCCAGTCATAAATTGATACACACCGAATGGAGGTCAAATTTCTCTAAACTAAGAATTAGGAATCAAAGAGTGACGAGTTTATTTTCTGGAGGTAGACTTGTGAATCTCGAGCTTCATTCCTTTTTTGCCATCTCAAGCATTTGTAGCAGAATATTGATCTCTTTGTTTTTAGTTTGAACTCACCGGTACTTGAAGCATAATAACTCCGAATCGGTTGGTGCTAAGCTATGTTTACTGCAAAGTAATGTAAAGATGGTTAACAGGGAATGTTTCAGCAGTAATGTCAAATTTGTGCGGCGTGCAAGTTATGGTTCATATGGAGCATTTGATCAAGGAGCTATACATCTCTCAATGCTTGCCGGCTCTTCAATCGGTTCATATTTGACATGCACCCATTTCTTTACAAAAGCAGGCTAAATACTACGGCTTCGCACATTAGTATATCATGTCCTGCTCTTTCGCACTTCGTATTATTTCTTAATCCATTTGGAGATTTTGCTTAACTATGGCAGTAAATGTTTTTCTTACCCTAAAAAAATAAAAAAATAAAGAGATTCTATTTTTGCTTATAAGAAAAATTTAGATATATATTATCTTTGAATGAATCCCCTTACCCCTTCTCGTGAGATCATTTCAGATGAACCTTCTGGCAATATCAGGTAAGTTCTCTTTGAAAAAAAATTCATTTGATCATAATGCCATATTGAACCAAGTACTTTCAGTACATCACTTTCTAGAATTTTTGGCAATCACTAGTGATGTTAAGTACTCACATTTCATTCTTGTTGAAACTCGTTCTTTTGATGAATCATGCCTAATAATGCTTTCAAAAAAATTTCAATTTGAATACTTAGCCTGGCTAAAGCTAAGAGCTCCTGGTGCATTGTCAAACTTCCTTCATGTCTGGTTATGCCAAATGCTACTAGTACATCTCAACTTTTTATTGATTCTTTTTACTGACACAGTGAGCTTTCATTGCCCGGAGATTCCAGTGAGTCTTTGTTAGCCTCGGAGTCTTTCACTGACATGGCGAGTTTTTGTAGCCCAGAGTCTCCCTAAATCGACATGGCGAGCTTTTGTAGCCCGGAGTCCCCTTACATTGACACGACCAGCTTTTGTAGCCCGGAGTCTCCCTAAATCGACATGGCGAGCTTTTGTAGCCCGGTTGACACGACCAGCTTTTGTAGCCCGAAGTCCCCTTCTCTGACACGATAAGCTTTCATTGCCCGGAGATCCCGGTGAGCCTTCGTTAGCCCCAGAGTCTTTTCACTGATACGGTGGGCATTCGTATTTGCCTAGAATCCCCGGTGAGCCTACGAAGTAGCCCGTAGTCCTTTTTACTGACACGGTAAGCTTTCGTTGCCCGGAGATCCCGGTGAGTCTTCGTTAATCCTAGAGTCTTTTCACTAACACGGTGAGCCTTCGTAGTTGCCCGGAGTCCCTGGTGAGCCTACAAAGTAGCCCATAGTCCTTTTTTACCGACATGGTAAGCATTCGTTACTCGGAGATCCCGGTCAATCTTCGTTAGCCATAGAGTCTTTTCACTGACACGGTGAGCCTTTGTAGTTGCCCGGAGTCCCGGTGAGACTACGAAATAGCCCGTAGTCCTTTTATTAACACGGCGAGTACTTTTTCAGAAAATGGCAACTCAATGTCATTCCTCGTGATCGCAGGTTGTAGCCTTGAACCCTCGCCCTCCAAGAGGTCACAGCTTGTAGCCTCGGATGACTCTTTCAATATCAGCATCAGAGCTTCACCTTTCGAGAGAATCGCAACCTGTGGCTTTGAATATGGCGATTTCAATTGTCTTTTCAACCGATTATACGTTTGCAGCCTCAAAGCAATTTGTAGTAGCAGGAGACTAACTTGATATTTTTGAAACATCCCTTCCTCGGCAGAGAAATCTCATCAGATTTTCTCGCAGTATCAGGTAGTATTTTTTCTACCGATTAAAAAAGAGATGAAGAAGTGTTTTATCGCCATTTACCGGTAAAAATTTAGGTGTCTCATATCTTTGAATGGAACCTCTTCGACCTCCCCTTCAAAGAGGGATAGCTATTGACACCTATTTTTTTACACTTTCTCTCTCTCTTTCTCTTTTCTCTCTCTCCCTTCCCATGCGCCGAGCCCCCCCTTTTCCCCTCTTCTCTTTTGACTTTTCCCCCTCTTTTTCTCTTCCTCTTGGACCACACATTTCCCCCTTGCAAAACTTGCCCCCCATCCCATCTATCTTTTCCCCTTTTTTTCTCTCTTTTCTAGGCATTTTTATTTTTCTTCGACGGGGAGAGAGGCTTGAGGCTGCTGGCTTCTTCTTCCTGGCAATCCGCTTCATAGGAAGGGGTCTCGGCTCTTCCCTCTCGCTGCCTCACAGCTCGTCGCCCCCCAGCTCCGCCGCCCACAGTCTCCTCTAGCTCTGTTCGTCCTCGCCCGTCGCTGCCCACAGTCTTTGTCTCAGCTCGTCCCCGCCAGCCCTCAGCTCCCTTTGGCCTCTCAGCCTTGCTCTCTTCCCCCAGCTAGCCTCTGCCGACTCCCCCTCAGCTTGCGAGCCTCCTCCCAACTCGCGGCCATCCCCTCGCTCGCCTCCAGCTCGTGCTTGCTCCTCCGCCTCACGCCCACAGCTCTGCTCCTCTAGCTCGCGTCTTGTGTCCGCTCCTCCAGCTCGCGGTTCCCCTCTCTTCGCCGCCCTCTTCACCATTGCCTCTCCCTCAGCTCCACGCCTCCCCTAGTCTCCAACCCCCAGCTTGCGGCTCATCGCTCCTCCCAGCTCGCGGCCTCGCCCACAGCTCCGCCGCCCTCTTCTCCGAGCTTGCCGCCACCTCACTCCTTTAGCTTGCAACGCCTTCAGCTCGTCCCCTGCAGCTCGCGCGCCTCCCCTTCTTTTTCGAGCTCGCGATTTTACCAGCTTCGCCCGTGATTTCATCTCCACAAGTAAGCATCGGTCCTTTTCTTTTCATTTTGCTGAGGAGGTTGTTGCTCTGCACTTGTTCATGTGTTCTATGCATGTTTTCAAACCTAAACTTAACTTAGTTTTGCTGCAAATTGGTTGATTTCATGCTAGGTAAACTTGGTTCCTTGAGTTTCGATGGTTCGTGGTTTAGATTGAGGCTAGTTTAGTTTGGTTTAGGCATTAAAACTTGCTAATCAATGATGTGCTTTACATGTTTGATGAAATGTCAAGATGAAATTTGAATGTCAATATTTCTTTTGTTGTTGATTTCTTAGACTAGTTGAAAGATTTAATGGATTAAATAAGTTTCAATAGTTCAATAGAAATCACAGAACAACCATTTTTATTTCCGGTAATAGATGATAGTCTCGATCGATTTTGAATGGGCGGTGAAATGAGGAAGATGAAGTGTAGAGGGAGATGGTAGTTCATTGATTTAATGGGTTAAAAAAATGGTTTAGAAATGATAAAATGGGCCAAATCTAAGAAATAGAAGAAATGGGATGGAAAATAAAATATGCTGGAAAATATAATGGGCTGCGAAATGAAAGGGCCGCATTAATTAAAATAAAATGGGCCAAAACAAATTAAAGAAAGTTGGGCTGAAGCAAAACAAAAAAAAATCGTTTTCTTTTAAAGATAAGAATGGGCTGGGCCTTACGCCCAGCCCATTAAGGTCCGAATCCCTTAAAAAAATAAAAATAAATAAAATGAATAAAAACAAATTAGAAAATAAATAATAAGCAAATTAGAAAAGAAAATGAATAATAAAAATTAAAAAATCAAAGAAAAATTCGAAAATCATTAAAAAATAATAGAAAATAAGAAAATCATTAGAATATAATAGAAAATTAAAAAATTATTAAAAAAATAAAAGAAAATCATTAGAAAATAATAGAAAATTAAAAAGTCATTAAAAATAATAGAAAAACAGAAAATCATTAGAAAATCATTAAAAAATCATGAAAAATTAGAAATTCATTAAAAATAATAAAAAATCAGAAAATCATTAGAAAACCATTAAAAAATAATTTAAAAAATTTTAAATTTTAAATTTAGAAAGTCATGAGAAAATCCTAAAAATCAGAAAATGATAAAAGCCAATAAAATAATACAAAAATTATAAAAAAAATATAAAAAATATAGAAAACTTCTAAAATGAATCCAATTGTATGAGCTCTTAGAATTTGGCATCAAATACTAGTGGACTAGCCTTTTAGGTGATGTAAGCCTGCATGCAAGTATTTAGGTTAACCAAACAATCAATTTTATGTACCAAAAAGGCATTAATTAAATATTTAATGTAATCAAGTCTCCGTGTCCTAGAATCTCTGGTTACGTAGGAATCAAGACGATACTCCCGCGTCTTGATTGGTTTCTAGCAGACCTTAATAGGCTAGTGGCGGCTCCTTTTTTTAAAAAAAAAATTAGACTATTAAAGAGATTTTAAAATGAAAACGCCTAAATGTCACGCGAGGTATGGGTTTGGGAGAATCCGAGCTCGAGATCGTAGAATCAAGAGCAAATACCTCTAAACCTATCTTTTTCTCCCCTGGGGGGAATTTAGGTTGCGACAGTAATGTAAAGATGGTTAACAGGGAATGTTTCAGCGGTAATGTCGAATTTGCGCGGCGTGCAAGTTATGCTTCATATGGAGCATTTGATCAAGGAGCTATACATCTCTCAATGCTTGCCGGCTCTTCAATCGGTTCGTATTTGACATGCACCCATTTCTTTACCAAAGCAGCCTAAATACTGCGGCTTCGCACATCAGTATATCATGTCCTGCTCTTTCCCTCTTCGTATTATTTCTTAATCCATTTGGAGATTTTGCTTAACTATGGCAGGATTTCTTCATCTTACATTGATGAACACAAAGGCGGTGATAGCTTTAGTCTGCTGAATTTTTAATCCACTGTGGAATAATTCAGAACAAAATTAGTAAGTTGGTTGGCATACAAATGAGGTCATAATGGAGCCATGTCAATCTGAAAGCACATCTAATAATTTATTTGACTCTTGAAGCAATCAAGTATAGCCGTAGAATCGGAAATAAGCACTCCTAATGCCTCCTAATGCTGATTAACTCTTCCACTCCGTGGATTACTGGCCATAGGCACGAGCCGGCGAAGTTGAGCTCGCCTAAGGCTAGTGAGCTCGAGCATGGTCTAGATCGAGCCCCTTGCTTGAGGCCGGCTGGCAATCGTGGTCGTAGCTGGCCATTGGGATAGAGAGAAGGATAAAAAAATGGAAAAAAGAAGAAATAAAAGGATAATATATATTTAAAATATTTAAAAAAATCGAGAGGAGCAATTTCAAAAATTGTTTGTACCCCTTTAACAATTCAATTTCACAAACTTATACATAAATGTTCTTCTTGATCAGAAAGTATTTTTGGTTGACTAACTATTTTTGGCTTGTGAAATGTAGGGAAAACTAATTTTCGAAAAATACTTTCTCCCAAACAAACACAACTTCAATGTAAGCAAGGCAAGTGATAATTCCGCACCAAAGCTACAAAAAAGGGAGGAAAATCGGGAGTTATATATTGTTGCAGGTTAAATTAGTCTTCTTTGCATTTTTGTAGGATCCGACCGGTTAAGCATTATGAAAGACGTCTATCTAGTTCATCCTTTCATGAATTAGTCAGGAATGGGCCGATAGAAATTCATCGTAAATTAGCTCGTATAATCTTGTTTTCTATTTTGATTGATAAGTCGGTTAATTGACTGCCTAATGATTTATGATTACTCAGCGCTCATTGGTCGGACATCATTTTCTTTCCCTTTCTTATAGAATTTGGACCGACTAGAAAGAAACTCAATTGAGATTACAAAGACTTGAGCGAACGAGTTTCCCATAATTAGTGTATATGTTGTACCATATCCCACCAAACATCCTTTTATCTTATTTACATTTACGTTGGCCGGTCCAGTATAAACTTCCATGCATGAAAACTTAATAAAAAATCATGATCTACAAGGATGTCATTTCAAGTAACACGGCATATTTGACCAGGAAAAATAAAAACAAAAAAAGAGTAACTGTGGTCGGACGTCATTTTCTTTCGCTTTCTACAAGAATTTCAATTGACTAGGTTGAAACTCAATTGAGATTACAAATCAGTTCAGCTAACAATTTTTTTATAATTAGTGTATAATTTAGACTGTATCCCATCAAATATCGTATTATCATATTTACATCTACAATAAGCCAGTAATATATAATTTTTTCGTAAAAAGGGAAATAAATTCAGGATCCACAAGAGTGTTATTTCTAGTAACCCGGTACTGCGCATACCCAAATACTGGCCTCATTATGCAATAGGATTGAAAAACGGGAAAGAAATATTTTCACATTGAAATCAACATTTGGTGTGATAATGATCAAGAGATAATTAAAAAGGAAAAAAAGAGAATGATGAACACCTATGCATCGGAAAAAAGCTTTTTTTTTTTTTCATTCTCAATTTTGTTGCTGAGTAGCATAAAGACTTTAAACAAGACGACTCAAGTTACATAATCCGAAACATACGTGCTCCCGGCAGAGTCATTAGACAAAAGATCTTTCATAATATCCGAAACACAGGAACGAAGAGCAGACCGCAAATGTTGCTCTTGTCCAAGCAGGGCCAAAGCATCCATATGATTCTCTAGTTCTCTGAATATGTGCTTAGTTTTGTATTCCCGCAGCTCCCTCGGCAAGTTCCTGCATTCAACCAAAAGAGGTTCCATTAGTAAATTACGCCTATGAGTTCCCGCAATTGCTTCAATGACAGACTGGGCATTCATTTCAACGTGTGAAAATGGGTAGCATTTTTGGCCAATTCTAATGTAATGTAATGTCTTAGGGTCATTTTTTTTTTGCCTTCGATGTGTTTGCTGTTCGTTGGAGCTTTTTGTAGTTCTGTCAAGATCTATGCTTGTTGGTAATTCATTTAATCATGTATAATTTGTCATTAGTTGTATACAAAATGAGGAGATGAAATATTCCATTTTGAAAATATTTTCCAATCAATAATTACGAGCTTTTCTTTTTTGCGTTTTGATGACTAGGAATGCTTTTAGGCACTGTAGAATGTCTCCTGATCGTCAATGTAAAACATGGGTAAAAGTCTACATTGATCATGTAATAGCTAGTCACTGGGAAAAGAATCTTATCCCAACTTCAGAGTACCTCGACTCTTTTCTTTAAATAATAAAAAATTTCATTTATAGCTCAAAGCCCCTGGTTAAGAGCATTAACTATTGGGATGTCTGTGATTATTGTCTCTTATGCATTATCTTTGTTGTCAAAGTTGAAGTGGCCATCTCATATTCTCAAGTAGTGGTCTAAGCAGGCCGATTTGGACCGTCTCTTCATTTTCTTTTTCCTCCTTTTCAATTACTTTTTTGTGATAAAAAATGACTTATCGGATCGGCAAAATTAGGTCTTAACAAGTGGTGACTGGGAATAGCTCGGCATTGGTGGACTGATGTAACACACAGTGGTACCTTGGTTCTGTTCAAATTGAAGGTGTTATTCATTTGATAAGCCTTCGAAATGTTATGGGATAAAGGGGCCAAGAGCAAGTAACATGGATGGGTTAATTAGGTTTAATGAGTTTGGACTTAGTTTAGATCCTTTCGGCTTGTTTCAATTTTAAGAAGTTTGGGTTTGAGCTAAGTTTTGCTTGTGTTTAGAAATGGGCTTGTGGCTTACAACCAAAGACGGCTTGATTAATGAGCCCATTGGGGACTTTACCGCACTCTACTTTTCACTCTTCCATTTATTATTACTTCTGATGTGCTTGTTTTCATTCTTCCATGTCATTTCCAGGATTGAGTTCCTCATGTCTTGTTTAGTCTAGTTGGGTGGTTAGGCCACACTAGGATCATAATAAGCACCAAAAACATTGCATGAATGCTTATAATGGGCAAGAACTTTAGGATTCAAAATTTTACAAAAAAAAAAAAAACTGTGTGGACATTCTAGTTGATTGAATATCAAGTTTAGCTACTTAAATAGTACTAGTTAGATAATTGATTCATTCAAATCCTCAGTCCTAGGCCTCTGTGCACAGGAAATGAGGAACAATCCCAATATTCACCTAATTTTTAGTTGAGCTCATTAGGCTAGTGGTGACTCCTTATATAAAATTATCTTAACTTTAATCGAACTAAAATGGAAATTCCAACGCTGCGCGAGGTTAGGGCTTGGGAGGGTGATATTGGCTTTACATCCATTATGCCCGACAGACATAATGCCTATAATTGCTTGAATGACAGGCACGGATAATGTGTAAATGGGTAGCATTATCCGCTAGTTCACATCTAAGGCCATGCCCTATGGCCATATTTTTGCTTTCGACGTCTTTGGCTCAAATAGGTGTCACCGCTAAATTATGCCTATAATTGCTTGAATGACAGGCACAGATAATTTAGCTTGGAAAGTTAGTATATACCGCAAAATAGAAGAAAAAAAACCTCAACAAGTAATTCAATAGTGAAAGGACATTAAATTTGTCACGAGTTTGAGTTCAGATAAAACCCGGCCGAATGTTGATTTGGAAAGTTTCAATTGCTGCCGCCGTAACAAGGAAGTCATCGTTAGTGCTCAACGAGGAAATAGCAATCGGCCAGCGTCTTCGAAATGCATTAGGAGGGGAGTTTTGCCTTCAGCGAATTGGCCACTTTCTTATTGGGGATCTTTGTGTGATTCGTGAGGCTATGGGCGTGTGCATTGGAATTCTCCAAGGACGCCTTCAGAGGCCGCACAGTGGAGTTTCTTCGGTCGCAGTCGGTGATTTTGTGCAATGTGAGTTCTACGATCAATTGTGTCATTTATGTTTGAACACCGTCAGTCTAAAACTTAATTTGGATTTGAGAGACCCTCGAGTTTGAGCTATTATAATTTTCATTCTATAATTATTTAATGAATTATTTGCTTCTAAAGTAGTTATCGACACTCAAATCGGATCATGTAAATATCACATGTTCCTTCTTTTTTTATATTTCACTAGTGATTTGGCGTCAATTTGATTGGAAGATTCTATAGCATAAATTTTACAACATTAGGATACCTTGTCATTCATATCATTAATTTATTTTATGAAGAGGTTTCCTACTTGGATTTAGAAGAACGAAATGATGAGTTTGGGGGCCACGTAGCCATTGAAAAGTAAAAACCAATATAAAACGTCTTTTTGCTTTTTTGGGGAAAGTAAAATTTACTAATGTTGGTGCAAAAATATTTCACACTTCAAATATTATTAACGAATACTTGTCATTTGGATTGAAAGTATGTTAATTAAAACACTATAAAAAAGGTACAACCGCTCGACATCTTCAAAACCATACAAGGGATGAAAATTCCACCTTTATATTTAACTAAAGTTCTGAATAATTCATTTGCGCAGTAAAATTCTACTCATAATGATCAACGGATAATGTATAATGATTATTCCATGCAATCCACATCCTAAGACTTTAGCCTTGCATAGCTCGGGTCAATAGGCTTTCTAAATTTTTAGAGCGACTCTATCTTCAATCAAACCCAAGTGTATTTTCAGATTTGCAGGGTGCACGAATTGCCAAAGCCACATGAAAGTTCAATCGTGAAACAATGACGACAAAAACTGTTTATTCGTCAATCTAAAAGATGGGTAAAAGTTTTATGGCTGGTCTCTCAAATTTGGATCATATATGGAAAAGAAAAATATAAGATGTCATTTACAAGGACCAACTATGCAATTATGACTGCACATGAACGATTAATCACGGCATGCATGAGAACGACCTACCTTGTACCTTTTTTATGTATGGCCATTTTTCCTCTTTTGAAATAAAAAAATGCCAATTTGCTTTTAATTCTTCATGTATAATTTATCATTCGGAGATTATTCAAAAAATCTAAAAATCAATCGATAATTACAATCTTTTAATTTTGTGATTTCATGATTACGTAAATTGCTAAAAACTTCTTATTCGTCAATCTACAGGATGGGCAAAAGTCTTCTTGCGGGTCTCTCAAGTTTGGGCCATTATGTGGAAAAAAAAAATACGATGTTCTTTACGTGGACCAACTATGCAAAGAGCAATCGCAGCTGAGTCAACTCTATTACGGGACGCATGAGAACGACCTAACTTGTACCTTTTTGATGTATGGCCATTTTTTCTCTTTGGAAAAAAAAGCCTATTTGCTCGTAAATCTTTAATATTACTTAGAAAAAAAGGGAGGCTTAAGCAATATGTTGAAATTGAACAACATCTAAAGCAAGACATGCACACATAGTATCTTCCATATTTAATTATCACTTTATCATAACCTTAGTTTTTCATCTTAATTGGATATTCAATTAAAGAACCCCTAATTTTTCAGGTTAATTTTATATTCGATTGTAAATAGTGATTCATCAGGAAGCCAAGCAATTAGATCAATAGAATATGACTGTGATGTACATCCAAAATTTCTAAATCCTTAACTTGTTCATACTTGGTGATTTCTCAGTCAAATTTCGGGTCAAAATTAACTTTGCCCCTTTGATTAGATTGGAGGTAGGTTATTGACACTCAAACTCAAGAGTTAATAAAGAATTACTTTCTTAAGCCTTATTTGAAAGAAAAAAAAAAAACCTAGATTGGCAGCCATGAATGAGGATCACTACTTATGTGAAGACGACGAGTCATCCAAAGAAAAATAGCGACTAGTGAGCCCAAAAAGACTTTGACAGTTTGCCTCCCGTGTTCACTTTCTATCGGAGCTCCAATTGTGTCTGAGGGATTATTGATGCCCATTCGCCGATTTATAGTAATCACGCATTTTATATCATTATTTTTACATAAATGAGGTCAATATATAAATATATATATGATTTAAAAATATATGTATAATCAATGATTACTATTTTTTTGTAGTTTGAGGACTAAGAATATTCCTAAGAAATGGAGAACGATTCCGGTTCATCAACGTGAAAGATGGGCAAAAGTCTTTTCCTTGATGTGTCAAGATTGATCTAAGATGCCATTTGACGGGACCGACCACGCAATTGTGACCGCACATGAACGATTGATCATGACATGCATGAGAGTACGTCCTAATTTGTTTCTTGTGGATATGTGACCATTTTTCACTTTTGAAAAACAAAACATGCCTAATTGCCTATAAATTTTACCATCACTTAAAAAAAAGGGGGAGACTTAGGCAAGATGTTGAAGTTACAAAACATCTTCGGTAAAACATTATAGTATGGTCGATCTTAATCATCATCTTACCAGTGAGATTTCTCATATTGATTGTTGATTCATTTATATGAAGCTAAGGGAACAGTCACCAGGGCGTTAAGCGGCTAGACCAGTTTATGCCCAAAAATGTCTATATTTTTCAGCTGTTTGTGGGCAGGAATTCTTGCGCTGCTCCAAGAGAAAACCAAAAGCGTGGGAAGACGAGGAAGCCACTGATCTGATCAGGAAATGGGCACATAGTCGTATATTTGTATGACATATGATTAGTTTTTGAATGCGGGTGTCTAGTTCGATTTAAGAA
The DNA here is from genome assembly GCA_019926035.1 of Melaleuca alternifolia. NCBI lineage: Eukaryota > Viridiplantae > Streptophyta > Magnoliopsida > Myrtales > Myrtaceae > Melaleuca > Melaleuca alternifolia. The sequence continues at coordinate 3,138,582 of JAGKPW010000021.1, read as the reverse complement.
TGGTCCAAAGTGAATTAAGATTCTTAGCCAACTCATGTTTCCATTCGCTATTACGCAGACGCTATCGTCTTGTTCAATATTCCACCTTTCTAATTGCCTTTTCTCCCCTTCCGACCCAAAAAAGAAAAAAAAATTGCTTTTCCTCCACTAAAAAATCATGTCACATCATCACATATGTGACCGGTGAAATATCGACATAACAACAAGATAAACATACCAGTGCTTGTTGTGATTATGTGCCCGGTGGCCCTCACTTTGACGTCTTGGCTAATATAAAGGATCTCACTTGGGAGATGTACTCATTCCAAAGTCTAGCTAGGGGAATCGAGTCGAGACTGACAAGATAATTAGGAAAGTCGATGAGTAATTTAATCGTTAAACACGTCAATCAAAATGGGATAGCTTGTTATCCCAAATCACCGATTTATATTATGAAGAGGCTTGTAATTTGGATTTAGAAGAATGAAATGGTACGTTTGGTGACACCATAGTCCTGAAAAATAAGAATATAAAAAAAATTCAAAAGGTTTTTCTTTGCGTAAGTAAAATTTCTATATATTGGTGTGAAAAAATTTCACTCTTCGGGTATTAATAACAATTACTCAGAACTTGGATTAAACATCTGTTAGTTAGCACACTATCGAGAAGGTACAACAGTTGGGCATCTTCAAAGCATACGGGGCACGGAATTTTCACCTTTATATATAAATAGAATTCTGAATAATTCATCCACTCATAATAATAAACATAATACTTCTAAAAAAATAATTTCCATTAATCCACATCTTAAAACTTCGTCTAATTTGGGTATGAGAAACACTCAATCATGACTGGTTGTAACTCCAATTATTTGTTACTATCTTTTCCCGTAGAGTAGATACCAACACTTAGATCGAATCACATAAATGTTTTAGGTTCTTCATTATTTTTGCAATGATTTTGCAACGATTTGATTGCAAGATTCTATATTTTCTGCATTAATTTTATTACAAAAGGGGTAGCTTGTTATCCTTATCGTTAATTTAATTCATGAAGAGGTTTCTCATTTGAATTTAGAAGAACGAAATGATGACTTTGGGGACACCGTAGCCATTGAAAAATAAAAACCAATACAAACGTCTTTTTTTGGTGTAAAAAAATTTCAAACAATAATATTCAAAACCATACAAGGGATGGAAATTCCACCTTTATATTCAACTAAATTTGTGAATAATTCATTTGCTCAAAAAAATTCTACTCATAATGATCAATAGATATTGTATAATGATTATTTCAAGCAATTCACATCCTAAGACTTTGGCCGTGCATAGCACGGGTCAATAGGCTTTTTAGTTTTTTTAGAGATATCGTTTCTTCAATCAAACCCAAGTGTCTTTTCAGATTTGTATGGTGCATGACTGGCCAAAGCAGCATGAAAGTTTAACAATTTAATAGCTTATCGCTGCCTATAAAAGACTCTCCATTGAGAACGAACTCCACCAGAAAGCAGAAGAACCAAAAAAAAAAAATGGCACCCTCATCATTCTTCATGTTTTGTACTTGGATCGTCCTTCTCGTGATGATTCATACTTCGCTTGCTAAACCATTATGCCATCGGGACGAGAGCTCAGCCTTGATGGAATTCAAGCTGAGTTTCAGAACCGTCAGGTACGGTTGTGCTCATTCGAAGGCTGAATCCTGGTCACCAGATGGAAGCGGAGATTGCTGCTCATGGGATGGAGTCGAGTGTGATAAGGCCACTGGTCACGTCACAGGCCTTGACCTTGGTGACAGTTGTCTCTTTGGTACCATTAGTTCCAATACCAGCCTCTTTCGCCTCCTCTACTTGAAATCACTCAATCTCGCTTTCAATGACTTCAACTTTTCCCCAATGCCATACGGTTTTGGCAATCTTTCCAAGTTACAATACCAGAATTTTCAGGGAATGTCCCATCGGATATCTCGCAACTCTCGAGATTAATTTCTCTCGATTTGTCTTATGGTGGGCAGCTTGAGATACCCAATATAGACAACTTACTTCAGAACTTAACTATGCTTAGAGAAATTGATCTCTCTTCTATGAGCATGCCGTCACAATTCCCTCATGTACTTGCAAACTTCTCTTCTTTGAAGTCACTTAAACTGGTGGTTTGTGAATTGCATGGCGAATTTCCAGTAAGCATCTTTCAATTACCAAACCTAGAAGTCCTCGACATCAGTGTTAATATCAATCTTTCTGGTTTTATCCCCGAATTACATTAGGGTAGTCCCCTGAAATCTTTGGGTCTTCAATACACCAACTTTTCAGGAGAAATTTCTGTTCCAATTGGAAACCTCGTTTTCTTGAATAAATTAACAATTCAGGATTGTCATTTCTCGGGTTTACTTCCTAGTTCATTCGGTAATCTTTCCCAGCTTACTTATTTGGATATATCATGTAATAAATTCCATGGTCAAATCCTTGTTTCCTTCGCTAATCTTACCCAGTTGTTCTTTCTAGATCTCTCTTACAATAATTTTACAGGTGATAATTGGCATAGGCTTCACAAATTGTCAAAACTCACGACGTTGCACCTTTCAGGTAATGTTTCAACTAGTAGCAAGGTTCCTTAACCCCAAATAGAAAAAATAAACAAAATGTCTAGACTTAATTAGTACCCAAACTAACCATCCTTGCTTCCTTCCATTTGACAGGTGTTCAGTTGAGTGGTCCAATTCCATCGTCATTTGAGAACTTGATGCAGTTGGTTGAGCTTGACCTTTCGAATAATTATTTGAAAGGTGGAATTTCATTTAAGAACTTGAAATGGTTGGTTAGGCTTGACATTTCGAATAATTATTTGGAAGATGAAATTTCATTTGAGAACTTGACGCAGTTAGTTTTCCTTGACCTTTCGAATAATTATTTGAAAGGTGAAATTTCATTTGAGAACTTGACACGGTTGGTTGAGCTTGACCTTTCAAATAATTATTTGAAAAGTGAAATTTCATTTGAAAACTTGGCGTAGTTGGTTTGGCTTGATCTTTCGCATAATTATTTGGAAGGTGGAATTCCAAACTCATTATTGGAGCTCAGGAATCTTCAGTTGTTGGACCTTCGTCAGAACAATTTGAGTGGCATCGGGGCTTTACACAAACTCAAGAACTTGATTACATTATATTTGGACTCCAACAACTTATCTTTCATCAGTAGGACCGAGATGAATGCCACTCTTCCAAAACTTTCCACTTTAAGTTTACGGTCATGCAACTTACAAGAGTTTCCCAAGTTTTTAGCCTACTTAAGCGGATTGGAGATCGTAGATCTGTCAAACAATAAAATCAGAGGGAGTATTCCTACTTGGATGGGCAATGGAAGCAGAGAATCCTTGGAGTCGATAGATCTTTCTCACAATTTTATAACTGGCTTTGAAAACAAGCAAATCAACCTACCACTGCCCAATTTGACATATCTTAACATTAGTTCTAACTAACTCAAAATGGAGCTCCCTACTCCACCTACATCAATGCAGTTTTACGACATTTCCAACAATAACCTCTTTGGAGAAATTCAATCCGTTTGTAGAGCAAAATCCCTCATCATTCTTGATTTGTCCAACAATAGTTTGAATGGCACAATTCCTTCATGCGTGGGAAAGATTAAATCATTGTCAATTTTGAATCTTGGAAAAAATAAATTTGAGGGCATGATTCCTCGTGTTGAGCATGAAGGTTGTGAGTTGAAGATTATCGATCTCACAGAGAATCGATTGCAAGGGCATGTTCCAAGATCTTTGGTGCATTGTACAATGCTAGAGTATTTAGACCTCGGTTACAATCAAATTGTCGATGGGTTCCCTTTATGGCTGTCAGAGTTGACCGAGCTTAAACTTGTTATCTTGAAATCCAATAAGTTCTATGGTCCAATAGAAACATTTGGGATGCAATTTAATTTTAGCAATATGCATATCATGGACCTTTCGCATAATGGTTTCAGTGGTGAACATCCTTCCAAGTTTTTGCAAAGTTTCCATGCCATGAAAGGGATTGGTAGTCAATATCAGCTTGAAATCCACATATTATCATTATGCGGAACATCAAGGGATTGGTTCCACATGATATATCTTGCTGCAATGTTCCGATTGCCCGATACACTATTTTATTATTATGCGGATGACATGAAATTGATGAATAAAGGCACAGAAAGGGAACACTCAAAACTTTCATATGCCTTAATGGGAATTGACCTCTCCGATAACAAATTCGAAGGATGCCTACCCAGTTTCATCGGAGATTTGAAGTTACTCCTTTTGCTTAACCTGTCAAACAATGTTTTGACTGGTCCCATCCCACCTTCCTTAGCCAATTTGACAAATCTCGAATGTCTTGATCTTTCTCAAAACAATCTCTCAGGAGAGATCCCTCCACAACTAGCGCAACTTACGTTCCTTTCATCTTTCGATGTATCTCATAATCAACTGTGGGGACCGATTCCACGAGGGACTCAGTTCAGCACATTCCCGATCGATTCATTCGCCATGAATGAAGGGTTATGTGGAAGTCCTTTGCCGAAGAAATGCCCTGGAACCAGAGACACCTCACCATCACTACCATCCCCTGGGGAGGAAATTGGCGAAGATTCTCCATTCAGCTTGGATTGGAAGTTTGTGCTGATAGGCGCTGGTGACGGATTTCTGATCGGCGTCGTGTTAGGGAACTTGATCATTGATGAGAAGAGCAGGTGGTTCTTACACTACTCCAAGAGAATGGCAAGAGGATGGAAAAGATCGGGAAGGCACTGAGCAGCAAGGAGGTACACATTCAGTCAAATACTCATGGGACATGGTTGAGTAATGTAATCTTTTGGGTGTATAGTCCGTACTAGATGTGAGAAAAGATAGTGTGTGCAATGTTCCTCTTATTGTAATTTTATGGATCGGAATTAGTGCTTTGATGATTCTTCTGTGCTCCATGTTTGAACCGATCACCACTTGTTTGCAAAAATGAACGAGTGAGAATATACATATATTCCGAGAGGCTGTCTTTCTGAAATCGATTGCATATACGTTTATCTCATGCCCAGATCGTCATATGTGCATATGATTCGCCAGTCTTGCTTCCGGTTCCTTTGATTTTAAGTCGTGGCTGAGATTTCGAAGTGACTGTGCTGCTTCGTGCTTTGTCTGAGTTCCATATGCCCCCTAAATATCTCTGGTTCCGTGAATGTGGGTTGGCCAGTGGATGTGTGTATGGGTTCACGTGGTGACTGGAGTTGATCATTGGTGGAGTAAGACATGTTTAGTCCTCTGTATGAAGCTCGTCAATGTCACTCTTGGGCGAAATGCTCACGTGATTTTGTTGCTTAAGGCGAGGGATGGGCATCAATGGTGACTGTTGTGTTTTAGGTTGGACATGTTAGGTTTCTCTTAAACGCAGCGGAAAAATAAAACCTAAATAGGATCCATGTGTATATTAAAATCGAAGTGAGTTTTCTAGACATACCTTTTGCTGCATGCAAACAAATTCGCGCTTGGTTGTGTCTGGATTAGCACCCCAAGTGTTGCGCCTCTACCGGTATCCACACACACGAACTGAGATCTCCAAACCCAAGTGCTAGCTTGCAGATTATGGAGTTCTTTCTGGTTGATCACTTGTAATCCTCGAGGCTGTCTCGCGGATCAATGAGCACAGACGCCTCTGTATGTTTTCTCCTCAATGTGTGACTCTCACGAAAAACCCTTAGGGTTTCTTCCATAAAAGGAGTATATATATTGTCAAGCAAAAAGGGCGGGACGCACTTAAGTCTTTGGGTCATTATCCACCGAATAAAATAAATTAGTTCGATATATTGTGTGCGACCCTGTAGGTTCACTAGACATTAGCAGCGTGCTAAAACTCTTTTAGCCACAAATCATAAGCGGTCTCTAGCAAGACATTATGACTACCTAAGTATAGTGAATGTCGATATTACCGACACAACCTAAACCATAAATATTGTTAGAGTGTCATTATTAATTGGTTCCCAGGGCAGACCACTAACAGGACATCCGGGTCGTGAATAATGAAGGGACAAGACCAACCCAATCTTTGTGTGCTGAGGAAATAATCGAGGGAGAGAGTTAAACAAGAAGAGACGAAGGAGTAAAAGAAGGGAAAGAGGGAGATAGGGAAATCTGCAGAACTGCATCTTCTGGGAACGAAGGACCAAGAAACGAATGCAAATAATAATAATAATCGAAAGTTGCTGGTTAAGAATGAAGGTCTTTTAATCTTTTGTAACTTTGTGCCTTCTATTGGTAATAGAGACTGAAAAGTCGCTTCAAATTCAGGAAAAATACGTATTGGTGTCATAAGATTTTTTTTTTTGGCAATTAAGTGCCATCACATATAGAGGATGCTGAGCCCCCCCCCCCTCCTCTTTCTACTCACTTTTGTAACTTTTAGCAAGAATTTTTTGTTACGAAATTCCTATCTCCAAAACGTCAATCGAACCTTTGTATAGAAACTTAACTTGGATGATTCTCATCTTGGGACAGAAGAATGTATGATGTATGGTGCAGAGATGATGTAGAAAGACTTTGAAAAAGACAAGTCAAGTTACATAGTCAGAAATATACGTGCTCCCGGTAGAGTCATTAGAGAAAAGGTATTTAATAACATCCGAAAGAGAGGAACGACTAGCAAACCGTAGATGTTGCTCTTTTCCAAGCAGGGCCAAAGCATCCGTATAACCATCTGCTTCTCTGAATATGTGCTTAGTTTTGTATTCCCGCACCTCCCTCAGCAAGTTCCTGCATTCAGCCAAAAGAGGTTCCTTTAGTGAATTACGCCTATGAGTGCCCGTAATTGCTTGAATGACAGACTGGGCATTCATTTCAACGTGTGAAAATGGGTAGCATTTTCTAATGTAATGTCATGTCTTAGGGTCATTTTTTTGTCTTCCATGTGTTTGATGTTCGTTGGAACTTTTTGTAGTTCTGGCAAGATTTATACTTGTGGGTAATTCATCTAATCATGTATAATTTGTCATTACTTTTATACAAAATGAGGTGATGATATATTGAATTTTGATAATATTTTTCAATTAATGATTACGAGCTTTTCTTTTTTGTGATATGATGACTAGGAATGCTCTTAGGCACTGTAGAATATCTCATGTTCGTCAATGTAAAATATGGGCAAAAGTCTAAAATGATCATGTAATTTCCAGTTGTTGCGAAAAAGAATATTAGCCCAACTTCAGAGTCCCTCGACTCTTTTCTTATAATACAAAATTTTCATTCATAGCTCAAAGCCCCTGGTCAAGTGCATTAACTATTGAGAATCATGCCTGTGATTATTGTCTCTTAAGCATTATCTCTGTTGTCAAAGTTGAAGTGGCCATCTCATATTCTCAGGTAGTGGTGAACTGGCCGATTTGGATCGTCTCTTCATTCTTTTCTCTTTTTCAAATATATTTTTTGTAATAAAAAATGACTTATCAGACTGGCAACATTAAGTCTTGACAAGGGGTGGTTGGTAATGACCTAGTAGTGGTGGACTGATGTAACATATGGTGGTGCCTTGGTTGTGTTCAAACAGAAGGTGATATTTATTCAATAAGCCTTCGAAATGTTCTGGGATAAAAGGACCAGTAGCAAGTAACGTGGAGGGTTCAATTAGGTTTATCGAGTTTGGATTTAAGTTAGTTCAGATAGTTTTGCCTTGTTTCACTTTTAAGAAGTTTGGGTTTGGGCTGAGTTTTGCTTGTGTTTAGAAATGGGCTTGTGACTTACAACTAAAGACGGCTTGATGAATGAGCCTACTCAGGACTTTACCGCACTCTACTTTTTACTCTCCCATTTATTATCGATTCTGATGTGCTTGTTTTCATTCATCCATGTCATTTCCGTAACTGAGTTTCTCATGTTGTGTTTAGTCTAGTTGGATGCCTATAAGAAACCTATATAACCGGGACCCATCAGGGAGTCAAGCGGTTAAATCAACAGAATGTGCCTCTTATTTTACACCCAAAATATCTAAAATTTTCACTTGTTTGTATCAATAGATATCCGGAATCAAATTTCGAGTAAAAAAAAAGAAAAAGAAATGACCCTTTGATCTGATTGAAGGTGGGCCATTGACATTGAAATTGAAGTGTTCATGAAGAATTACTTTCTTAGACTAGGCCTTAAATAGACCAAATTAAAGTTATATGCGGAATCATACGAGTATAGTTTAACTACACTACTTTATATGACCAAGTTTGTCTTATTTTATTATAATCAACAAGACTGTTTTCCTTAAAGAAAGAACAAAACGCTGGCTGTGGTCGCCAGGACAAGCTATCCTGGAAAGAAAACTAAGAGCATGAACACAGGCAAAGAAGACAGCCAACGTATTTGAGAATGGAAAAGACGACGATTGTCACTAACTCAAAACCACTCGTTTTTTTTTTCACTCTTAGTGGCACAAATAGAGTCAAAAAGATGATGACTAATACAAATAGAAGATATTGCAGTTGAATTCATCTTAAGCAAACTTTCAATATTAAATTAATAGGTCAACAATGTTCTTGATTTTCACTCAACAGGGACGGACATTAGTCATCTTGATCAAAGGAAAAGATATAGGGATATCAGTGCATTCCACATACTCACAGACGTGGACTTGATATTACTTATGTTGGGTATGAGAAATGCTCGAGTGTGAGTGGTTGTAAATCCAATTCTCTCATTATTAGTAGATTATTTGTTACTGGCTTTTTCGAAGTTGATACCGACACTCGGATCCACATCTTATGTGTTCTTTGTTGGTTTTGTAATGATTTTGCATCAATTTGATCACAAGATTCTACATTTTCCACATTAATTTTATAAGAAAAGGGATAGCTTGTTGTCCCTGTCATTAATTTTATTCATGAAGAATGTTCTTATTTGGATTTAGAAGAACGAAATGATGAGTTGGGGGCATCGTAGCCGTTGAAATATAAAAACCAATATAAACGTCTTTTTTTTGGGGGGGGGGGGGTTAAATAAAATTTACTAATGTTGGTGTGCAAAAAATTTCACACTTCAAATATTAATAACGAGTACTTGTAATTTGGATTGAAAGTATGTTAATTAAGACACTATCAAAAAGGTACAACCATTCGACATCTTCAAAACCATAAAAGGGATGGAAATTCCACCTTTATATTCAACTAAAGTTCTGAATAATTCATATGCGCACTTAAATTCTACACATAATTATTTCAAGCAATCCACATCCTAAGACTTTGGCCGTGCTATGCACGGGTCAATAGCCTTTGTAATTTTTTTATAGCTGACTCTTCTTCAATCAAACCCAATTGTCTTTTCAGATTTGTATGGTACATGACTGGCCAAATTAGCATGAAAGTTTAACGATTTAATAGCTTATTGCTGCCTATAAAAGCTTCTCCATTGAGAACGAACTCCACCACAAAGCAGAAGAAAAAAAAAATATGGCACCCTCGTTGTTCTTCGTGTTTTGTACTTGGATTGTCCTTCTCGTGACGATTCATACTTCGCTTGCTAAACCACTATGCCATCGAGACGAGAGCTCAGCCTTGATGGAATTCAAGCTGAGTTTCAGAACCAACAGAACAATGTACGATTGTGCTCATCCGAAGGCTGAATCATGGTCACCAGATGGAAGCGGAGATTGCTGCTCATGGGATGGAGTCGAGTGTGATGAGGCCACTGGTCACATGACAGGCCTTGACCTTGGCGACAGTTGTCTCTTTGGTACCATAAGTTCCAATACCAGCCTCTTTCGCCTCCTTCACTTGAAATCACTCAATCTCGCTTTCAATAACTTCAACTTTTCCCCAATGCCATGCGGTTTTGGCAATCTTTCCAGGTTACAATACCTTAATCTCTCTCATTCAGATTTCTCAGGGAAAGTCCCATCGGATATCTCCCGACTCTCAAAATTAAATTCTCTTGATTTGTCTAATGGGCCCCATATAGACAACTTTATTCAGAATTTAACTATGCTTAGAGAAATTGATCTCTCTTACATAAGCATGTCGTCACAATTTCCTCATGTACTTGTAAACTTCTCATCTTTGAAGTCGTTAAACTTGTGGAATGTGATTTGCATGGCGAATTTCCGGTAAGCATATTTCAATTACCAAACCTGGAAGTCCTCGACATCGGTTCCAATATCAACCTTTCTGGTTTTATTCCCAAATTACATTGGGATAATCCCTTGAAATATATGGGTCTTGGAGGCACAAACTTCTCAGGAGAAATTCCTATTTCGATTGGGAACCTCATTTTCTTGAATGAATTAACAATTTATAATTGTTATTTCTCGGGTTTACTTCCTAGTTCATTAGGTAATCTTTCTCAGCTTGTTTCTTTGGATATATCATATAATAAATTTCATGGTCAAATCCCCATTTCCTTCTCTAATCTTACCTAGTTGTCCTATCTAGATCTCTCTTCCAATAATTTTACAGGTGATATTTGGCATAAGCTTTTCAAATTCTCAAAACTCACCACTTTGCTCCTTCCAGGCAATATTTCAACAAGTAGCAAGGTTCCTTAACCCCCAAAAGAAAAAAAAATGAAATGTCTAGATTGAATTAGTAGCCAAACTAACCATCCTTGCTTCTTTACATTTGGCAGGTCTTCAGCTAAGTGGTCCAATTCCATCGTCATTTGAGAACTTGACACGATTGGTTAGGCTTGACCTTTTGGATAATTATTTGAAAGGTGAAATTCCAAACTCATTATGGGAGCTTAAGGATCTTCAATATTTGGACCTTAGTAGGAACCATTTGAGTGGCATCGGGGATTTACACAAACTCAAGAACGTGACTGAATTATATTTGGACTTCAACAACATATCTTTTATGGACAGCACCGAACTTTCCTTTTTAAGGTTACGGTCATGCAACTTACAATAGTTTCCCAAGTTTTTAGCCTACTTAGGCGGATTAAAGATTGTAGATCTATCAAACAATAAAATCACAGGGAGTATTCCCACCTGGATGGGCAATGGTAGCAGAGAATCCGTGGAGAGGGTAGATCTTTCTCACAATTTTCTAACTGGCTTTGAAAACAATCCGATCAGCCTACCACTGCCCAATTTGACATATCTTGACATTAGTTGCAATTTTCTCAAAATGGAGCTCCCTACTCCACCTCCATCAATGCAGCATTACGACATCTCCAACAATAACCTCTTCGGAGAAATTCAATTCAATCTGTTTGTAGAGCAAAATCCCCCGTTCTTCTAGATTTGTCCAACAATAGTTTGAATGGCACAATTCCTTCATGCGTGGGAATCATTAAGTCATTGTCAGTTTTGAAACTTGGGAAAAATAAATTTGAGGGCATGATTCCTCATGCTTACCAAAAAGGTTGTGCGTTAAAGATTATGGACCTCACAGAGAATCGATTGCAAGGGCCTATCCCAAAGTCTTTGGTGCATTGTACAATGCTAGAGTATTTAAACCTCGGGTACAATAAAATTGTCGATGGGTTCCCTCTATGGCTATCAGAGTTGACTGAGTTGAAAGCTGTTATCTTGAAATCTAATAAGTTCGGTGGTCCGATAGAAACATACGTGAGGCAATTTAATTTTACCAATATGCATATCATGGACCTTTCGCATAATGGTTTCAGTGGTGAACTTCCTTCCAAGTTTTTGCAGGTTTCCATGCCATGAAAGGGATTGGTAGTCAAAATCAGCTTGAAAAGCTGTTCCACTTCATTTATGTTGCTCCAGAGATCCGTTTAACCGATAATATATATTATATTATGGTTTATGACGCGAAATTGATGAATAAAGGCACAGAAAGGGAATACTCAAAAGTTCTGTATGCCTTTATGGGAGTTGACCACTCCGATAACAAATTTCAAGGAAGCCTACCCAATTTCATCGGAGATTTGAAGTCAGTCCTTTTGCTTAACCTGTCAAACAATGTTTTCACTGGTCCCATCCCACCTTCCTTAGCAAATTTGAGAAATCTCGAATGTCTTGATCTTTCTTGAAACAATCTCTCAGGAGGGATACCTCCACAGCTAGCGAAACTTGGGTTTCTTGCATCTTTCGATGTCTCTCATAATCATCTGTGGGGACCGATTCCACAAGGGACTCAGTTCAGCACATTCCCAATCGATTCATTCGCCATGAATAAGGGGTTATGTGGAAGTCCTTTACCAAAGAAGTGCCCTGCAGCCGGAGACACCTTACCATTACTTCCATCCCCTGGGGAGGAAATTGGCGAACATTCTCCGTTTAGCTTGGATTGGAAGTTTGTGCTGATCGGCGCTGGCGTCAAGTTTCGGATCGGCGTCGTGTTAGGGAACTTGATCATTGACGAGAAGAGCGGGTGGTTCTTACACTACTCCAAGAGAATGGCAAGAAGATGGAAAAGATTGGGAAGGCACTGAGCAGCAAGGATGTACACATGCAGTCAAATACTCATGGGACATGGATGAGTAATGTAATCTTTTGTGTGTTTAGTCCGTACTAGATGTGAGAAAAGATAGGGTGTGCAATGTTCCTCTTTTTGTAATTTTCTGGATTGGAATTAGTGCTTTGATTATTCTTCTACGCTCCATGTTTGAACCGATCGCCACTTGTTTGTGAAAATGAACGAGTGAGATTGTACATATATTTCGAGAGGCTGTCTTTCTGAAAGTGATTGCATATACATTTATCTCATGCCCAGATCGTCATATGTACTTATAATTCGCTAGTCTTGCTTCCGATTCCTTTGATTTTAAGTCGTGGCCGATATTTCGAAGTGACTGTTGCTTCATTCTCTGTCTATGTGTTCCATATGCCCCCTGAGTATCTCTGGTTCCGTGCATGTGGGTTGGCCAGTGGATGTATTTATGGGTTCACGTGGTGACTGGAGTTTATCATTGGTGGAGTAAGACATTGTTGACACCTAATTTTTAACTTTAGCATATAGATTTAATTGCACGAAAACTAAAAATTGGGATTTATGCTCCTAAAAAATAATATTGCATATAGTTAGGAGCATCTTGCATTTAGGAAAGTCATCGGCGGAGAGTGGATTTTCGGGAATGAAATTTTAGGCGTATTTTGAGCATAATACATTTTAAAGCAAAAGAGGGAACATGTTTTTATGAAAATCGTGGAAAGAAATCTACAAAATTTGGTCAAAATTTTGAGGGATTTGAGTGAATATTGTTTTCTCCTTACCCATTGAAACAGAAAGAGAAAGACATGTTTTTTTTTATATATACAATAAAAAGGAATTTCGGTCAAATCTTCAAAGATTTGACCGAAATCCCATCCTTCCCCCTTTGATAAAGTCGTCCAAAAGCTACAGGGACCAAGGAGAATTGGAGAATCTACAGAGAAACAAAAAGAAAGGGGATAGAAGGAAGATAAAACCAAAATAAAGAAATCCGGTCAAATCTTTTTGAAAGATTTGACCGAGATTTTTCTTCTTCCTCTTTAAAGTGTCCAAGGACGTGCAGTGAAAAGGGGGTCTTCATTTAGCAGAAAGCAGACACACAGTGAAGACTTTCGGAGAAGAAAAGAAGCACGCACACACAGGAGTTTCATTCGGCAAAGCCACAGAGAGAAAGAAAAACAGAAAAAGAGAAACCGAGAGAGTTCTAGAGCGTGAGAGAGAGAAAGTGAGGAGGTAAATTTGTCCGCGATTCTTGACGATTCGACCGAAAAACTTCCTTCCTTCAAGTGATTCATTGGCGGTTTCCCTGTTTTTCTTCTTTGTTTCCACCGGTGAGTTTTTGGTCGTGACTGTTTTGTCCGTGTTTTCCCTGTTAAGAACAGAGGACATGCACTTGATCAATCTGTTCATATACATACTGAGAAGCCGTGTTCGTGATCAAGCTGGGAGTCGAGCTAAGTACATCAAGAGTTGAAGACTAAGCCGAGTTACATACTATGAAGTCATGATGATGAGCTACGAGCTGATGATCAAGCGTTCTAGTTCAAGAAGTTGTAACTAACAAACAGAAAGTAGTTTGTTCTGTTGAGAAAACTGAATGATACGTGTTGTATATAATACAGACTAATAGAATTGTGTTAGGCTAAGGAAGAAGACGCAGAAATAGAGAGAAAGAGGAAGGAAGTTCTCTGTTCATTCAATCGAGGCTTGTTCGATTGGTGATGAAATACATTGAGCAATATACAAAGGTTATTCAGTATCTCCTTTCTCTTATAGCTTCTTCATCTTCATCTATCTCTTCGTTGATCTTTCTGCAATAGTCTGTGTTTGTTCTTTGATTGTTTCTATATTCAAAGAACTTTTTCATGGTATCAGAGCTTTCAACTCGAATCTGAGAGTTCAATCATGGATTCAAGAGTTCCAAAATATCATTTTCCTATACACGTGAATATCTCAAACTTTGTTACACTCAAGTTGTCAGAAGATAATTTTCTTCTGTGGCAAGCCCAATTTCATCGATTCTTGCGTAGTCAAGATCTTTTTGGTTTTATTAATGGTGAAACTCCTGCTCCACCACGTTATCTGGAAGCAAGAGGAGAGGAAGGTTGTGAAGATGGAATATACAATCCAGATTACAATGACTGGATTAGAACGGATCAGCTTATTTCCTCCTGGATAAGTGGTGCCGTGAGTGAAAATATCCTGAGTTTGATCATCGGCCTTGAAACTTCTTACGAGGTATGGCAGACTCTATTGAATCGTTTTACACAAAAATCAATAGCAAGGGAGTTTGAACTCAGGGGTAAACTACAAGCATGCAAGAAACGAAATAGAGAACTAGCTGTGTATCTAAGGGAGTATAAGTCAATATGTGATCAACTCAATGCCATAGGAAAACCGATTGATGATATTACAAAAATGTTTGGTGTACTTGATGGATTAAGTCCTGAATATGAAAGTTTTCATACTACAATGTATTGCTTGCGACCACAGCCTGAGTATGATGAGGTTATATCACAGTTGGAAAGGTTTGAAACTAGATTGCAGACTTACTCATCAAATCAGTTTAATCCCAATCTTGCTTACTTTGGACAAAGAAGTTCTCAGCCTCAACAGAAAAGTGAGCTGAGTAAAGGTTATGTTCATCAAGGAGATCAGAGAGGAAGTTTTCATGGGGGTCGTATGTTCAGTCGAGGAAGATCATTTAATGGAAGAGGCCGTAGCTATGGATATGCTGGGAGAGGTCAAAATTATAGAATGAATGCACCCAGCTATAGTCAAGATAATACACATTTCAAGCAAAACAGTAGACTGCTTGAGTCTAATCAAGGATTCCGACCTTATGTGAACAATTCACAAAGGTATCAAAGTGTAAATTCTTATCCTCCTTCAAAATTGATTGATGGTGCTCATCTGCATGAAGGAAAAGGAGTTATAAATTCTCGTCTAGAATGCCAAATATGTAGACGACCGGGACATGATGCCCTTAGGTGCTGGTATAGGTTTGATAACTCATACCAGGTTGAAGAAATCCCAGCAGCTTTGGCAACTATACATCTTGAAGATTCTAAAGGAGAATGGTATCCAGATTCTGGTGCTACAGCTCATATGAGCTCAGATCCTGGTACTCTTCGCAATCTTACTCAATATAGAGGAACTGATCGTGTGATGATTGGTGATGGATCTTGTTTAGATATAACATGTACTGGAATTGCAGAATTAAGAACAGAAGACTTTACTCTACCACTTAATGATGTTTTGATTGTGCCTGAGATTAAAAAGAATCTTATCTCCATTTCAAAGCTCACTGATGATTACCCTTGTTCATTTGTGTTTGATAAATATGGGGTTTATATAAAGGACAATCTACACAATACAATGGTGAAGCTCGGGAGGAAGGTTAGAGGCTTATATCAAGTGGATTCACAATCTACAGCAGCCTTTTTCACTCAGAGAAATAAAGCAGTAGCTGAAGATGTGTGGCACCAAAGATTGGCTCATGTCAATTCTAAAACTTTGCAGTTTTTACAAACTCATAAAGTCATACATTGTACTTCATCACCTCATACTATATGCTCGAGTTGTCAAATAGCTAAGAGTACAGCTCTGCCTTTTCCTTTATCTGATTCCAGTACCAATGTTGTCTTAGAAAGAATTCATTGTGATGTTTGGGGTCCTGCTCCAATATCCTCTACTCAACATTTCAGATATTATGTCATTTTTGTAGACAATTGTACTCGATATACTTGGCTCTATCCCTTGAAAAATAAGTCTGATTTCTTTGACATTTTTGTCACTTTCCACAAGCAAGTAGAATGTCAGTTTGATACCAAAATCAAAATTTTCCAATGTGATGGTGGTGGAGAATTCATAAGCCATAAATTTCAGAGTTACTTACGCCATTGTGGTATTAAACAACTTCTCTCATGTCCTCACACACCACAACAGAATGGCATCTCTGAAAGGAAGCATAGACGTTTAGTTGAACTTGGCTTAGCAATGATGTATCACGCCAGAGTTCCCTTGCAGTTTTGGGTGGATGCCTTTATAACTGCTAATCATATTATTAATATTCTGCCTACACACACATTACAAATGCAGTCACCATACAGCAAGCTTCATCACAAGCAGCCCAATTATGAACATCTTCGAGTATTTGGGTGTGTTTGCTATCCTTGCTTAAGACCTTATGCACAACATAAGTTTGATCCAAGGTCATTAGCATGTGTTTTTCTTGGATATAGTCAGAGACATAAGGGGTATCGTTGTTTAGTTCCAACAGATGGTTATGTCTATGTCAGCAGACATGTTATATTTGATGAAAGTTCATTCCCATTTGCTAAGCAGAGGTCTCTAGTATATACTCAATATACTCAACTTTATAAACAATGGATGGCAACAGCAATTCTTCCAGAACCTCCTGCTCCTCAACCATCAAGAACATTTGACAATAGTCATATCTCCTGTCTCCAAGATAGTACTTATGTGCATTCTGCTCCTTCATCAAATGTTCTTGACGAACAATAGCTACAATCACAATCATCAAGTTCTATATCTTCTTCTATACCTGACAACCAGATTGATAATGATTCTGCTCAAGTATCTTCAGTGCCTGTTTCTCACAATCCAGGTTCTATCTCTACTCACTCTATGAGAACTTGACTACAATCTAGTATTGTTAAACCTAACCCCAAGTATGCCTACTTAGCTCAATATAATGTTCCACCTGAGCCTAAATCAGTGAAGTCTGCCTTGGCAGATAAGGGGTGGTACAATGCAATGCTTGATGAAATGAAAGCTCTGCATGACAATCACACTTGGTTGTTAGTTCCTCGAACTCATAATATGCATGTTATTGGTTGTAAATGGGTATTCAAAACTAAACTGACCTCTGATGGAAATCTGGAAAGGTTGAAAGCACGGCTGGTTGCTAAGGGCTTTCATCAGGAAGAGGGTGTCGATTATACTGAAACATTCAGTCCAGTCATTAAACATGCTACAATTCGCATAGTTCTTTCTATAGCAATGACTCAACACTGGCCAATTCATCAGTTGGATGTTAAAAACGCATTCTTACATGGCAATTTACATGAAACTGTTTATATGGAACAGCCACCAGGCTTTGTTGATCCTCAAAAGTCTTATTTTGTCTGTCTTCTTCAAAAATCCTTGTATGGTCTTCGCCAAGCACCTCGTGCTTGGTTTGATAAATTCAGCAATTTCCTTCTTGAACATAGCTTCTATTGCAGCACAACTGATCCATCTCTTTTTGTCTTACATAAAGGGTCAAACACCATACTTCTATTACTCTATGTTGATGATATAGTCATCACTGGCAGCTCACCTTCTCTGATCACTCATCTTATTGCCTTAATGAGTAAACATTTTCATATGAAGGATCTCGGTTATCTACATTACTTCTTAGGCATTGAAGTCACTCGTACACAGCATGATCTCTTTCTTTGTCAACAGAAATATGCTCTAGACTTGTTGACTCGTGCTCATATGTTAGATTGTAAACCAGTGTCTACACCTCTTCTACTTAGACCTATTATCTTTCCTGGTGATGCGACTCTTCTTGAAAATCCCCTCGAATACCGAAGTCTTGTGGGTGGTCTTCAGGACTTAACCACCACACGTCCTGACATATCCTTTGCTACAAATCTTCTCTGCCAGAAAATGCAACATCCCTCTGTTGGTGATTATCAGGCTCTCAAGAGAGTCCTCCGCTATGTTAAGGGTACTGCTCATTATGGTCTATTCATTCACTCTCATAGTTCCATCAATTTGTATGGATATTCTGATGCTGATTGGGCAGGATGTGCCTTCTCTCGACGATCAACTTCAGGTTTTTGTATCTACATTGGTTCTAATCTTGTATCATGGTCAGCCAAGAAGCAACCCACGGTTTCAAGGTCTTCTACTGAGGCTGAATATAGAGCCTTGGCCTCTACTGTGGCTGAGCTTACTTGGATTAGTTTTGTGCTTCGTGATATTGGGATTTCATTACGCAAGGCAACCATCCTATTCTGTGATAACAAGTCCGCCATATCTCTTACTGCCAATCCTATCCTACATGCTCGAACTAAACATATAGAGGTCGACTACCATTTTGTTCGTGAGAAAGTCTCTTCCGGGTCTCTTTCTTTACGTTATATTCCTACCTCTCTTCAGCTTGCTGATATATTTACCATCATCCTCTTCGCTTCAAATTGGGCATGGGTTACCTCCCCCTTCCCAATTTGCGGGGGGATGTTAAGAACAGAGGACATGCACTTGATCAATCTGTTCATATACATACTGAGAAGCCGTGTTCGTGATCAAGCTGGGAGTCGAGCTAAGTACATCAAGAGTTGAAGACTAAGCCGAGTTACATACTATGAAGTCATGATGATGAGCTACGAGCTGATGATCAAGCGTTCTAGTTCAAGAAGTTGTAACTAACAAACAGAAAGTAGTTTGTTCTGTTGAGAAAACTGAATGATACGTGTTGTATATAATACAAACTAATAGAATTGTGTTAGGCTAAGGAAGAAGACGCAGAAATAGAGAGAAAGAGGAAGGAAGTTCTCTGTTCATTCAATCGAGGCTTGTTCGATTGGTGATGAAATACATTGAGCAATATACAGAGGTTATTCAGTATCTCCTTTCTCTTATAGCTTCTTCATCTTCATCTATCTCTTCGTTGATCTTTCTGCAATAGTCTGTGTTTGTTCTTTGATTGTTTCTATATTCAAAGAACTTTTTCATTCCCGAGGATCGTGGTCGAGATAGAAACACCACGGACAAGCGACGTCTTGTCTCGAGCTCGCACGATGAGCGTTTGCTCTTCGTGTTTTCCCGAACTACGTAGGAAAATTAGTTTTTTTTATCCTTTCCCGTGGCTTTTATTTTTCTGTGCTTCTTGGACCAAGAAGGGTGGTGGACAATCTGGGCTTGCCTCGAACTCATATAGCTTTTGCTTTCTCTTTTGCGCCTGTTTTTTGTTGTTGACATATTTAGGTAGAGATTTCATTTTTTTCTTGGTCCGACAACTCAACTCCCCTTTGCATCTCACCTATTTGATAATTCGTTTGAGTGAACCTGCCTTGGTGACGATTTTTGCTGCATAATATTTGCTGTTTGTTTGCGTGCTGTGTCGATGCCAAGGTGTTGTCGTTAAGCCAGTCTCATCTTTTGTCCCTCCTTGGCATTGCCGGGTTGACCTCCGCAGCGAGGCAATGACGGGCGAGGTTTCTGCGAGCAGACCGCTCGCGGAATAGCTGCAGGAAGAAGATGATCTATAGGGATGAAAGTTGGGCCAGGTGCGTGGGCTGTGGGCTCGCGCGGAAGGAAAGACTAAGGGGAGGAACAGAAGAAAAAAAAAGAAACTGGACCGGGCCCGTCGCGGGCCTAGTCCAGCCTCATTTTTTCTTTGCTGCGGACCCCCTCCCAGGGGCATGCGCGGGTCCGGCCCGAGCCCGACCCGGCTCGGCGCCTGACCCGGTTCAGTTCTTTTTTTTGTTTATTGATTTTTGTTTATAATATTTTAATAATAAAAAATAAAAATAAAAACATTTATCTGCAATAAATGGGGTCTTTTGTCATATTGTTTAGCTTATTCTTTTTATGCCATTTTGTCTAATTTTTTTGTTTTGGTATGATAAGTTTATCAATTGGAATTTATTTTCCTATTCGCAACCGCATATCAATTTTTTTATTTCGTCGATAAGCCTTTAGACGAGGTAATTAATTGAGCGGGAATGAAATCGATATTTTGATCTTTAAGGCTTAAGATCAATTTATTGATTCTATCCGCGAGAATTGCTTTGTTTTGATGTTGTTTTCCTTTTGAATGAATTTAATTGCATGTTGAATTACATTTTTTCATGATTAGATTAAATTGCATTTAGGTAAAATTGCATTCCATGATTAGATTGCATTTTAAGTATGATTGCATGTTAAATTAGGTTTTCATGTCTAATTTCAAGTTTAATAGAATAAAAAAGCACATGCATGTCTTTTCTTTTTTTTAAGTTTGCATTACTAGGCATTGCACGATATTTAGTTTAGGCACATTAAATTACATGTCACTTAGGAATTGCATTAGATTTCATATCATTACATTTAGGAATCCAGAAATCATGTTAGGTTAGGTTTTCATTTTAATTAGTTTAATTTTGAATTTCATTAAATAAATAAGAAAATGCTTAAAAAAAACCTTTTGCATGCCATTTAATTCATCTAGTTAGACAGCATGTCATTTTAGTCCAAGTTCATTTAAAATTCGCATGTTATAAGCCATGTAGTCTAGGTTAGGTCATGTCATTAGGATTAGATTTTCATGCATTTGCATAGTGGTTTGGTTTTCATGTTTTAAGACATTATCCGTAGTTAGAATAATGTTTTAGTTTAAATTAGGAATTAATTTAGTTGCTAGTCTAAATTAGATATTATTTAATTATAGATAATTAGTTTCATTAAGTAATCTTGAAATTCATTGCATTTAGATTTGCATTAAGATAATTGCATATAGAATCAATTTTTCATTACATGCATTACTTGCTTTACATGCATTGCATTCATATAAAAAAACCCAAAAAATGAATAGTTTTCTTGTTGATTTAATTCGATAGGTCATTTTTGTTTATTGTTTTATTTCATTTAGCATTTCCATTAATGTCTGTGCACTCGCATGATCACCTTGCATGTTAGGGAATGAGCTTAAAATTAATTCAAGCTGCCTGCAAATTATTTTTTTTGAAATGAAAGAAAATAGGTTCTCAAGTTCCCGAATTCAAAATCTCTGGTTCGTAGGGGTAAGATACTACTCCCAGTATTTTACATGAGTTTCTAATCGACCCACCATAAATAGATTAGTGGCGACTCCAATTGAATTCAATTTTGCATGTTTAAGAATTGAAACCTAAGTCGTGAATTGGTATGAGCTTGGGAGAGCTCGAGCTAAATTAGGTTTAGCAATCCATTAGCTGAACCCCTAGGTGGTGCACCTTCGGGGAGGTCGAGACAGACATGTTTAGTCCTCTGTATGAAGCTCATAAATGTCGCTCTCGGGCGAAATGCTCACTTGATTTTGTTGCTTAAGGCGAAGGATGGGCATCAATGGTGACTATTGTGTTTTAGGTTGGACATCCGAGTCGTCAATAATGAGGGAACAAGACCAAACCAAGCTTTGTGTGCGCAGGAAATAATGGAGGGAGAGACTTAAGCAAGAAGAGACGAAATAGTAAAAGAAGGGAAAGAGGGAGATAGAGAACTCTGCAGAAATGCATCTTCTGGAAACGAAGGACCGGGAAACCAATGCTAATAATAATAATAATAATAAAAATGATAATAATAAAAATATGCTGGTTAAGAATAAAGGTCTTTCAATCTTTCTAACAAAGATGCTACTGTGGAGACGCTATCATCTCTTTGGATATTTTGTGTCGGTAATTGCTTGAATGATAGACTGGGCATTCATTTCAACGTGTGAAAATGGGTAACATTTTTGGCCAATTCTAATGTAATGTCATGTCTTAGGGTCATCTTTCTGTCGTCGATGTGTTTTGTTGTTCGTTAGAGCTTTTTGTAGTTCTGGCAAGATTTTTGCTTGTTGGTAATTCATCTAATCATGTATAATTTGTCATTAGTTTTATACAAAATGAGGAAATAATATATTGAATTTTGAAAATATTTTCCAATCAATGATTACGAGCTTTTCTTTTTTGTGATTTGATGACTAGGAATGCTTTCAGGCACTGTAGAATGTCTACTGTTCGTCAATTAAAAACATGGGTAAATGTCTAGAAAGAATGATCATGTAATTTCCAGCCGTTGGGAAAAGAATATTAGCCCAACTTCAAAGTCCCTCGACTCTTTTTTTTAAATAATACAAAATTTTCATTCGTAGGTCAAAACCCCTGGTTAAGTACATTAAGTATTGAGACTCATGCCTTTAATTATTGTCTCTTGAGCATTATCTCTGTTGTCAAAGTTGAAGTGGCCATTTCATAGTCTCAAGTAGCGGTCTGAACTGGCCGATTTGGACTGTTTCTTCATTTTGTCTTTCCTCTTTCTTAAATATTTTTTTTGTAATAAAAAATGACTAGTCAGACCGCCAAAATTAAGCCTCAACAAGTGATGGTTGGTAATGGCCTGGCATTGGTGGACTGATGTAACACACGGTGGTGCCTTGGTTGTGTTCAAGTTGAAGGTGATATTCATTCAATAAGCCTTCGAAATGTTATGGGATAAAGGGGCCAAGAGCAAATAACATGGAGGGGATAATTAGGTTTAATGAGTGTGGACTTAAGTTAGTGTAGATAGTTTTCGGCTTGTTCCAATTTTAAGAAGTTTGGGTTTGGGCTAAGTTTTGCTTGTATTTATAAATGGGCTTGTGACTTACAACCGAAGACGGCTTGATTAATGAGCCCACTCGGGACTTTACCCCACTCTACTTTTTACTCTCCCAATTATTATTGCTTCTGATGTGCTTGTTTTCATATTCTTCCATGTCATTTCCGTGATTGAGTTCCTTATGTTTTGTTTAGTCTAGTTGGCTGGTTAGGCCACACTAGGGTCATAATAAGCACCAAAAACAATGCATGGATGCTTAGTGGGCATGAACTTTAGGATTCGAAATTTTACAAAAGAAAAAAAAACTGTGGGGACATTTTAGTTGATTCAATATCAAGTTTAGCTACTTAAATAGCACTAGTTAGGTAATTGATCAAACCAAATCCTCGGTCCTAGGCCTCTGATTGCGCAAGAAATGAGGAACAATCCGAATATTCTCCTACTTTTTAGCTGAGCTCAACAGGCTTATGGCTACTCCTTATATAGAATTCTCCTAACTTCATTCGAACTAAAATGAAATTTCCAACGATGCACTAGGTTAGGGCTTGGGAGGATGATACTGGCTTTAAATCCATTCTACACGACAGATCCCCGTTTTGGAGGGTCATGACAAGTGGAAGACTTGGGAAGACTTCTTTAGCTCAAGTAGGGGTCACTAGTAAATTATGTCCATGAGTGCCAGTAATTGCTTGAATGACAGACATGGATAACGTGTAAATGGGTAATATTATCGGCTAGTTCAAATCTAAGGCCGTGCCCTATGGCCATGTA
Source organism: Melaleuca alternifolia (assembly GCA_019926035.1). Taxonomy (NCBI): domain Eukaryota; kingdom Viridiplantae; phylum Streptophyta; class Magnoliopsida; order Myrtales; family Myrtaceae; genus Melaleuca; species Melaleuca alternifolia. Next base: position 3,115,109 of record JAGKPW010000021.1, on the reverse strand, counting down.
TTTGCTTTTAATGTCTTTCCTGTCTGTTGGATGTTTTAGAGTTCCTACAAGATTTATACTTCTTCGTGATTAATCCAATTATCTATAATTTCTCATTAATTTCATGTAAAACAAGGTGGTGATGTATAAATTCTGAGATTATTTTCATTCTATGAATGACTCCTGCTCGTCAATCTAAAAAATGCGCAAAAGGCTTGGCAAAATTTGTAATTTCCCGTCGCTGGGAGAAGAATATTTACCCAACTTCAAAGTCTGTCAACTCTCATAATTAAATAATATAGATTTTTCATTCATAGCTCAAAGATCCGGTTAAGTGCAGAGCTCTTAAGAGACGCTTCTAATTTTAGCCAAGTCGGTTCTTATGCAATTTCCATGCTGCCAAAGTGGAAGACTTCGAAGGCCAGTGGATGACTTAGAAGACTTCTTGCATCCATTAACTTAAAGAGGTTCCATCAGTAAATATGGCTATGAGTGCCTGGAATTGCTTGAAAAATAGACATGGATAATCTGTAATTAGGCAACATTATGGGCGAATTCAAATCAAAGGCCATGCCTTTGGGCCACATTTCTGCCTCCCATGTGTTTACCATCGGTTGGAGTTTCTATAGCTCTTTTGAGATTTAATCTAATCACAGATCAATTTGTCATTAATTTCATATAAAACGAGGTGATGATGCCTAAAATCTGAAAAAAAAAAATCAACCGATGATTATGAGCTTTTCTTTTTGTGATTCGACGACTACGAATACTCCTAGAAACAGTAAAATGACTCGTGTTTGTCAATCCCAAGGACGGGTAAAAATCTTGAAAAATCATGTAATCTCCTGTCATTAAGAGAACAATATCTGCCCAACTTCAAAGTCTCTCGACTCTCTTCTTTAAATAATATAGATTTTTCATTCATAGCTCAGAGAACCGGTTAAGTGCATTAACTATTTAGAGTCACGCTTCTGATTATGGTCAAATTGGTTCTTATGCATTTTCCATGTAGTCAAAATTGAAGTGCCCACGTTAGATTCTCAATTAGAGGAAGACTCCAAAGACTAGTGGAAGACTTTAGACATCTTTCATCCAATAGCTCAAATAGTTTCCATTAGTTAATTATGCTTATGAGTGCCTATAATTACTTGAATAACAAATATAAATAACGTGTAAATGGGTAACATTATGCTAATTCTAATCTAAGGCTATGTCTTTACGCCAAATTTCTACCGCGATTTGTTCACCATTCGTCAGAGCTTCTACAGTTTCCGAGCGGTCCATGCTCATTCGTAGTCCATCACGATCGTGTATCTATATGTATATCATTATTTTTATATAATGAGCTAATGATTTATAGAATCTGAAAAAAAAATCAATCGATGTTTGTAATTTTCTATTTGTGATTAGTGTGCCTCTCAATTTTGGTATTTTCTTGGGAAAAAAATGAGATGCCATTGTAGTGGACCTACCATGCAATTATTATTGCACATGAAGGATCAATCACGGCAATGATAATTTGACCTAATTTGTACCTTGTGCGGGCGTGAGCATTTTTTTTCCTTTTTTAAATAAAAACTTTACGTATTTGCTCGTAACTCTTAATATTACTTAAAAATAAAAACAAGGAGTCTCAGGCAATATGTCGGAATTGCAAAACATCTATGGCAGGACATACATGCATGGTATAGTGGATCTTAATCGTCCCTTCATCGGTACCTCACTTTCTCATGTCAAATATTAATTCATTTATAAGAAGCTTCGGATGCATTGCCCATTAGTAAGTCAAACGACCAGACCCACTGAAGTCCACGCCATCAGTGGCAAGGACAACGTTTCTGGTTTTATTCCTATTTCTAAATCTTTTTGTTCATATCTGGTGATATCTCGGTCAAATTTCGGGTCAAAATTAAATTTGCCCCTTTGATTAGATTGGATGTAGGTTATTGACACTCAAACTGAAGAGTTAATAAAGAATTACTTTCTTAAGCCTTAGAAAAAAAAATGCCTATATTTTGGCAGCTATGAATGAGGATGACTACCTATGTGAAGATGACGGGTCATCCAAAGAAAAATAGTGAGCCCAAAAAGACCTTGACATTTTGCCTTTAGTCGCCCCATGGGTCCTTCCACATAAAATCATGGGGTGGCTAAGAAGAAACCCCATTCTCCCTATCCATAATAGTTATGGCATCACAATCTCCCTTGGCTCTTCCATGACATGTGTGCTCTCAAATCAAACACAAAAATTTGAAAGAAAGAAGAAGACAATATCATGTCGACGTCCTTAGTGTAGAAGTTTTGTACTTGGATCATTTTTTCTCTCAGTGTTTCATTCATGCTTTGCTAATCTAATGTGTCATGCTGATGGGAGCTCGGCCTCTATAAGATTTAAGAGGAGTCTCAAAACCAACCGAGCATATTCTCATTGCGTCAATCCTAAACTCAAGCCATGGCCGTCACTCATCGTGAGGTGAAAATGGAGATTAGTGGTCGTGGGAGGGTATGGATTGTGACCAATTCAACGGTCATGTTGTTGTCCTAGACCTCAATAGCAATTGTCTCTCTAGTACCACTATTCTTTTTAATCTACTCTACCGTGTTCACATTCTATCGGAGCTCCAATTGTGTCTGAGGGATTGATGTTCATTCACGAATTTATGGTAATCACACATATTATATCATTATTTTTACATAAATGAGGTGAATATATATAATTTTAAAAAAATAGTTAATAAATGATTGTGATTTTTTTGTTTTTGTAGTTCGAGGACTAAGAATACTCCTAAGAAATGGAGAACCACTCCTATTCATCAACGTGAAAGATGGGCAAAAGTCTTTTCCTTGACGTCTCAAGATTGATCTAAGATGCCATTTGACGGGACCAACCAAGCAATTGTGACCGCAGATGAATGATTAATCATGACAATATGAATATTTGTGACCAATGTTGATATCATTTGAAAATGAGTAGTTCAGATCGAATCCTCGACATCAGTTTCAATATCAACCTTTGCGGTTTTATTCCCGAATTACATTGGGGTAATCCCTTGAAATCTTTGGGTCTTGGAGGCACCAACTTTTCAGGAGAAATGTCTGTTTCAATTGGAAACCTCGTTTTCTTGAATAAAATAACAATTTCCTATTGTTATTTCTCGGGTTCACTTCCTAGTTCATTCAGTAATCTTTCTCAACTTGCTTCTCTGGATATATCATATAATAATTTCCATGGTCAAATCCCCATTTCCTTCGCTAATCTTACCCAGTTGTTCTATCTAGATCTCTCTTCCAATAATTTTACAGGTGATATTTGGCATAGGCTTTTCAAATTGTCAAAATTCACCAGTTTGTCCCTTTCAGGTAATATTTCAACTAGTAGCAAGGTTCCTTAACCCAAAATAAAAATAAAAAATGAAATGTCTAGACTCAATTAGTAGCCAAACTATGTTGTAGTTTATAACTATAGGCAGTCCCAATGCATATAGCATTGATATTTACTCTCTCTCTCTCTCTCTAGAACTAGCCATAATAGGAGTAGGATTTGGTGGGTGATATAAATTATATTCAAATCTTAAGGATATTTAAGCCATGTGCTTGCATATAGCAGCTTTCTTTTCTTTTCTATCTTATCCATCAGAAGATCAAAATTGATGTACGGAAGGATGAAAAGCCAAAGACAAATTGTAGATTTGTATGGAATTGATATCGACGATCAAACGGTCTTCTTTTTGTTTTTTTGTCCGTCAGTAGTGCAATAAGCCAAATTTAAAAGATAGTGATGTTCGTGTTACAAGTGAAAATTTTAATTCGTTTGGAATGAGCTCGGACTATCTAATGCGTGAGGGGTGTGATTGGTTCTACATTTAGTCTCCAACCCCAATCTGTAAGCGTTGACTCAACGCGACATAATGATGATTGAAGTTGATCGAACGAAGAACAGGCCTGAGTATCTAGAATCGCTTCGTCCGCCATGAATTCTCTTACCACTATCAAATTTTGTTACTTAAGTTTCAACTCCTCTTTGATAATTCGCTTTGAGGATTAATATTAGGTTCACCATCAATCCATGTAGACATATTCATACACATTCGTTAATGGACGACCGACATGTATATGGTTAGAGCTAAACCTATCGGAATCAAGGATGTGAGAATTATATATAACCTTTTTTTTCCTTACATGTTGAAAAAAAAGTTAGATTGACCTAAATTAACTCAACTTTAACCAGTCCTCCATTGAAGTAAAGATACATAATGAGTGTGTCTTATATAAGAAAATATCTCTACTCACCATCTCATTTCTCTCTCACGCGCGGGCGCACCCCATCGATGCAAACAGGATTCCGGAAAATGGAAAAGAGAAAAACATGACAGTGGCACTCCACGATTAGCTAACAAAACATGTTGAACGCTGCTGCTGCTGTCACCGTGGCCGCCGCCACCCCCACGGCCGAACTCTCTAGTATACGTGGGTGCACGTACTGGAGTTTGGAAGGCAACGGCCTCTCCCTTCTCCCCACCAAAGCGGCGCCCCTCCACGACACTGACCACGCTTAAAATTAGCAGCCACCGTTGCCGCTCGTACCACATTGATCGAACCCCAACGGCATCTCTTTTTTGTGGCTGAGTCACTGAGGCTGGCTCATGCCTCGGGCCGGTAGCAGCTGGATTGCACCTATATGTGACGGATGAAGTGACGCGATCGGCTTGTCACCACTTGGATATTATTCACATGGGATAAGGTGGTTGTCCCGTGGTGTGTGAATGAATTGAATCGAAAGGTACATCTCATGTCATAAAATAAACACAAATGTGCTTCACATGTAATAATTTATGTAAATGGGAAGACTCAAGATGCTGTGTGCTTGAATTTGACTCTAAGCCCTCATAATTGATAATCGAAGGACTTCGAGAAGATAGCTACTGAAAAAAAAAAGTTGGTTAAAATATGTACAAATAGTCAAAGTTGAGAGATACACATTGAATAATATCTTTTCTTAGAAAAAAGAACGTAAGCCGATCGACGTTGAATTGAAGCTTCAAAGTCTACCAGTATACGAGACAAGGGATGAATAGCGCTGGACTTTTCCGAGTTGGCAGCATCACGGGACTTGGTTTTAAGATGGTGAAATCAGGTGAAATTTATTCTATTGTAAAGGGGGTTTCTACAAAGAGATTAACGCAAAACTTTATAATGATTTTCGTGAAACCAAAGAACACGGAATGGTGACGTATGACTATACCTCCTCAACTATACAAAAAGAAGAGAATGAAAATGTGAAAGTACCTAAATATAAATCTACGCCTTCACCTAACGGCTTAAGCTTTTAGGACAGTTGGCAGTGGTCTACAAAAATTCACATGGTATCAAAGCAGGATATCATAAGTTCAAATCTTCCCAGGCCCCTATTCTGCCTCTCAAAAAAATATTTTCACATTTAATACTGGCAAAAAGACTAGACTAGAGCAAAAACACTTTGCCTTGATATGATCACTTGATTTGGCTTTGAAATTGCATTAGCTGTAAGATCGATGAAGCATTAATGAGGATTTTGCAGATGCACGTAATTAACTTGATCTTGTAGAACAAAATAAAGCATCTAAACGAGACAGGAAAAAGATGGAGACCAGCAATTTGGAAATCAGCAGTCAATTTCGGACGTTTATTCATTTCAAAATCCGAGCTTATCATCGACAGAATTTCCAAGAAAGGGGACAAAACACACATTCTTGGGAACTTGAGGTCCAATTCGCCGTGATAAGGAGAGAAAAACAGTTCGCGTGGAAAATCTCGAAGAACTTAAAATTCTTGTGAGCATAGTTAGGAAAGAAAATTCAAATCAACTCAGGAAACTTAGGAGAAGTATGCCGCAAGCTGCTCTATGACATCCATCTCTTGCAAAATGTGAAAAATTCATCATCTTATGAAACATCAAAAACCAAAGTATGGGCGATCTAAAAATTTCCTTGACACAATTTTGCTTAAGTAATCTTTTTAATGACAACTGATTATTGATTTCTATATACAAGATGTTCTTTTCATATAGTTCTAATAATTCAAGCTGACCTTCACTTGAAGAGTTACAGTTAGTTTAGCAAATAAGAGTAATAATTATCACCCATAAAAACTTATTAAGGTCACCCCCAAAAAATACTAAGTATTTTGAATTCTTTACCACTACTAACATTATATCTCTCCGCCTCTTTTTGTCATCATTGAAGACCGGCCGAGGATTCCGTTGGAATGGTGGATTTGCCATATGGTTAGCTACTAAACGTTACGAAGACGTATCACTCTTCCAGGTGTCCCGTGTTGACACGTAGCTTCAGAATATCCAATGACGTTTTTGTCCTCGAGGTTAATGTTAAAAGAGAATTTATATCTTGTGAAATTATCTATGCTCCTCAAATTTGACCTTTTGTGGATTAGAGAGCAATGCATGGCAATTGTCTTTTGTTCCCTTTGGTGTTCTTTTCTAGAAACGTTCTCTAAGTTATTTTGGGTTTAATTATTAGCGAAAACAAAATATGACTGTAAAAGAAGATGAGTGATTAAGAAATGAGTTATTGCCGATCACATTATCTTTTAATTATTTAGGAAACGTGTTTTAATTTGATGGTTCGATTCAATGTGGTGATATCACCACATATGACTTATAGAATGCGTCTCAACAAACAGTTATTTTTAAAGAATGACAGACCGGATGTTTGTGACGAATGAAACCAATTTACCTCAAAACTAAAGAAAGTGTGTATCACATGGATATATCATTAAAAAAATTGAAGATAATTTTATTAAATAAAACCTTAATTTCACTTAATTAAGAGACTATTTTATATAATTGATAATATGTCACCTCTCGTTTATATTAATTAATATTTTTTAGCCAAGCTAGCCAAAGGCAGAAAAAAACAGCCTCGACAACAATTGGGGCGTAGTTGGAACTTATCGTCTAATGCAGAAAGGTCAAAGCACGTAACATAATTGATTTATACACTAAAATTTTTCAAAGGACGTTAAAAGAGAGCATAATAAGATCATACCGATTTACTGCCGGCCGGCGGTGGTCCCCCACCCCCCTCCGCGTGTCACCTACTTGACGGAATGATGTAGAGAGAGAGAGTTGACCGTTGACCGGTCAGAGTTGACTCGGTCAACCGGGATGCGGATTATCAAAATGCACCTAGGTCAGAATTCAAAATTCTTGAGTCAAATTGCAAATATTCAAAAGTTGAGAGATCTTTTTGCAATTATCAAAAGTTTGAGAACCGTCCCAAATGAAATTGCACGGTTTAGTTCGGGGAAATTTCAGGGCCGATATGCCACTAACTAAGCCCAAAATTTTACACACTAAACCTCAGAAATGGCCAAAACGGGCCTTACATTGACCTCCCTAAATTGATATAGGCGTGTCCAGTATGAGAAATAAAGATTCCAAAATATTCGCCAACTCCAACATAAGATACAAAAAAAATCGTTTAAAAAGATAGTTCGACACTTTTCATGAAATTCAGATATGCTAATCTCTAATTTGATGTTGAATATGCGCTAGAGTCCAAGAGAAGTCTTTCCATTATTTATATTTTATTTTTTTGGATTTTAGCAGTCAGTTCGTTGTTCGGTTGAGTTTTCGGGCACATCGCTTGTCCATGAGGATTTCGGGTACATAAACTCTCCTTTCCCATTCAAAAGGATTTCATCTAACGTTTTCCTCCAATCCGATATTTTAATCATAGTACGATACGTATAGAATTATCACCTATATGTAATTTTAACTAATTTTTATTTATTATATTAAAAGATCCATTTTTCTTAGTGTCAATTTGAAAGAAAAGTTGATAGATTGTATCGTTAATCGAAACAAAATGATCACATAACGAAAAAAGATGACACACAAATTTATCCAACTTTATTTCAAAATAGAACTACATCCTAATGACATCAATGGAAAAACAAAAACAAAAACAAAAAAAAAAGAGTAACTTGTGGTCGGACGTCATTTTCTTTCGCTTTCTAATAGAAGTTCAATTGACTAGGTTGAAACTCAATTGAGATTACAAATGACTTCAGCTAACAAGTTTTGTATAATTAGTGTATATGTTATATTGTATCCCATCATACATCGTATAATCTTATTTACATCTACAATAGGCCAGTAATATATAACTTTTTTGTGATAAGGGAAATAAATTCATGATCTACAAGAGGTTATTTGTAGTAACCCGGTATCGTACATACCCAAATACCAGCCTCATTATACAATAGGATTGAAAAACGGTAACACAAAATTGTCACATTGAAGTCAACATTTGGTGTGATAATGATCAAGAGATAATTAAAAAGGAAAAAGAGAATGATGAATGCCTATTCATCGAAGATAAGCTTCTTCTTTTTTCCTACCAATTTTGTTGCTGAATAGCATAAAGACTTTAAACAAGACAAGAAGTTGCATAGTCCGAAATATACGTGCTCCCGGCAGAGTCATTTGACAAAAGGTCTTTAATAACGTCCGAAAGAGAGGAACGAATAGCGAACTGCACATGTCGACCTTTTCCTTGCAGGGCCAAAGCATCCGTATAATTCTCTACTTCTCTGAATATGTGCTTAGTTTTGTATTCCCGCAGCTCCCACAGCAAGTTCCTGCATTCAGCCAAAAGTGATTCCTTTAGTAAATTACGCCTATGAGTGCCCGTACTTGCTTGAATGACAGACTGGGCATTCAATTCAACGTGTGAAAATGGGTAACATTATTGGCCAATTCGAATGTAATGTCATGTCTTAGGGTCATTTTTCTGCCTTTGATGTGTTTGCTGTTTATTGGAGCTTTTTGCAGTTCTGGCAAGATTCATGCTTGTTGGTAATTCATTTCATCATGTATGATTTGTCATTAGTTTTATACAAAATGAGGAGATGAAATATTCCATTTTGAAAATATTTTCCAATCAATGATTAGGAGCTTTTCTTTTTTGTGATTAGATGACTAGGAATGCTTTTAGGCATTGTTGAATGTCTCATGGTCGTCAATGTAAAACATGGGCAAAAGTCTAAATTGATCATGTAATAGCCAGTCATTGGGAAAAGAATCTTATCTCAACTTCAGAGTCCCTCAACTCTTTTCTTTAAATAATACAAAATTTTGTAGCTCAAAGCCCCTGGTTAAGTGCATTAACTATTGGGAGTCATGCCTGTGATTATTTTCTCTTATGCATTATATCTGTTGTCAAAGTTGAAGTGGCCATCTCATAGTCTCAAATAGTGGTCTAAGCCGGCCGATTTGGACCGTCTCTTCATTTTCTTTTTCCTCTTTTTCAAATACATTTTTGTGATAAAAAATAACTTATCAGATCGGCAAAATTAGGTCTTAACAAGTGGTGGCTGGGAATAGCTTGGTAGTGGTGGACTGATGTAACACACGGTGGTGCCTTGGTTTTGTTCAAATTGAAGGTGATATTCATTTGATAAGCCTTCGAAATGTTATGGGATAAAGGGGCCAAGAGCAAGTAACATGGAGGGGTTAATTAGGTTTAATGAGTTTGGACTTAAGTTAGTTTAGATAGTTTCGACTTGTTTCAATTTTAAGAAGTTAGGGTTTGGGCTAAGTTTTGCTTGTGTTTAGAAATGGGCTTGTGACTTACAACTAAAGATGGTTTGATTAATGAGCCCACTCGGGACTTTACCACACTCTACTTTCCACTCTCCTATTTATTATCGCTTCTGATGTGCTTGTTTTCATTCTTCCATGTCATTTCCGGGATTGAGTTCCTCATGTTTTGTTTAGTCTAGTTGGGTGGTTAGGCCACACTAGGATCATAATAAGCACAAAAAACATTGCATGAATACTTATAATGGGCAAGAACTTTAGGATTCAAATTTTACAAAAGAAAAAATAAAACCGTGTGGACATTCTAGTTGATTGAATATCAAGTCTAGCTACTTAAATAGCACTAGTTGGATAATTGATTCAATCAAATCCTCAGTCCTAGGTTTCTGTGCGCAGGAAATGAGGAACAATCCCAATATTCACCTAATTTTTAGTTGAGCTCATTAGGCTAGTGGCGACTCCTTATATAAAATTCTCTTAACTTTAATCGAACTAAAATGAAAATTCCAACGCTGCATGAGGTTAGGGCTTGGAAGGGTGATATTGGCTTCACATCCATTCTGCCCGACAGATCCTCATTTTGGAGGGTCATGACAACCGAAAGACTTAGGAAGACTTCTTTGGCTCAAATAGGCATCACCACTAAATTATGCCTATAATTGCTTGAATGACAGGCATGGATAATGTGTAAATGGCTAGCATTATCGGCTAGTTCAAATCTAAGGCTATGCCCTATGGTCATATTTTTGCTCTTGACGTCTTTACTGTCTATTGGGAGATTTTAGAGTTCCTATGAGATTTATACTTCTTTGTGATTGATCTAGTTATGTATAATTCCTCATTCATTTCATATAAAACGAGGTGGTGATATATAAAATATGAGATTATTTTCAGTCTATGTTTACAATTTTCTCTTTTGTGATTCGGGGATTGGGAATACTCTTAAGTGTTGGATATGTTTGTTTGTAAAATAAACATTTAAGGCACTTTCCTTTTCCCACATAGGAAAGAAATGAAAGTTTTGGTCACTTTAAATATGAGTGGATTTTACTATTTCATACAATGAGAAATGGGCTAGTGGACTAAACCTTACTATACCCGCATGCGAGTGCGCGTTTAATTGACGCACTTGGCACGCTTGCGCGCCGCAAACCAAATTAGCCTTAATCAATTTTTTTTCCGAAGTTAATTTTTTTTATTTAATTTTACTCTTTTAACTTGTGACTTTTCAGACATAACTTGATTTATGACTGTTCGGGAAGACACAAAGAGGTGTGTCCGAATTGCAAATCTTGAACACAAATAAGTGTGTATGATTTTGGCAGTTTAGGCACCAAGAGGGGTGTTCAATTTGACACACATATATTGGTTATTTCTGTTCTGTTTTAAGATAACTTCCATTGTGTTTTCTTCAACAACAAAAATACAACCTTGTCTTCAGTTGTTTCGTAGAGAGTTTAAGGAGATTATTTGGAATTGCTATCCACTAATCTCAAGAGACTTTGTTGTATCCTAAAGGGAATTTGTCAGAAACCTATAGCAACTAAGTGGGGCAAATTGATCCTAAAAGAGAGTGATTACACACCTCAAATTCTTCACCATGATAAGCACATTCATGTGGTATGCTATATTTCGCATCATGGACAGTGGATTTTTTGTCCCAAAGTGTGCAATCTAACCCAATTTGTCGTGCTTATCATGTACAGCTCGATCAACATTACAAGCTCTAAGTTCCCCATCATTATGGCAGAAGGATTAGAGGGACCATAACGGCACGATTGTAATTACCAAATAAACGAATGGATTTGCCACTTGCAATTACAAAATGCAACTCAAATATATTGATTTACATGTAAGGACAGACATGCATAGACAAATTCTCCCAGACATATAAAAGCAACGGCAAGACAATTTTTTTGGCTTACCATCATTGCCATCAGCCTCACATTCAATGACAAACGACCTGCTTGTCGATCCCACGCCAGTCCCACTATCCATGTTCTTCAACAAGTTGCGATTTCATCTTCTCTCTGGATGAAGGATTGAAATTGAGTGATTTGGGGATTAAGTTCAGTTTAAATTGGAAAATTTGGGGATTTTGGTTCAAATTCAGATGCATGTGAGGTGGATGTACTCAAGTCCGATTTCATGGAATAAAATGCCCTGTTAATAGCGCAAAAAAAAATTACCAAGTATGACCCTAACAGCTTTTCTCTCTCGTAGGAGAGTTTCTCTCTACTAGTATGGCAGCTCCCAAACATCCAAACCCTAACCCTAGCCCTACCAATTTTTTGGTCATCCTTCCAGAACCCTAGCATTCCCCTCACCATCAAAGTTCTTCTTCGCTTATCCTATAGATCTATACAATACACCTCCACGATACCATCTCCATGATACCATTTCCCCCAAACAAAAAACCCTAAATCGCACTGGAAACCCATCATCGAAAACCATAATTCCATATACCACATCGTATCCATCCAATATGTAAACCACCCTACAAACACGAGCCATCCCACCTCACTCACACCTACTTTCATCCCACCAAATACAAATATACAGAACATAAAGCAACAAATAGAGGAATCGGAAGAAGCAGCGGTGCGGCTGGCAGCTCTCTGTAGGAAGTTGGGGGGATTATGGAACCAAAGGCAGATTGTGGCCCTGGATGAGGAAATCTCTGTGGAAAAAATAAAAGAGTGTCAGCTATCTCTGATTGGACAAATCTATCAAAACCCAAAGGTAAACTTTCAGGCTTTTCAATCAACAATGCGGAAAGCTTGGAAAATAGAGAATGTTGATATCTCAGTAATTGCCCCTGGTGTTTTTAAATTCAAATTCTGGAATGAAGCAGATAAGAGGAAGGTTATAGATCAGGGACCGTGGTCCTTTTCAAACCACTTGCTGTTATTGAAAGAATGGGAGCCAAATACGCCCCCGGCGTGCTATAACTTTGATGTCTGTGATTTTTGGGTCCAAATTTGTGGTCTGCCCACGGAATGGACAACGGAGAATGTCATTTCAAAAGTAACAAGTGAGATTGGCAAGGTTTCAAAACTTAGAATTGAATCCAGAGGATTTACAGCCTATAAAGTTGCAAAGGCAAAGGTGGAGTTTAAAATTTCAAACCCTCTGATGCAAGGATCCATATTTAGCAACAACAAGAAGAACTTGTGGCTGGATTTTAGGTAGAACGACTACCTCATTACTGCTACGCGTGTGGGAGAATTGGGCACTATGCTCAGTACTGTAAAGAGAAGCCAGGTAATGATGATACTTTTGAAAACATGGGAAATCTAGCCTATGGATCATGGTTGAAGGTGGAAGCAAATGAAAACAGTCCATATTGGAACCTGTTCTATGAAAAGAAAGTAGATGAACTTTTTGAAGAAGAGGAAATACCTGAAACACCTGAGGAATTGGGGCAGTTGGTTGTCTACGAAAATCAAGAAACGAAAAAGGCTGCAAAGAAAGACAAAGAAATCACTACACAGGAAATACAAGCTGAACAACCTGAAAGTATGGTGCTGGACTCTTCATCAGGAGGAAGTAGTAAAGCAGAAAAAGATAGGAGAGAAGAGTCCTCTAGCATGCCAATAGTGGAGAAAGCATTAAAGGGCAAGAGCACTATACCAATGGCAAAAAAGAGGAAAAAGAGATACACATCGTATGTAATGCAGCTACTACACAAAGGTGTGCTGGATGAGACACAGTTACTTGATACGCACATACATACAGAAGAGGAGATCACTGAAAGAGCTTTGGTGGCTTGCCCAAATAAGCCACGGGATCATAAATGAAAACTATCTGTTGGAATTGTCAAGGTTTAGGCTCACCCTTGACAATTCAGGCTCTTAGAGCACTAGTTGCTCGTGAAAAGCCTAGCATTCTGTGTCTGCTAGAAACAAAGAATAAAGAAGATGTTGTGAGGAAAATGAAAAAAAAAACTGAAATTTCCAGAATGCTATATAGTGAACCCGTAAGGAATTGCAGGTGGCATTGCAATACTATGGACTGAAATGGTGAAACTTACAGTTGAATATAGCTCTATGAATGTTGTTGATATAATCTGTGAGATGGTGGAAAGTATGCAGAAGCTTCGAATAACCTTTGTTCATGCTCCAAATGCTTTCCAAGACAGATTGAGGCTATGGGAGATGATTAAACAGATTGGTCAATCAAACCAATATCCTTGGATCTGCCTTGGTGATTTTAATGAAGTTCTTTATCACTGGGAGAAGGTCGGGAAAAGAGGGGCAGAGATCTATAGAATGACGGCTTTCCAAGACTTTCTAAATGCATGTGAGTTTATGGATGTAGAAAGCAAAGGTTGTGCCTATACATGGGCTAACAATCGTGCAGGGGCTGAACTAGTTAAAGAAAGGCTGGACAGATTGGTGTGTAACTTACGGTGGAGAGTTTGTTATCCTGAAGCAATGGTGTTTGCTCTACCTGCTATTGGGTCTGATCACAGCCCACTGCTGGTTGATTTATGTCCAACCACCAAAAAGAAGAAAAAAACTTTCAAGTTTGAAGCTTATTGGTTGGAGGATGATGAATATGCACAAGTAGTTACCAGCTCATGGAATTCCCCCCAGGCACAGCAAATAAACCTTTCTGCAAGACTGAAAAAGGTAGTGGAAAGCCTATCAAGGTGGAGTAACAGGAAGTTTGTAAATGGAGAAAGACAAATTGCTATACTGAAGAAGGAAATACAAGAGCTCACTAATTCGCAGAATGTAACTGATGAACATGCCAAAATTGGAGAGCTGAAGGCAGAAGTAGAAAAAATTTGGCGAAGGGATGTAATGTATTGGGGGATGCGATCCAGGATACAATGGATTAAGTGGGGGGATAAAAATACAAAATTTTTTCATGCTACCACCCTACAGAGAAGACAAAGAAATCGAATCCTAATGCTGAAAAATGACAGAGATGAATGGTGCAGGGATGCAAATAACTTACAGCAGTTAACTATGAACTTCTTTGAGGGGCTTTACACCACAGTAGGAGCAAGGAACTTCTCCCCAATGATTGACCAAATTCCCTGCTCAGTCACAGAAGAGATCAATAAAAGTTTAATTGATGAAGTCACGATGGAAGAAGTTAAACACGCTGTTTTCCAACTAGGAGCTTTGAAGGCCCCAGGACCTGACGGACTAAATGAGAAATTTTTCCAGTTTCATTGGAATGAAATACAACAAGATGTGTTTGCAGAAGTAAAAAATTTCTTTCAGACAGGCTACCTCAATCCTGAGCTGAACCATACCCATATTACCCTAGTCCCCAAAGTACCGAACCCAGAAAAGATAGACCAGTTCCGCCCCATTAGCCTGTGCAATTTTACCTACAAAATAATATCAAAGGTGTTGGCAAATAGACTTAAACAGTGGCTTCCAGAACTTATTGATGAAGAGCAAAGCACTTTTATTGGTGGGAGACAGATTCAGGACAATATATTTATTGTTCAGGAGGTTTTACATCAACTAAGGACTAGGAAAAGAAGAAGCAAGTTCCAGGCAGTACTTAAAATGGACATGAAAAAAGCGTATGATCGGGTGGAATGGGATTTTTTTAGAAGCATGCATGGAAAAAATGGGGTTTCATCATCGATGGATTGCGTGGATCATGAAGTGTATTTCCTCTGTTTCGTATAGTGTGAAAATGAATGGGGATGTATTGCCTACCTTCCAACCAACACGCGGCATCAGACAGGGCGATCCATTGTCCCCTTACTTGTTTATAATCCTATCAAATATACTGTCAGTGTTATTAAAGAAGGAAGTGGAAAATGGCAGTATCAAAGGCATAAAGCTTAACTCCAGGTGCCCTATTCTATCTCACCTGTTATTCGCTGATGATCTCATTTTATTTATGGAAGACAAGTTGGTGGAGTGTCAAAATCTAGCTGCTGTTCTGAATCAGTACTGTTATGCGTCGGGGCAAGCCATAAATCTGAATAAATCAGGGATATACTTTAGCAAAAATTGCCCTGCAGACTTGAGGCATAACATGTCATATGAACTGAGAGTTCCTAAAGTGCAAAAAATGGGTAAATACCTGGGAATTCCATCTGATTGGGGCGCCTCAAAGAAGCAAATGTCATCCTGGATTTTAGAAAGAGTGAACAAGAAGTTAGAAGGGTGGAAAGAAAACCTGCTATCAAAAGCAGGAAAGGAAATCCTTTTGAAGACAGTGGTGCAAGCGTTACCTCAATATGCCATGTCTATCTTTAAAATTCCTTTGTCTATTTGCCGAGAAATTGAGAAAAAAGTGGCAGACTTTTGGTGGAAAACAAATGTTAATCACAAAGGAATTCACTGGAGGAAATGGGATGTGCTTAAACAGAGAAAAGACAATGGTGGTTTGGGGTTCAGGGATCTCATCTTATTTAATAAAGCGATGTTAGGAAAACAAGCCTGGAGACTTGTTCAGAACCCTCAGTCCTTATGGGGAAAATTGTTCAAAGCATTATATTTCCCAAACACTGATCTATTTCATGCAAGGAAAAGCTCAAATCAGTCATGGGGTTGGCAGAGCTTACTTGTAGGCCGAGAGGTCATTCATGATTCGACTCGGTGGATGGTGGGAGATGGGCGGAATATCCATATCCGCACTGATAAGTGGTTAAAAAGAGGCTTGATTGGCGGTCCTGCAAATATAAATGACCCAACTTGGGTGTCAGAGCTGATAAATACAGAGGAACCAATGTGGGATGAGCAAAAAATATCAGAATATTTTGACGAGGTAACATCTCAAGAAATACTGACCATTCCATTAAGCCATCAAAACTCAGAAGATTTGTTGAAGTGGGGGCATACAGTAAATGGTCAGTATACGGTTAAAAGTGCATACAATGCACTCAGAGCACAGGAAGAGAGAAACTTACCCCCACAAGCATCTACCTCATATGTGATGCCGAGAGAACTATGGCTTAGAATATGGAATGCTAATTCCCCCCCAAAGGTTCAACATTTCATCTGGCAGACATGTCAAAATGCGGTGGCTACAAGAGACAACCTATGTCGCAGGAAAATATTAACAGATAATACATGCCCAATCTGTTAGAACGCCCCAGAAACAATCGAACATCTCCTACTTCTCTGCCCTTGGACTAAACAGGTATGGCACGAATCATCCATTAACATAGTGATAAACGAATATACAGTGAGGCGAATAGATGATTGGTTGATGAGTGTCCAAAATACCTCAGTTTCGTTTGAGTTGCTGATGATG
This sequence comes from Melaleuca alternifolia, assembly GCA_019926035.1. NCBI lineage: Eukaryota > Viridiplantae > Streptophyta > Magnoliopsida > Myrtales > Myrtaceae > Melaleuca > Melaleuca alternifolia. The sequence continues at coordinate 3,098,293 of JAGKPW010000021.1, read as the reverse complement.
CTTCTATGGTGGATATGGAAATCAAGAAACGAGGTGATATTCCGGGGCCATCGAGTGAATCCACAACAGGTTGTACTATTAGCAAAAGCAGAGATAGAAAATCATCAGAAGTGGGCGAAAAGAGAGACACGCAGTAGCAAGAAACAGAACGAGTCACCTGGGAAATGGTCGCCTCCTCCTCTCGGCGCACTCAGAGCAAATATAGACGGATCTTTCGACCCGTAAATAGGGTAAGGAGCGATGGCGTGTGTCGTCCGTGACAGCAAGGGCTTTCTCTACGACGGATTTGCGAAATCACTCCATGTCTCCTCGGCGCTCCAGGCAGAAGCAGAGGCGCTTCTTCAAACCCTAAAACACCTTCGAGGAAGAAGCGATGAACTGATCTTCATAGACACAGATCACTTAGATCTGTCAAGGGGGATAACCACACGCACAGATCACATACACTGGGAAGTACAAGCAACTATCAGGGAAGCCCAGGTCCTTCTATTACTGCTACCTGGCGTGAAGATAGGCTATTGTCCAAGAACCCAAAACCGAATCGCGGACTGGGCCGCTAAAGCCCAAAGGGTTAGGAACTTACCGAGCAACTGGGCCTTATACCCTCCCCCTTTGCTAAGGGAAATGCTATGTGCTGAAGCAAGTAACATACCCTGTAGCTCTCTTTCAAGCGATTAATATAAGCAGAATTTTCGACCAAAAAAAAATAGCGCAAAAAATGACGCATGATGTGCATGTTGTTCTTGTCCGGGAAGATTTTCTTGTTGCTAGTGAGATGGAGAGATCAATAAGATTAAGTCGCCAACTTCACGGATTGTTTTTGGCTGAAAGATGAAATCACGTTCCTCTCCACGACCATTGTGCTGAAAGCCAAGAAGGGACGGCATATATAGAAGAGCCGCGTGAATTATAAAGGCCCGTCATTTTTTACTTGCGCATTAGATAAATCATAACTGTTAGAAAAGGGTTCTTTTGCAATTGGTGCTTATTTGTACTTGAGATTTCCTAGGTCGTTAGCTTAAAAATCTATAGTAATTCATGCGGTGTAGATCGCATCTTGACTAGGAAGATTGTCCCAAAAGTTCTAAATCTATTGTATGGTAACCAATTCAGTTTTTAATCTTTAATTATTTTATTTGGTTTTAAATCTTTTGAGGATTTGTTAATTTAGTTATTCCGGTCACTTTTAATTGGAAATCACTAAACGTAGTGGTCTAGTTAGTGTCAATCATCTTTTGAGAAACAACCATTGTTTTTTTTTTTTTTGTAATCGATAACTCTACCACGTGCCCTCATCCCCTATATCTTGAAGGAGACTAGCACAAGACTCCAACACCATGGCCCCCACTTAAGAAGCTAGCAATTGCGGGTTTCAAACCCTCGATCTCTGCGATAAGGGAGAAGCTCTCAACCAACACAGCTACCCATTGTTGATGTGAACAAAAGTCTGATTTTTTTGAATTTTTTTTCTTTTTTCCCCTTCTTCCTTTAGCCAATCATTGGGCCTCATAAATAGCTAGTGACCATCAAGAGGTGAGGGTGAGGCCGAAGGTCAAGGCTTGGCAAGGTTGACTTTTACTTAGCGACGGCAAGGTCAAGCCTCGCTAGGGGTGGGCACGAGGTCAACCACATCAATCATCACTAAGGCTTGGCAACCAATAGGAGAAAAAAGGGGAAAATAAAATAGAAGTACAAAATTTATAGAAAAATATAAAATACAAAATAAAAATATAAAATAAGTTGTCCATATGAGTGCTGGTTATGTCACATAGTATATGGCTGAAGTCCACGCCAAAGATTTTTTATCATGATTAGTCCGGATGACTAAATTGGCAAATTGTCAAATATTGTAAAACTAAATCGAGATATCTCAAAATGTTTAGGAATTAATTGGCACAATTGAAAGGTACGACCAAATTAATATAATTAAAAGATTTAGGATAGAATTGATAGTCGCACGATAGATTCAAGATTTTTGGATAATTTCCTCAATTTTAATTAAAACAGAGTGCATAAGCTCAAATCATATATTTTCCTATTTGTCTCGTTTTGCCAGGCCACATCCCCTATAAATAAATACACAGCCAAGATGCAAATCAGCATAAACCAAGCTAATCTCTTCACATAAATTTTTCGACACGTAAACAGGACGGTCAAGTTTATATCTATTAGTATACGCAAGTACATGTCAATCAAACACTCTGCACGTTACAAACAATTAAATATACCTGTCAAGTGTTGTTTCTATGTATTTTACTAGTCAGGTTTAGCGAGTTGACCGGTATTACGCACGTAGAACAAATACTAGTGACAAACATGAAGCATCAGGTCGACTGGTATAGTCACCAAAGTACGATAGATGCGGAACTAGTCTCTGTCAGTTACCCTAAATCATCAAGTATTAGAATATTTTGCGTCCTTTAATGATACAAACTATTCAGGTCATCTAAATGGATAAATGTGGAATCGTGCCTTCGGACGTTTCCAAACTTTTAAGTATGAATTATGGAAAGAAATTAAAGATAAACCGCATGATATTTCATGCAAGGTCGTATAATCAAAGTCATGGCAAAGTCCAACAAGGATGACCCCAAGAAAATGCGCAGCTTCTTGCCCGAGTTTTTGAAACCAGAGGCTCCCCAACTCTACATACCATGGACTCCATGACTAGGGATCAATTAGAGACTGGTTGGTTTCCTTATAAGGAAGTGAAGGTGGTCCCTTTGACAAAGAACTATACCTTGGCTTTGGCGTGTCGCTCGTTCATGAACATTAAGGACCCTAAAGTCGTGTCCGAATTCGCTGACCCATTTGCTCGTATTGCTCCGGGATTAACTTCGCTGCCTATCAATGTTCCCGGCACGCCATTCAACAAAGCAGTCGAAGGAGGTAAAATCACAAGGCAAGAGCTTCTCAATATTATTAGACAAAGGAAGAAGGAGATTTTGGAGAAAAAAGACGCGAATGCGATTGTCGAATATATGAATTCGATCTTAACAACGATGTAAGAAAGTAATGAAAATCGCACAACACAATAATTTACGTGGTTTGGGAATGGAGATTTTCCGCCTACTTACTTCCACGGGAGATGAGATCTATTTCACTAATGATGAAAAAAAAATGTACAGCCGCTCTCCTTATCCTCTCTAATTAACCCTAGAGATATGTTTCGCCATAAATAGTAAATAGCGAAATTATATATGGTTCAAATTACAAAATTGCCCACATAACCTAAAATAGTAAATTTCTCCATACAAATTATGCATGACTGAACATAAAACGCCTCTGGCGGCTGGGGGCGCTGCCCTTCAAACCCCCGCCGAGGCCCCTAAGCTATCTTGTCGTCAGGGGGCCTTTTGAAACTGCCTCATAATCTCTTCAATAATAGAATACAAGACATTAACCTCAACACGCGAAGGACTTGTTGTCTCGATTGCTAATCAAAGCAGATGATGACGGTAGTCTTTATTACGAAATGGATGTGTCTGACAAGATCATTGGATTGCTGATTGCAAGTCATGACACCATCAATATGTCTGTAACTGTAATAGTGAACTATCTAGCTTTGTAACCCCACATCTACGAGAAATTTCACAAAAGTAACTGCTCTTGATTATATTTTCATAAAAGAAAATGACCACACTGAAGTGTTCTCTTGAGTTTGCATATATTTAACTCATCAGCATCACGTCGACAGAGAAAATGGAGATTGAAAAGTCTAAAGCCCCGGGTGAATTTCTGAAATGGGAGGATGTCAAGAAGATGAAGTATACATGGAACGTAGTTTGTGAGTTGATGAGGCTAAATCCACCTGCACAAGGGGCATTTAGAGAGGCAATTACTGACTTCACTTTTGCAGGTTACACAATTCCAAAGGGATGGAAGGTAAATTTTTACTTATGAATGTATATCTTGGCATGGCCAACCAATGAATCAATACATAGATTCCTCAAGCAATAGTAATATGCATTAATGTTCTTCAATAATCCCATCAATCCTTAAATGCGAGTATCTCTCATTAGGATAGAGATTTCATATTAATTAGCAATTAGTTATTTTAAATGGAAATATGTAGTGTCTCACTTATTCTTGTCTTTATCAGACTAGTCTTTCTGTATTAGTTATGGCTTCATTGGTGAACATGGTCGGACGGGAAGGTAAGTTGGAATGCATAGCTGCTACCTACACATTTCCCTTTTCATATCCATTTCAGCACTTTATTGTTCCGATCAATCTACAACAAAGGTAGTTAGAATGTTTTAAATACATTTGAATTTCTTTTGCCATCAACTTTGAAAACGAAAGAATATCAAATATTCGCATCTTTATGGGGGATAAGAATACCAAAAGTATCATACTTCTAGTACGCCACTCACTTAAATGCCATAATTATTTTCTTGACCATTTAAGTGCTATAAGTTCTAAAAAATATTTGCTTGGGTGTTGTAACTTTGAATTGATCAATTAAGTGCTAAAACATTTTAAAACATTCACAAAAGTGTCTCAAATCCAACGTAACATGGCATTTAAGTGCAAGAAAAAAGTTGTAACACTCAATGAGTACGGTACATAAGTTATGATAATTAAGTGATCAAAAGACAGTTACAACACTCATAGGAGCACCATGCACAAAAATTATGGCACTTACCATATTTTTTCCCCCTTTCTAGGTTTCATCTTTAATAAGAAAATATCGAGTTTATCATTTTTTTACCGATCTTCAATCATTTGTTTGACATACAACGACAACGATCATCCCTTTGATTACCGCATTATCAAAGACTAGACTGCAATGTAATAGTAATGTCCGAAATCCATATTATTTTACCGTTGGAAATTCTCGAGATTGCGAGAACAAAAAGCCGATACTCAACAGCATCGACCCATGTTATTTCCTTTCATCCTCGCTTCCTTTTCTTCTCACATAGATACTCACAACGTCCACCAATCAATATTTGCGTGCCTATGGAACTCTACCACATCTGCACATCGGATTCCGTCAACCCGACCAGCCGAGACATCCTCGAGCTTTGATGGAACGCAGATACATTTGCCATCCTTGAAGACCGCATGATACGTCTCAGGACACAGCAAATGAAGACAAGCTTCTCCTTCCGCAGCTTGTGAGACAGCGAGACCTTAGAAGAAGAGAAATTTGGGAGAGTCATTAGTGCAGTTCTAGATATAAAAAAATAAATAAATGGAAGTTTGGAAAATTCATTAGTGTTGCTCTAGACATTAACAATAAACGAGAGATGAGAGAAACCTACCTGATGCAATCACCAAGAGAATGCCTAGTGCATTGAGCTTGGTTTGACCCTTCTCCACTTTTAAGTATGTTGGCTTGATTGTGTGAGGCATGATTGTGAAGAGAATTTTATAGGATTATTGGGAGGAAATATGGGATTGATCAGAATCCCTCGACTCTTTTCTTTAAATAATACAAAATTTCATTTATAGCTCAAAGCCCCTGGTTAAGTGTGTTAACTATTGGGAGTCATGCCTATGATTATTGTCTCTTATGCATTATCTCTGTTGTCAAAGTTGAAGTGGCCATATCATATTCTCAAGTAGTGGTCTAAGCCGGCCGATTTGGACCGTCTCTTCATTTTCTTTTTCCTCTTTTTCAAATACTTCTTTTATGACAAAAAATGACTTATCAGATCGGCAAAATTAGGTCTTAACAAGTGGTGACTGGGAATAGCTCGGCAGTGGTGGACTGATGTAGCACACGGTGGTGCCTTGGTTCTATTCAAATTGAAGGTGTTATCCATTTAATAAGCCTTCGAAATGTTATGGGATAAAAGGGCCAAGAGCAAGTAACATGGGAGAAAATATTTAGTGGTTGCTTAGCGCCACGTCAATTGCTGACATGGCAAGCATTTTTTATTCATAGCCAATAAATAAGTGACACGTGTCAGCTGATGTGGAATAAAAAAAATAAAAAAACGTCTTCCTTCTTCGTTTCTGCGGATTTGTCCCCGCTGGTTTTCCTCCATGGCCTCTGATCGAACTTTCAGATTTGGGCCGGCGGCTAGTGGGGCAGCTGAGGTGGAGCTTCGGCGACTTCGTCGTCCTTGGTCAGAGCCGTGGCGATAGAGGAACAGCAGTGGCTTCGTCGGGGAGACAGAAGCAAAATCCAGAAGAACTTGCAGAGGAAGAAGAAGAAAACCATATATGGTTTTCCTCGATGGCTGCCGGTGCTTCGACCCAAGCTCTTCGTCATCGCTCACGGCAACTCATTACTTGTCAAAATCTGGCCTCGACAATGTCCACAAGCTTTGCTCGTCCATGGCAGCAAGCTTTACTCGTCCATGGCCTTCGACCGAACTTTTAGATCTGGAGCTATGGCCGCGAGTTGGTTCCGAGGTAGACGGCGGCCGAGGCGAAGCTTTGGCAACTCCATTGTCCTTGGTTGGGGCGGTGGTGCCGGAGGAACAACATCGGCTTCGTTGGGAGGAAGAGAAAACCAGATTTGGAGGAAGAAGAATTTTTTATATTTTTTTATTCCAACTCAGCTGACACGTGTCGATCATCTATTGGCTATGAGTAAACGTGGTGCTAAGTAACCACTGAATATTTCTCGTAACATGGAGCGGTTAATTAGGTTTAATGAGTTTGGACTTGGGTTAGTTTAGATAGTTTCGGCTTATTTCAATTTCAAGAAGTTTGGGTTTGAGCTAAGTTTTGCTTGTGTTTAGAAATGGGCTTGTGACTTACAACCGAAGACGGCTTGATTAATGAGCCCATTCGGGACTTTACCGCACTCTACTTTTCACTCTCCCATTTATTATCACTTCTGATGTGCTTGTTTTCATTCTTCCATGTCATTTTTGGGATTGAGTTCTTCATGTTTTGTTTAGTCTAGTTGGGTGGTTAGGCCACACTAGGATCATAATAAGCACCAAAAACATTGCATGAATGCTTATAATGGGCAAGAACTATAGGATTCAAAATTTTACACAAGAAAAAAAAACTGTGTGGACATTCTAGTTGATTGAATATCAAGTTTAGCTACTTAAATAGCAATAGTTAGATAATTGATTCAATCAAATCCTCAGTCCTAGGCCTCTGTGCACAGGAAATGAGGAACAATCCCAATATTCACCTAATTTTTAGCTGAGCTCATTAGGTTAGTGGTGACTCCTTATATAGAATTCTCTTAACTTTAATCAAACTAAAAATGAAAATTCCAATGCTGCGCTAGGTTAGGGCTTGGGAGGGTGATATTGGCTTTACATCCATTCTGCTCGACAGATCCTCATTTTGGAGGGTCATGACTAGGGGTGTGTAACCGGATCGGGTAAACCCTGTTCCCTGTTTGGCCCACCTTGAAAACAGGGTCTGGAACAGGGTCCAATGCAAACAGGGTCGGGTACAGGGTCCAAAAAAGAGGAATCGGTTATAACAGGGTCGGGTACATGGTCCAGGTCTGGAACCTACCCTGAATCCTAAACTCGATTATTAAAAAAATAAACTTTATTTAGTTTCTGATTTTGTAAGTAAATATACTTTATTAAATCATAATTTTTGCATATGTCTTTAGAACATGATTTTTTGTTGATTTTTCTTTATATATGAATTTTAGGTTTTTGTTAGAGATTTTGTACCACATTGATTGGCTCGCCTAATTTCACTTTTGGAGGATGAGTTATGTTGGTTTCACTTTTGGAGGATGAATTATGTTGATTTCACTTTTGGAGAAGTGTTTGCACCAAAGATTTGTTAACCATTTTAGACAAATGAAAAGTTTCATGTAGTATTATGTGAATGAGACTAATATTAAATCCATGTTTGTTACTAATATATGTACTGTTATGATTTTTGCTTAGACAAGTGAAAAGTTGTATAGGATAAGCGATTGCAAAACAGATTCTAATGTAAAACAAGGTTAACCTTGGAACTGGACTGGAAAAACAGGATGGGTCGGGTACAGGGTCCAATGCAAACAGGGGAGGGTATAGGGTCCAAAAAAGGAGAACCGGTTATAACAGGGTCTGGTACAGGGTCCAAGTCTGGAACCTACCCACCCTTTTTTTGCTCACCTTTAGTCATGACAAGTGAAAGACTTGGGAAGACTTCTTTGGCTCAAATAGGTGTCACCACTTTATTATGCCTATAATTGCTTGAATGACAGGCACGGATAATGTGTAAATGGGTAGCATTATTGGCTAGTTGAAATCTAAGGCCGTACCCTATGGCCATATTTTTGCTTTCGACATCTTTACTGTCTATTGGGAGATTTTAGAGTTCCTACGAGATTTATACTTCTTTGTGATTCATCTAGTTATGTATAATTCCTCATTCATTTCATATAAAACGAGGTGGTGATGTATAAAATTTGAGATTATTTTCAGTCTATGTTTACAATTTTCTCTTTTGTGATTCGGGACTGGGAATACTCTTAAGAACTGTAGAATGACTCATGTTCGTTGATCTAAAAGATGGGTAAAAGGGGACAGTTGCCAAATAAGTCATAAACCTTTTTTATGCCAAATAAGTCCTAAACCTTTTGTAATTTTGCCTATTAAGTCATTCCGGCAGATTTTGGCCGGAAAATGCCTACATGGCCCGACCAGAACTCGCCGGTGATGACGTGGCGATGACGTGGTGATGAAAAAGGTTTAGGACTATTTGGCATAAAAAATGTTTAGGACTGAAACGGCAAAGTAGCAAAATGTTTGGACTTATTTGGCAATCGTTCCTAGGTAAAAATCTTAGCAAAATCATGTAATTTATTATCGCTGGAATAAGAATATTTGCCCAGCTTCAAAGTCTCCTGACTATCAATTCTCATCAATTGCTCAAAGATCCGATCAATTGCAAAGCGTGAATGAAGCAGTAAGATCATAATTACCCAAGTATAAGGAGTATAAAGCATGTACCCTAATGCCAGTAACAAGATATTCTCTCTTCTTCTTTTTTTAAATTTTCTGTAATTTTTGCATTTGTTATTAGAGCACGCATGTCACGAAAGAGCTAGAAAATATTGTAATGTCGTACCTGTTATCGTTAACAATTTTGTGGACATAATTCCTACATCACTCCAACAGAAAAGCAAAAGCATGGAAATAGATCAGGAAGCCACTGACTTGATCAGGAACTATGCCTCACATATATCCGTGTGAAGATCATTAATTAAGTTCTAGTCTGAACTATATATCTTTCTAACTGCTTTTTTCTCCCGTTAAGAATAATGTAATATCATGATTTTGTGTCGAGTGGCATTCAGTTTGACGTCCTGGATGGTATGGAAAATCTAATTTTGGAGATTTCACTCATTCCAAAATCTGGCTTGGAAAGTTAGTATATAATGAGAAATAGAAAAAAAAAACCTCAATAAGTAATTCAATCGTGAAATGTGACAATAATAAGGACATTAAATTTGTCACGAGTTTGAGGTCAAATAAAACCCGACCGAATGTTGATTTGGAAAGTTTCAATTGCTGCCGCCGTAACAAGGAAGTCATCCTTTGTGCTCAACGAGATAATAGCAATCGACCAGCATGAGGGGATCTTTGTGTGATCGTGAGGCTGGGGGCGAGTGCATTGGAATTCTCCAAGGACGCCTTCAGAGGCCGCACAGTGGAGTTTCTTCGGTCGCACTCAGTGATTTTGTGCAATGTGAGTTCTACGTTTAATTGTGTCGATTATGTTTGAACCCCGTGAGTCTAAAACTTAATTTGGATATGAGTGACCCTCGAGTTTGAGCGATTATAACTTTAATTCTATAATTATTTAATGGATTATTTGCTTTTAAAGTAGATATCGACACTCAAATTGGATCATGTAAATATCACATGTTCCTTTTTTGTTATTTCACTAGTGATTTGGCGTCAATTTGATTGGAAGATTCTATAGCATAAATTTTACAACATTAGGATACCTTGTCATTCTTACCATATGAGGAGGTTTCTTACTTGGATTTAGAAGAACAAAATGATGAGTTTAGGGGCCCCGTAGCCATTGAAAAGTAAAAATCAATACAAAGGTGTTGACATTTAATTTTTATGATCCGGTAATTCATTTTTGACTTAATTTTGATAAGATTGTCATAAATTAGAATTTAGAATTTTTTTACTTTTTTTTTTAAAAAAATAAAAAAAAAATATTAAATGAATTAATTCCATAAAAAAAAAGATTGATCGAAGGAGTTGGTCATTGGATTTGGCGGGGGAAAATACTAAAATAATAATAATAATTAAAAAAGGCGGCTTAGAAAAAGTTTAAAAAAACAATAATCATGAATAAAATAAAAAAGGAAGATGGTCTAGTCTGCATTAATGGGAGTGATGGGAGTAGGCGAGAAAAGATAAAAAGTGGAAGAAGGAGTTCGGCGCAAAAAAGGGCGAAAAGACAGGAGCTTCAAAAAATAATCAAAGAAATAAAAAATAGAGAGGATAGGGAGATTAGATTTGGGGCAGAGAGTCAAAAAGGAAAGGGACTTTATGGGGTTTCTTCGGCAAAAAAGGGGGACGGAGAAGATAGGGGAGAGACCCATTTTATGCAGGAGGAGCAGCTCCCCCCCCTCCCCCGGTGGACGACTCTCCGTTTCTCTTCCAAGACCATTCCATTCGCTTTCAACCTCTCGCGCAATTCTCTTCTCTGTCGAAATCATCCTCTCCACCGGTAAGCCAAGGGAACCAAGCCCGTCATTTTTGCTGCTTCCTCGAGGATCGCGAACAGAGGAGGAGAGCTTGCACTGCTCAGTCGTGTCTTAGCACGAGCATGCTCGTGTACGGCCATTGATTTGCAAGTCCCCCTGGATCGCGTAGGGTGGCCCATTTTCCTTAAAAGTTCAAACATTTATAGCGTTTCCTTTTGAGCCCTCGGTTCAATATGTTAATTTGATGGTCTGAAGGCTAGTTTTGATTTTTTGTTTTGCGTTGTTAGTTTTGTTTATGTGCATACGCCCTGAACTCCCCTACTTACCTCCCTTTAACCCATTGAGTTATTATTATTTCTCTCTTTGTGTTTTAGATGTTCGCTGAAATGCCTATAAATGCTTGATTTCTTCGTCCTTTCCTATGGTTTCTTTTGCCACTTTGGTTGTGATGAGGGGGAAGTCTAGTTCACCGTTTGAAGTTTTGCGTTTGAGTTGAAGTGGTGGCGCTGTGGGGAAGTTGGTCTTTCAGTTTTCTTCCCGGCCGCGATCATCATCCCTGCCAACATCCCATGGAGCTGCTGTGCATGCCATTTATTTGTTGCGATGTCTGTTTCTTTTTGCTCGGTTTGTCTTTTGTTTTTGTCTCGGGCTTTGGTTCTCGGGGCCGTTGCCTAAGAAGTGGAGTTACATTCCGGCGTTGAACGTCGACGGCCATGGCTTCGAACAACCGGCGCGGCATGGAGGAGATGCTTCGGTTGGGGCATTGCGGGGCGCAGATGGCAAGGGAGTTTGGTTTGATTTTGTGGTGGGCCGAGTTCAATGCAGGCGGACTTGGGTTTTGTTGGTCTAGCGTGTGTTAGGTTTAGATTTGGGGCACGCGTAATGCAACTTGGATAATTTGTTTTGTTCCGAAGTGGGTGTGGGTCACGAGAAGAAATTGAGCCGAATTTTTTTGTTGTGGGCTGAGATTGGCTTCGGATCATTCCATTCGCGTATGAAGGAAGCTAGCTAGAGCTAGCGTTGGGCCGGATTCCTTTCCTGATGTTGGGCCGTCTTGCGGAAAAATGGGATGGGCTTTGTTTTTTATTGAAAAAATGGACTTATTTTAAATAAATAAAGAAAAAGAAAAGACGGGCTCAATTTGAGCCCATCCGTATCTTTCAGGGCCCCTGCCCCGGTTTCTTCCTTTATAATCATGCTATTATAATATTTTAATAAAAAAAAGTAAATATAACATTTTCTTATCATTAAAAAAAATTCTACTCATAATGATCAACAGATAATGTATAATGAATATTTCAAGCGATCTACATCCTAAGACTTTAGCCATGCATAACACGGGTCGATAGGCTTTCTAAATTTTAGAGTGACTATTTCTTCAATCAAGTCCAAGTGTCGTTTTAGATTTGCATGGTGCATGGATGGCCAAAGAAACATGAGAGTTCGATCATGAAACATGACAAAAACTTCATATTCGGCAATCTGCAGGATGGGTAAAAGTCTTCTGGTGGGTCTCTCAAGTTTGAATCATATGTGGAAAAGAAAAATATAAGATGTCGTTTATGAGGACCAACTATGCAATTATGACTGCACATGAATGGTCCATCATGGCACGCATGAGAACGACCTAATTTGTACCTTTTCGATGTATGGCCATTTTTTCTCTTTGGAAAAAAATGCCTATTTGCTCACATTCCATCGGAGCTCCAATTGTGTCTGAGGGATTGATGTTCATTCACGAATTTATGGTAATCACACATATTATATTATTATTTTTACATAAATGAGGTGAATATATGTAAATTTTTTTTAAAAAAATTTAATAAATGATTGCGGTTTTTTGTTTTTGTAGTTCGAGGACTAAGAATACTCCTAAGAAATGGAGAAGGACTCCTATTCATCAACTTGAAAGATGGGCAAAAGTTTTTCTTGACGTCTCAAGATTGATTTAAGATGTCATTTGACGGGACCAACCACGCAATTGTGACCGCACATGAACGATTAATCATGACATGCGTGAAAGTGTAACCTAATTTGTCTCTTGTGGATATGTGACCATTTTCTCCCCTTTGAAGAAAGAAAAAAGATGCCTACTTGCTTATAAATCTTACCATTACTTAAAAAAAAAAAACGTGGAGACTTAGGAAATTACATGACATCTTCGGTAAGACAAAGTTGTAGGGCCCTCACTTTGACGTCTTGGCCAATATAAAGAATCTCACTTGGGAGATTTACTCATTGCAAAGTCTAGTTTGGGGAATCTAGTCGAGGCCGACGATATAATTAGGAAAATCGCTGAGTAACTTAATCGTTAAACATGTCAATTAGAAGGGGATAGCTTGTTATCCCAAATCACCGATTTATATCATGAAGAGGTTTGTAATTTGGATTTAGAAGAATGAAATAAAAATAAAAAATAATTCAAAATTTTCTTATTTGCGTAAGTAAAATTTCTAAATATTGGTGTGAAAAAATTTCACGCTTCATATATTGATAACAATTACTTAGAACTTGGATTGAACACTGTTAGTTAACACACTATCGAGAAGGTACAACTGTTGGGTATCTTCAAAAGCATACGGGGCATGGAATATTCACCGTTATGTATAAATAAAATTCTGAATAATTCATACTCGCATAATAATGAACACATCAAGTATACTTCTAGAATAATTATTTCCATCAATCCACATCTTAAGACTTCGTCTAATTTGAGTATGAGAAATACTCAAGCATGAGCGCCTGTAACTCTGATTCTCCGATTATTAGTAAATTATTTTTTTTTACTTTTTTCATGGAGTAGATACCGACACTCAGATCTAATCCTGTAAATATTGTGTGTTCATTATTATTTTTGTAATGGTTTTGCATCAAATTGATTACAAGATTCTATATTTTCCGCATTAATTTTATAACAAAAGGGATAGCTTGTCATCCTTATCATTAATTTAATTCATGAAGAGGTTTCTTATTTGGATTTAGAAGAACGAAGTGATGAGTTTGGTGACACCATAGCCATTGAAATATGAAAACCAGCAAGAACGTCTTTTCTTTTTTTCATGGTAAGTATAATTTGCCAATGTTGGTGTGCAAAATTTCACACTTCAAATATTAATAACTAATACTTTGAATTTGGATTAAAAGACACTATTGAGAAGGTACAACTGTTCGACAACTTCAAAATCAAAACCATACATGGGATGCAAATGCCTCCTTTATGTTTAACTAAAGTTCTAAATAATTCATCAACGCAACAAAATTCTACTCATATTGATCAAAGGATAATGTATACTTCTAGAATGATTATTTCAAGCAATGCACATCCTAAGACTTTGGCCGTGCATAGCACGGGTCAATAGGCTTTCTAATTTTTCAGAGTTGACTCTTTCTTCAATCAAACCTAAGTGTCTTTTCAGATTTGTATGGTGCATGACTGGCCAAAGCAGCATGAAAGTTCAACAATTTAATAGCTTATCGCTGCCTATAAAAGACTCTCCATTGAGAACGAACTCCACCACAAAGCAGAAGAACAAAAAAAAAAAAATGGCACCCTCGTCATTCTTCATGTTTTTTACTTGGATCGTCCTTCTCGTGATGATTCATACTTCGCTTGCTAAACCATTATGCCATCGAGACGAGAGCTCAGCCTTGATGGAATTCAAGCTAAGTTTCAAAACCGACAGAACAATGTACGGTTGTTCTCATCCGAAGGCCGAATCCTGGTCACCAGATAGAAGCGATGATTGCTGCTCATGGGATGGAGTCGAGTGTGACGAGGCCACTGGTCACGTCACAAGCCTTGACCTTGGTAACAGTTGTCTCTTTGGTACCATAAGTTCCAATGCCAGCCTCTTTCGCCTCCTCCACTTGAAATCACTCAATCTTGCTTTCAATGACTTCAACTCTTCCCCAATGCCATACGGTTTTGGCAATCTTTCCAGGTTACAATACCTTAATCTCTCTCATTCAGATTTCTCAGGGAAAGTTCCATCGGATATCTCGCGACTCTCGAGATTAACTTCTCTCGATTTGTCTGATGGGGGGCAGCTTGAGATGCCCAATATAGACAACTTTGTTCAGAACTTAACTATGCTTAGAGAAATTGATCTCTCTTATATAAGCATGCTGTCACAATTCCCTCGTCTACTTGCAAACTTCTCATCTTTGAAGTCACTTAAACTTGTACAATGTGAATTGCATGGCAAATTCCCAATAAGCATCTTTCAATTACCAAGCCTGGAAGTCCTTGACATCAGTTCCAATATCAACCTTTCCGGTTTTATTCCCGAATTACATTGGGGTAATCCCTTAAAATATTTGAGTCTTGGAGGCACAAACTTCTCAGGAGAAATTCCCGTTTCGATTGAAAACCTCATTTTCTTGAATGAATTAACAATTTGCAATTGTCATTTCTCGGGTTTACTTCCTAGTTCGTTAGGTAATCTTTCTCAGCTTGCTTCTTTGGATATATCATATAATAAATTTCATGGTCAAATCCCCGTTTCCTTCACTAATCTTACCCAGTTGTTCGATCTAGATCTCTCTTCCAATAATTTCACAGGTGATATTTGGCATAAGCTTTTCAAATTGTCAAAACTCACCACTTTGTACCTTTCAGGTAATATTTCAACTAGTAGCAAGGTTCCTTAAGCCCAAAAAGAAAAAAAAATGAAATGTCTAGACTCAATTAGTAGCCAAACTAACAATCCTTGCTTCTTTACATTTGGCAGGTGTTCAACTAAGTGGTTCAATTCCATCGTCATTTGAGAACTTGACACAATTGGTTGAGCTTGACCTTTCGGATAATTATTTGGAAGGTGAAATTCCAAAATCATTATTGGATCTCAAGGATCTTCAAGTTTTGAACCTTGGTGGGAACAATTTGAGTGGCATCGTGGATTTACACAAACTCAAGAACTTGGCTGTTTTATTTTCGGACTCCAGCAACGTATCTTTCATTGGCGGGACTGAGATGAATGCCACTCTTCCAAAACTTTACAATTTAAGTTTACGGTCATGCAACTTACAAGAGTTTCCCAAGTTTTTAGCCTACTTAAGCGGATTAAAGTGGGTGAATCTGTCAAACAATAAAATCAGAGGGAGTATTCCTACCTGGATGGGCAATGGTAGCAGAGAATCCTTGGAGTGGGTAAATCTTTCTCACAATTTTCTAACTGGCTTTGAAAACAAGCAGATCAACCTACAACTACCCAATTTGACATTTCTTGACATTAGTTTTAACTCACTCAAAATGGAGCTCCCTACTCCACCTCCATCAATGAAGTATTACGACATCTCCAATAATAACCTCTTCGGAGATATTCAATCTGTTTGTAGAGCAAAATCCCTCGTCGTTCTTGATTTATCCAGCAACAGTTTGAGTGGCACAATTCCTTCATGCCTGGGAAACATTAAATCATTGTCAGTTTTGAATCTTGGGAAAAATAAATTTGAGGGCATGAGTCCTCGTGCTTACCAAAAGGGTTGTGCGTTGAAGATTATGGTTCTCACAGAGAATCGATTGCAAAGGCCGATCCCAAGATCTTTGTCACATTGTACAATGCTAGAGTATTTAAACCTCGGTTACAATCAAATTGCCGATGGGTTCCCTCTATGGCTATCAGAGTTGACGGAGCTGAAAGCTGTTATCTTGAAATCCAATAAGTTCCGTGGTCCAATAGAAACATACGGGAGGCAATTTAATTTTAGCAATATGCATATCATGGACCTTTCGCATAATGGTTTCTGTGGTGAGCTTCCTTCCAAGTTTTTGCAGAGTTTCCTTGCCATGAAAGGGACTGGTAGTGAAAATCAGTTCGACTACATGCATGATGTTGCCCATTTCAGTCTATCCACCGTTATAATATATCATTACGTGGGTTATGACATGAAATTGATGAATAAAGGCACAGAAAGGGAATACTCAAAAGTTCCGTCTGCCTTTATGGGAGTTGACCTCTCCCATAACAAATTTGAAGGATGCCTACCCAATTTCATCGGAGATTTGAAGTCACTCCTTTTGCTTAACCTTTCAAACAATGTTTTGACTGGTCCCATCCCACCTTCCTTAGCCGATTTGACAAATCTCGAATGTCTTGATCTTTCTCGAAACAATCTCTCAGGAGAGATCCCTCCACAACTGGCGCTGCTTACGTTCCTTTCATCTTTCGATGTCTCTCATAATCAACTGTGGGGACCGATTCCACGAGGGACTCAGTTCAGCACATTCCCGATCGATTCATTCGCCATGAATGAGGGGTTATGTGGACGTCCTTTGCCGAAGAAATGCCCTGGAACCGGAGACACCTTTCCATTACCAACATCCCCTGGGGAGGAAATTGGCAAAGATTCTCCGTTCAGCTTGGATTGGAAGTTTGTGCTGATCGGCGCTGGTGTCGGGTTTCTGATCGGCGTCGCGTTAGGGAACTTCATCATTGACGAGAAGAGCAGGTGGTTCTTACACTACTCCAAGAGAATGGCAAGAGGATGGAAAAGATCGGGAAGGCACTGAGCAGCAAGGAGGTACACATGCTGTCAAATACTCATGGGACATGAATGAGTAATGTAATCTTTTGTGTGTTTAGTCCGTACTAGATGTGAGAAAAGATAGGGTGTGCAATGTTCCTCCTATTGTAATTTTCTGGATCGGAATTAGTGCTTTGATGTTTCTTCTGTGCTCCATGTTAGAACGATCACCACTTGTTTGTGAAAATGAATGAGTGAGATTGCACATATATTTCGAGAGGCTGTCTTTCTGAAATCGATTGCATATACATTTATCACATGCCCAGATCGTCATATGTTCATATGATTCGCTAGTCTTGCTTCCGGTTGTGGCTGAGATTTCGAAGTGACTGTGTTGCTTCGTTTTCTATCTGTGTTCCATATGCCCCCGAGTATCTCTGGTTCCGTGCATGTGGGTTGGCCAGTGGATGTGTGTATGGGTTCACGTGGTGACTGGAGTTGATCATTGGTGGAGTAAGACATGTTATAGCCCTCTGTATGAATCTCGTAAATGTCGCTCTCAGGCGAAATGCTCATGTGATTTCGTTGCTTAAGGCAAAGGATATGAATCAATGGTGAGTGTTGTGTTTTAGGTTGGACATTCGGGTTGTGAATAATGAGGGAACAAGACCAAACCAAGCTTTCTGTGCCCTGGAATTAATCGAGGGAGAGACTAAACCAAGAAGAGACGAAAGAGTAAAAGACGGAAAAGAGGGAGATAGGGAAATCTGCAGAAATACATCTTCTGGAAACGAAGGACCGGGAAACGAATGCTAATAACAATAATAATAGAAAGATGCTGATTAAGAACGAAGGTCTTCCAATCTTTTGTAACTTTTTTTTTCCTTTTATTGGTAATAGAGACTGAAAAGCTGCTGCAGATTCAGGAAAATTACGTCTAGGTGTCATAAGAATGTCTTTAGACTATGGAAACATACTTGCTGCGTCAGATTCAGGATCATCCTCGCTCGTCGTCTCTGTGATTGGTGGAAATGAAGTGCCATCACATACAGAGGATGCTGAGCCGCCCCTTTTCCTCTTTCTACTCACTTTTTTAACTTTCAGCAAGAATTTTTTGTGACGAAATTCCTATCTGCAAAACGTCAATTGAACCTCTGTATAGAAATTTTACTTGAATAATTCTCATCTTGGGACAGAAGGATGTATGATGTATGGTGCAGACATGATGTGTACAGGGCTGTTCTAGAATTTCAGTGGGGTGCCTTCGTTTGGTAAGTAGTAATTTGTTTAGTGGAAACTAATAAAATCCTAGCAAATGGCGACGTTGCAAAGGAAAGAGGAGCACTAGAAAAAGCTGACGCATTCATAAATTGGTACACACCGAATGTAAGTAAAATTTCTCTAAACTAAGAATTAGGAATTAAAGAGTGACGAGTTTGTTTCTGGAGACAGACTTGTGAATCTAGAGCTGCATTCCTTTTTTGCCATCTCAAGCATTTGTAGCAGAATATTGATCTCACTGTTTTTAGTCTGAACTCACCGGTACTTGAAGCATAATTCCTCTGAACCGGTTGGTGCTAAGCTCTGTTTACTGCAAATAATGTAAAGATGGTTAACAGGGAACGCTTCGCCAGTAATGTCGAATTTGTGCGGCATGCAAGTTATGGTTCATATGGAGGCACTGGTCCTTCTGATCCGATTATCATCTCTTTCTCTCAGTTGAGCATTTGATCAAGGAGCTATACATCTCTTAATGCTTGCCGGCTCTTCAATTGGTTCGTATTGGACATGCCGTCATTTCTTTACCAAAGCAGCCTAAATACTGCGGCTTCGCACATCAGTATATCATGTCTTGCTCTTTCCATCTTCGTATTATTTCTTAATCCATTGGAGATCTTGCTTAGCTGTGGCAGGATTTCTTCATCTTACATTGATGAACACAAAGGCGGTGATAGCTCTAGTCTGCTGAATTTTTAATCCACTGTGGAATAATTCAGAACAATATTAGTAAGTTGGTTGGCATACAAATGAGGGCATAATGGAGCCATGTCGTTCTAAAAGTATATCTAATAATTTATTTGACTCTTGAAGCTGATTAACTCTTCCACTCCGTGCATTACTGGCCAGAGGCACAAGCCGGCGAAGTTGAGCTCGCCTAAGGCTAGCGAGCTCGAGCATTGTCGAGATCGAGCCCCTTGCTTGAGGCTGGCTGGCAACCGTGGTCATAGCTGGCCATTGGCATAGACAGAAGGCTAAAAAAATGGAAAAAGAAGAAGAAATAAAAAGGATAAAATATATATTTAAAATATTTAAAAAAATCGAGAGGAGCAATTTCGAAAATTGTTTGTACCCCTTTAACAATTCAATTTCACTAACTTATACATAAATGTTCTTCTTGATCAGAAAGTATTTTTGGTTGACTAACTATTTTTGGCTTGTGAAATGTAGGGAAAACTAATTTTCGAAAAATACTTTCTCCCAAACAAACACACCTTCAATGTAAGCAAAGCAAGTGCTAATTCCGCACCAAAGCTACAAACAAGGGAGGAAAATCGGGAGTTATATATTGTTCCAGGTTAAATTAGTCTTCTTTGCATTTTTGTAGGGTCCGACCGGTTAAGCATTATGAAAGACGTCTATCTAGTTCATCCTTTCACGAATTAGTCAGGAATGGGCCGATATAAATTCATCGTAAATTAGCTCGCATAATCTTGTTTTCTATTTTGATTGATAAGTCGGTTAATTGACTGCCTAATGATTTAGGATTACTCAGCGCTCACTGGTCGGACATAATTTTCTTTCGCTTTCTTATAGAATTTGGACCGACTAGAATGAAACTCAATTGAGATTACAGAGACTTGAGCGAACGAGTTTCCCATAATTAGTGTATATGTTGTAACATATCCCACCAAACATCCTTTTATCTTATTTACATTTACGTTGGGCCGGTCCAGTATAAACTTCCATGAAAACTTAATAAAAAATCATGATCTACAAGGATGTCATTTCAAGTAACACGGCATATTTGACCAGGAAAAAAAAAAGAATAACTGTGGTCGGACGTCATTTTCTTTCGCTTTCTAATAGAATTTCTATTGACTAGGTTGAAACTCAATTGAGATTACAAATGAGTTCAGCTAACAATTTTTCATAATTACTGTATACTTTATACTGGATCTCATCAAATATCGTATTATCCTATTTACATCTACAATAGGCCAGTAATATATAATTTTTTCTTGAAAAGGGAAATAAATTCAGGATCCACAAGAGTGTTATTTCTAGTAACCCGGTACTGCGCATACCCAAATACTGGCCTCATTTTGCAATAGGATTGAAAAACGGGAAAAAAATATTTTCACATTGAAATCAACATTTGGTGTGATAATGATCAAGAGATAATTAAAAAGGAAAAAAAGAGAATGATGAATACCTATGCATCGGAAAAAAGCTTTTTTTTTTTCGTTCTCAATTTTGTTGCTGAGTAGCATAAAGACTTTAAACAAGACAACTCAAGTTACATAATCCGAAACATACGTGCTCCCGGCAGAGTCATTAGACAAAAGATCTTTCATAATATCCGAAAGACAGGAACGAAGAGCAAACCGCAAATGTTGCTCTTGTCCAAGCAGGGCCAAAGCATCCATATAATTCTCTATTTCTCTGAATATGTGCTTAGTTTTGTATTCCCACAGCTCCCTCGGCAAGTTCCTGCATTCAACCAAAAGAGGTTCCATTAGTAAATTACGCCTATGAGTTCCCGTAATTGCTTCAATGACAGACTGGGCATTCATTTCAACGTGTGAAAATGGGTAGCATTTTTGGCCAATTCTAATGTAATGTAATGTCTTAGGGTCATTTTTTTTTTTGCCTTCGATGTGTTTGCTGTTCGTTGGAGCTTTTTGTAGTTCTGTCAAGATCTATGCTTGTTGGTAATTCATTTAATCATGTATAATTTGTCATTAGTTTTATACAAAATGAGGAGATGAAATATTCCATTTTGAACTTTACCGAAAAAAAAAATTCCATTTTGAAAATATTTTCCAATCAATGATTACGAGCTTTTCTTTTTTGCGTTTTGATGACTAGGAATGCTTTTAGGCACTGTAGAATGTCTCCTGATCGTCAATGTAAAACATGGGTAGAAGTCTACATTGATCATGTAATAGCCAGTCATTGGGAAAAGAATCTTATCCCAACTTCAGAGTACCTCGACTCTTTTCTTTAAATAATAAAAAATTTCATTTATAGCTCAAAGCCCCTGGTTAAGTGCATTAACTATTGGGAGTCATGTCTATGATTATTGTCTCTCATGCATTATCTCTGTTGTCAAAGTTGAAGTGGCCATCTCATATTTTCAAGTAATGGTCTAAGCAGGCTGATTTGGACCGTCTCTTCATTTTCTTTTTCCTCCTTTTCAATTACTTTTTTATGATAAAAAATGACTTATCGGATCGGTAAAATTAGGTCTTAACAAGTGGTGGCTGGGAATAGCTCGACAGTGGTGGACTGATGTAACACACAGTGGTGCCTTGGTTCTGTTCAAATTGAAGGTGTTATTCATTTGATAAGCCTTCAAAATGTTATGCGATAAAGGGGCCAAGAGCAAGTAACATGGATGGGTTAATTAGGTTTAATGAGTTTGGACTTAGTTTAGATCGTTTCGACTAGTTTCAATTTTAAGAAGTTTGGGTTTGGGCTAAGTTTTGCTTGTGTTTAGAAATGGGCTTGTGGCTTACAACCGAAGACGGCTTGATTAATGAGCCCACTGGGGACTTTACCGCACTCTACTTTTCACTCTTCCATTTATTATCGCTTCTGATGTGCTTGTTTTCATTCTTCCATGTCATTTCCGGGATTGAGTTCCTCATGTCTTGTTTAGTCTAGTTGGGTGGTTAGGCCACACTAGGATCATAATAAGCACCAAAAACATTGCATGAATGCTTATAATGGGCAAGAACTTTAGGATTCAAAATTTTACAAAAGAAAAAAAAAACTGTGTGGACATTCTAGTTGATTGAATATCAAGTTTAGCTACTTAAATAGTACTAGTTAGATAATTGATTCATTCAAATCCTCAGTCCTAGGCCTCTGTGCGCAAGAAATGAGAAACAATCCCAATATTCACCTAATTTTTAGTTGAGCTAATTAGGCTAGTGGCGACTCCTTATATAAAATTATCTTAACTTTAATCGAACTAAAATGGAAATTCCAACGCTGCGCAAGGTTAGGGCTTGGGAGGGTGATATTGGCTTTACCTCCATTCTGCCCGACAGATCCTCATTTTGGAGGGTCATGACAAGTGAAAGACTTGGGAAGACTTCTTTGGCTCAAATAGGTGTGACCACTAAATTATGCCTATAATTGCTTGAATGACAGGCACGGATAATTTGTAAATGGGTAGCATTATCCGCTAGTTCACATCTAAGGCCATGCCCTATGGCCATATTTTTGCTTTTGACGTCTTTGGCTCAAATAGGTGTCACCGCTAAATTATGCCTATAATCGCTTGAACGACAGGCACAGATAATCTAGCTTGGAAAGTTAGTATATACTGAAAAATAGAAGAAAAAAAACCTTAACAAGTAATTCAATCGTGAAAGGACATTAAATTTGTCACGAGTTTGAGGTCAGATAAAACCCGGCCGAATGTTGATTTGGAAAGTTTCAATTGCTGCCGCCGTAACAACGAAGTCATCGTTAGTGCTCAACGAGGAAATATCAATCGGCAGCGTCTTCGAAATGCATTAGGAGGGGAGTTTTGCCTTCAGCGAATTGGCCACTTTCTTATTGGGGATCTTTGTGTGATTCGTGAGGCTATGGGCGTGTACATTGGAATTCTCCAAGGACGCCTTCAGAGGCCGCACAGTGGAGTTTCTTCGGTCGCAGTCGGTGATTTTGTGCAATGTGAGTTCTACGGTCAATTGTGTCATTTATGTTTGAACACTGTCAGTCTAAAACTTAATTTGGATTTGAGAGACCCTCGAGTTTGAGCTATTATAATTTTCATTCTATAATTATTTAATGGATTATTTGCTTCTAAAGTAGTTATCGACACTCAAATCGGATCATGTATAGCATAAATTTGACAAGGTATCCTAATGTTCTTCTTTTTTAATATTTCACTAGTGATTTGGCGTCAATTTGATTGGAAGATTCTATAGCATAAATTTTACAACATTAGGATACCTTGTCATTCATATCATTAATTTATTTTAT
The DNA here is from genome assembly GCA_019926035.1 of Melaleuca alternifolia. Taxonomy (NCBI): domain Eukaryota; kingdom Viridiplantae; phylum Streptophyta; class Magnoliopsida; order Myrtales; family Myrtaceae; genus Melaleuca; species Melaleuca alternifolia. Next base: position 3,075,003 of record JAGKPW010000021.1, on the reverse strand, counting down.
GAAGAGGTTTCTTACTTGGATTTAGAAGAACGAAATGATGAGTTTGGGGGCCACGTAGCCATTGAAAAGTAAAAACCAATATAAAACGTCTTTTTGTTTTTTTTGGGGAAAGTAAAGTTTACTAATGTTGGTGCAAAAATATTTCACACTTAACGAATACTTGTCATTTGGATTGAAAGTATGTTAATTAAGACACTATCAAAAAGGTACAACCGTTCGACATCTTCAAAACCATACAAGGGATGAAAATTCGACCTTTATATTTAACTAAAGTTCTGAATAATTCATTTGCGCAATAGAATTCTACTCATAATGATCAACGGATAATGTATAATGATTATTCCATGCAATCCACATCCTAAGACTTTAGCCTTGCATAGCTCGGGTCAATAGGCTTTCTAAATTTTTAGAGCGACTCTATCTTCAATCAAACCCAAGTGTATTTTCAGATTTGCAGGGTGCACGAATGGCCAAAGCCACATGAAAGTTCAATCGTGAAACAATGACGACAAAAACTGCTTATTCATCAATCTAAAAGATGGGTAAAAGTCTTATGGCTGGTCTCTCAAATTTGGATCGTATATGAAAAAGAAAAATATAAGATGTCGTTTACAAGGACCAACTATGCAATTATGACTGCACATGAACAATTAATCACGTCATGCATGAGAATGACCTACCTTGTACCTTTTTTATGTATGGCCATTTTTCCTCTTTTGAAATAAAAAAATGCCAATTTGCTTTTAATTCTTCATGTATAATTTATCATTCGGAGATTATTCAAAAAATCTAAAAATCAATCGATAATTACAATCTTTTAATTTTGTGATTTCGAGATTACGTATATTGCTAAAAACTTCTTATTCGTCAATCTATAGGATGGGCAAAAGTCTTCTTGCGGGTCTCTCAAGTTTGGGCTATTATGTGGAAAAAACAAATATACGATGTTCTTTATGAGGACCAACTATGCAAAGAGCAATCGCAGCTGAGTCAACTCTATTATGGCACGCATGAGAACGACCTAACTTGTACCTTTTCGATGTATGGCCATTTTTTCTCTTTGGAAAAAAAGCCTATTTGCTCGTAAATCTTTAATATTACTTAGAAAAAAAAGGGAGGCTTAAGCAATATGTTGAAATTGAACAACATCTAAAGCAAGACATGCACACATAGTATCTTCCATATTTAATTATCACTTTATCATAACCTTAGTTTTTCATCTTAATTGGATATTCAATTAAAGAACCCCTAATTTTTCAGGTTAATTTTATATTCGATTGTAAATAGTGATTCATCAGGAAGCCAAGCAATTAGATCAATAGAATATGACTGTGATGTACATCCAAAATTTCTAAATCCTTAACTTGTTCATACTTGGTGATTTCTCAGTCAAATTTCGGGTCAAAATTAACTTTGCCCCTTTGATTAGATTGGAGGTAGGTTGTTGACACTCAAACTCAAGAGTTAATAAAGAATTACTTTCTTAAGCCTTATTTGAAAGAAAAAAAAAAACGCCTAGATTGGCAGCCATGAATGAGGATCACTACTTATGTGAAGACGACGAGTAATCCAAAGAAAAATAGCGACTAGTGAGCCCAAAAAGACTTTGACAGTTTGCCTACCGTGTTCACTTTCTATCGGAGCTCCAATTGTGTCTGAGGTATTATTGATGTCCATTCGCCGATTTATAGTAATCACGCATATTATATCATTATTTTTACATAAATGAGGTCAATATATAAAATATATATATGATTTAAAAATATATGTATAATCAATGATTACTATTTTTTTGTAGTTTGAGGACTAAGAATATTCCTAAGAAATGGAGAACGATTCCGGTTCATTAACATGAAAGATGGGCAAAAGTCTTTTCCTTGACGTGTCAAGATTGATCTAAGATGCCATTTGACGGGACCGACCACGCAATTGTGACCGCACATGAACGATTGATCATGACATGCATGAGAGTGCGTCCTAATTTGTTTCTTGCGGATATGTGACCATTTTTCACTTTTGAAAAACAAAACATGCCTAATTACCTATAAATTTTACCATCACTTAAAAAAAAAGGGGGAGACTTAGGCAAGATGTTGAAGTTACAAAACATCTTCGGTAAAACATTATAGTATGGTCGATCTTAATCATCATCTTACCAGTGAGATTTCTCATATTGATTGTTGATTCATTTATACGAAGCTAAGGGAACAGTCACCAGGGAGTTAAGCGGCTAGACCAGTTTATGCCCAAAAATGTCTATATTTTTCAGCTGTTTGTGGACAGGAATTCTTGCGCTGCTCCAAGAGAAAACCAAAAGCGTGGGAAGACAAGGAAGCCACTGATCTGATCAGGAACTGGGCACATAGTCGTATATTTGTATGACATATTATTAGTTTTTGAATGCGGGTGTCTAGTTCGATTTAAGAATGGTCCAAAGTGAATTAAGATTCTTAGCCAACTCATGTTTCGATTCGCTATTACGCAGACGCTTTCTTCTTGTTCAATATTCCATCTTTCTAATTGCCTTTTCTCCCCTTCCGACCCAAAAAAGAAAAAAAAATTGCTTTTCCTCCACTAGAAAATCAGGTCACATCATCACATATGTGCCCGGTGAAATATCGACATAACAACAAGATAAACATACCAGTGCTTGTTGTGATTATGTGCCCTGTGGCCCTCACTTTGACGTCTTGGCTAATATAAAGGATCTCACTTGGGAGATATACTCATTCCAAAGTCTAGCTAGGGGAATCGAGTCAAGACTAACAAGATAATTAGGAAAGTCGATGAGTAATTTAATTGCTAAACACATCAATCAAAATGGGATAGCTTGTTATCCCAAATCACCGATTTATATCATGAAGAGGCTTGTAATTTGGATTTAGAAGAATGAAATGGTACGTTTGGTGACACCATAGTCCTGAAAAATAAGAATATAAATAAAAATTGAAAAGGTTTTTCTTTGCGTAAGTAAAATTTCTATATATTGGTGTGAAAAAATTTGGATTAAACATCTGTTAGTTAGCACACTATCAAGAAGGTACAACAGTTGGGCATCTTCAAAGCATACGGGGCACGGAATTTTCAACTTTATATATAAATAGAATTCTGAATAATTCATCCACTCATAATAATAAACATAATACTTCTAAAAAAATAATTTCCATTAATCCACATCTTAAAACTTCGTCTAATTTGGGTATGAGAAACACTCAATCATGACCGGTTGTAACTCCAATTATTTTTTACTATCTTTTCCCGTAGAGTAGATACCGACACTTAGATCGAATCACATAAATGTTTTAGGTTCTTCCTTATTTTTGTAATGATTTTGCAACGATTTGATTGCAAGATTCTATATTTTCTGCATTAATTATATTACAAAAGGGGTAGCTTGCTATCCTTATCGTTAATTTAATTCATGAAGAGGTTTCTCATTTGAATTTAGAAGAACGAAATGATGACTCTGGGGGCACCGTAGCCATTGAAAAATAAAAACCAATACAAACGTCTTTTTTTGGTGTAAAAAAATTTCAAACGATAATATTCAAAACCATACAAGGGATGGAAATTCCAACTTTATATTCAACTAAAATTCTGAATAATTTATTTGCTAAAAAAAATTCTACTCATAATGATTAATAGATATTGTATAATGATTATTTCAAGCAATTCACATCCTAAGACTTTGGCCGTGCATAGCACGGGTCAATAGGCTTTTTAGTTTTTTTAGAGATATCGTTTCTTCAATCAAACTCAAGTGTCTTTTCAGATTTGTGTGGTGCATGACTGGCCAAAGCAGCATGAAAGTTCAACAATTTAATAGCTTATCGCTGCCTATAAAAGACTCTCCATTGAGAACGAACTCCACCAGAAAGCAGAAGAACCAAAAAAAAAAAAAAAGGCACCCTCATCATTCTTCATGTTACTTGGATCGTCCTTCTCGTGATGAATCATACTTCGCTTGCTAAACCATTATGCCATCGGGACGAGAGCTCAGCCTTGATGGAATTCAAGCTGAGTTTCAGAACCATCAGGTACGGTTGTGCTCATTCGAAGGCTGAATCCTGGTCACCAGATGGAAGCGGAGACTGCTGCTCATGGGATGGAGTCGAGTGTGATGAGGCCACTGGTCACGTCACAGGCCTTGACCTTGGTGACAGTTGTCTCTTTGGTACCATTAGTTCCAATACCAGCCTCTTTGGCCTCCTCCACTTGAAATCACTCCATCTCGCTTTCAATGACTTCAACTTTTCCCCAATGCCATATGGTTTTGGCAATCTTTCCAAGTTACAATACCTTAATCTCGCTTATTCAGATTTTTCAGGGAATGTCCCATCGGATATTTGGCAACTCTCGAGATTAATTTCTCTCGATTTGTCTTATGGTGGGTAGCTTGAGATACCCAATATAGACAACTTACTTCATAACTTAACTATGCTTAGAGAAATTGATCTCTCTTCTATGAGCATGCCGTCACAATTTCCTCATGTACTTGCAAACTTCTCTTCTTTGAAGTCACTTAAACTTGTGGATTGTGAATTGCATGGCGAATTCCCAGTAAGCATCTTTCAATTACCAAACCTGGAAGTCCTCGACATCAGTGTTAATTTCAATCTTTCTGGTTTTATCCCCGAATTACATCGGGGTAGTCCCCTGAAATCTTTGGGTCTTCAATACACCAACTTTTCAGGAGAAATTTCTGTTCCAATTGGAAACCTCGTTTTCTTGAATAAATTAACAATTCAGGATTGTCATTTCTCGAGTTTACTTCCTAGTTCATTCGGTAATCTTTCCCAGCTTACTTATTTGGATATATCATGTAATAAATTCCATGGTCAAATCCTTGTTTCCTTCTCTAATCTTACCCAGCTTACTTATTTGGATATATCATGTAATAAATTCCATGGTCAAATCCCTGTTTCCTTCGCTAATCTTACCCAGTTGTTCTTTCTAGATCTCTCTTACAATAATTTCACAAGTGATAATTGGCATAGGCTTCACAAATTGTCAAAACTCACGACGTTGCACCTTTCAGGTAATGTTTCAACTAGTAGCAAGGTTCCTTAACCCCAAATAGAAAAAATAAACAAAATGTCTAGACTTAATTAGTACCCAAACTAACCATCCTTGATTCTTTACATTTGACAGGGGTTCAGTTGAGTGGTCCAATTCCATCGTCATTTGAGAACTTGACGCAGTTGGTTTTCCTTGACCTTTTGAATAATTATTTGAAAGGTGAAATTTCATTTGAGAACTTGACACGGTTGGTTGAGCTTGACCTTTCAAATAATTATTTGAAAAGTGAAATTTCATTTGAAAACCTGGCGTGGTTGGTTTGGCTTGATCTTTCGCATAATTATTTGGAGGGTGGAATTCCAAACTCATTATTGGAGCTCAAGAATCTTCAGTTGTTGGACCTTCGTCAGAACAATTTGAGTGGCATCGGGGCTTTACACAAACTCAAGAACTTGATTACATTATATTTGGACTCCAACAATTTATCTTTCATAAGCAGGACCGAGATGAATGTCACTCTTCCAAAACTTTCCACTTTAAGTTTACGGTCATGCAACTTACAAGAGTTTCCCAAGTTTTTAGCCTACTTAAGCGGATTGGAGATCGTAGATCTGTCAAACAATAAAATCAGAGGGAGTATTCCTACTTGGATGGGCAATGGTAGCAAAGCATCCTTGGAGTCGATAGATCTTTCTCACAATTTTATAACTGGCTTTGAAAACAAGCAAATCAACCTACCACTGCCCAATTTGACATATCTTAACATTAGTTCTAACTCACTCAAAATGGAGCTCCCTACTCCACCTACATCAATGCAGTTTTACCACATCTCCAACAATAACCTCTTTGGAGAAATTCAATCCGTTTGTAGAGCAAAATCCCTCATCATTCTTGATTTGTCCAACAATAGTTTGAATGGCACAATTCCTTCATGCGTGGGAAAGATTAAATCATTGTCAATTTTGAATCTTGGAAAAAATAAATTTGAGGGCATGATTCCTCGTGTTGAGCATGAAGGTTGTGAGTTGAAGATTATCGACCTCACAGAGAATCGATTGCAAGGGCATGTTCCAAGATCTTTGGTGCATCGTACAATGCTAGAGTATTTAGACCTCGATTACAATCAAATTGTCGATGGGTTCCCTTTATGGCTGTCAGAGTTGACCGAGCTTAAAGTTGTTATCTTGAAATCCAATAAGTTCTATGGTCCAATAGAAACATTTGGGATGCAATTTAATTTTAGCAATATGCATATCATGGACCTTTCGCATAATGGTTTCAGTGGTGAACTTCCTTCCAAGTTTTTGCAAAGTTTCCATGCCATGAAAGGGACTGGTATTCAATATCAGCTTGAAATCCACATATTATCATTATGTGGAACATCAAGGGATTGGTTCCACATGATATATCTTGCTGCAATGTTCCGACTGCACGATACACTATTTTATTATTATGCGGATGACATGAAATTGATGAATAAAGGCACAGAAAGGGAATACTCAAAACTTCCATATGCCTTAATGGAAATTGACCTCTCCGATAACAAATTCGAAGGATGCCTACCCAATTTCATCGGAGATTTGAAGTTACTCCTTTTGCTTAACCTGTCAAACAATGTTTTGATTGGTCCCATCCCCCCTTCCTTAGCCAATTTGACAAATCTCGAATGTCTTGATCTTTCTCAAAACAATCTCTCAGGAGAGATCCCTCCACAACTGGCGAAACTTATGTTCCTTTCATCTTTCGATGTCTCTCATAATCAACTGTGGGGACCGATTCCACGAGGGACTCAGTTTAGCACATTCCCGATCGATTCATTCGCCATGAATGAAGGGTTATGTGGAAGTCCTTTGCCGAAGAAATGCCCTGGAACCAGAGACACCTCACCATCACTACCATCCCCTGGTGAGGAAATTGGCGAAGATTCTCCGTTCAGCTTGGATTGGAAGTTTGTGCTGATAGGCGCTGGTGTCGGGTTTCTGATCGGCGTCGTGTTAGGGAACTTGATCATTGATGATAAGAGCAGGTGGTTCTTACACTACTCCAGGAGAATGGCAAGAGGATGGAAAAGATCGGGAAGGCACTGAGCAGCAAGGAGGTACACATGCAGTCAAATACTCATGGGACATGGTTGAGTAATGTAATCTTTTGGGTGTTTAGTCCGTACTAGATGTGAGAAAAGATAGTGTGTGCAATGTTCCTCTTATTGTAATTTTCTGGATCCGAATTAGTGCTTTGATGATTCTTCTGTGCTCCATGTTTGAACCGATCACCACTTGTTTATGAAAATGAACGAGTGAGAATATACATATATTCCGAGAGGCTGTCTTTCTGAGATCGATTGCATATACGTTTATCTCATGCCCAGATCGTCATATGTGCATATGATTCGCCAGTCTTGCTTCCAGTTCCTTTGATTTTAAGTCGTGGCTGAGATTTCGAAGTGACTGTGCTGCTTCGTTCTTTGTCTGAGTTCCATATGCCCCCTGAATATCTCTGGTTCCGTGAATGTGGGTTGGCCAGTGGATGTGTGTATGGGTTCACGTGGTGACTGGAGTTGATCATTGGTGGAGTAAGACATGTTTAGTCCTCTATATGAAGCTCGCCAATGTCGCTTTTGGGCGAAATGCTCACGTGATTTTGTTGCTTAAGGCGAAGGATGGGCATCAATGGTGACTGTTGTGTTTTAGGTTGGACATGTTAGGTTTCTTGGTTTCTTAAACGCAGCGGAAAAACGAAACCCAAATAGAATCCATGTGTATATTAAAATTGAAGTGAGTTTTCTAGACATATCTTTTGCTGCATGCAGACAAATTCGCGCTTGGTTGTGTCTAGATTAGCGCCCCAAGTGTTGCGCCTCTATTGGTATCCACACACACGAACTGAGATCTCCAAACCCAAGTGCTAGCTTGCAGATTAAGGAGTTCTTTTTGCTTGATCACTTATAATCCTCGAGACTGTCTCGTGGATCAATGAGCACAGACGCCTCTGTATGTTTTCTCCTTAATGTGTGACTCTCATGAAAAACCCTTAGGGTTTCTTCCATAAAAGAAGTATATATGTTGTCAAGCAAAAAGGGCGAGACCCACTTTAGTCTTTGGGTCATTATCCATCGAATAAAATAAATCTGTTCGATATATTATGTGCGACCCTGTAGGTTCACTAGACATTAGCAGCATGCTAAAACTCTTTTAGCCCACAAATCATAAGCGGTCTTTAGCAAGACGTTATGACTACCTAAGTATAGTGAATGTTGATATTACCAACACAACCTAAACCACAAATATTGTTAGAGTATCATTATTAATTGGTTCCTAGGGCAGACCACTAACAGGATATCCGGGTCGTGAATAATGAAGGGACAAGACCAACCCAATCTTTGTGTGCTGAGTAAATAATTGAGGGAGAGAGTTAAACAAGAAGGGACGAAGGAGTAAAAGAAGGGAAAGAGGGAGATAGGGAAATCTGCAGAACTGCATCTTCTGGGAACGAAGGACCGAGAAACGAATGCAAATAATAATAATAATAATAATAATAATAATAATAGAAAGTTGCTGGTTAAGAATGAAGGTCTTTTAATCTTTTGTAACTTTATCCCTTCTATTGGTAATAGAGACTGAAAAGTCGCTTCAAATTCAGGAAAAATACGTATTGGTGTCATAAGATTTTTTATTTTTGGCAACTAAGTGCCATCACATATAGAGGATGCTGAGCCCCCCCCCCCTCCTCTTTCTACTCACTTTTGTAACTTTTAGCAAGAATTTTTTGTTACGAAATTCCTATCTCCAAAACGTCAATCGAACCTTTGTATAGAAACTTAACTTGGATGATTCTCATCTTGGGACAGAAGAATGTATGATGTATGGTGCAGAGATGATGTAGAAAGACTTTGCAAAAGACAAGTCAAGTTACATAGTCAGAAATATACGTGCTCCTGGCAGAGTCATTAGAGAAAAGGTATTTAATAACACCCGAAAGAGAGGAACAAATAGCAAACCGCAGATGTTGCTCTTTTCCAAGCAGGGCCAAAGCATCCGTATAACCATTTGCTTCTCTGAATATGTGCTTAGTTTTGTATTCCCGCACCTCCCTCAACAAGTTCCTGCATTCAACCAAAAAAGGTTCCTTTAGTGAATTACGCCTATGAGTGCTCGTAATTGCTTGAATGACAGACTGGGCATTCATTTCAACGTGTGAAAATGGGTAACATTTTCTAATGTAATGTCATGTCTTAGGGTCATTTGTTTTGTCTTCCATGTGTTTGATGTTCGTTGGAGCTTTTTGTAGTTCTGGCAAGATTTATACTTGTGGGTAATTCATCTAATCATGTATAATTTGTCATTACTTTTATACAAAATGAGGTGATGATATATTGAATTTTGATAATATTTTTCAATTAATGATTATGAGCTTTTCTTTTTTGTGATATGATGAGTAGGAATGCTCTTAGGCACTGTAGAATATCTCATGTTCGTCAATGTAAAATATGGGCAAAAGTCTAAAATGATCATGTAATTTCCAGTTGTTGCGAAAAAGAATATTAGCCCAACTTCAGAGTCCCTCGACTCTTTTCTTATAATACAAAATTTTCATTCATAGCTCAAAGCCCCTGGTCAAGTGCATTAACTATTGAGAATCATGCCTGTGATTATTGTCTCTTAAGCATTATCTCTGTTGTCAAAGTTGAAGTGGCCATCTCATATTCTCAGGTAGTGGTGAACTGGCCGATTTGGATCGTCTCTTCATTCTTTTCTCTTTTTCAAATATATTTTTTGTAATAAAAAATGACTTATCAGACTGGCAACATTAAGTCTCGACAAGGGGTGGTTGGTAATGACCTAGTAGTGGTGGACTGATGTAACATATGGTGGTGCCTTGGTTGTGTTCAAACAGAAGGTGATATTTATTCAATAAGCCTTCGAAATGTTCTGGGATAAAAGGACCAGTAGCAAGTAACGTGGAGGGTTCAATTAGGTTTATCGAGTTTGGATTTAAGTTAGTTCAGATAGTTTTGCCTTGTTTCACTTTTAAGAAGTTTGGGTTTGGGCTGAGTTTTGCTTGTGTTTAGAAATGGGCTTGTGACTTACAACTAAAGACGGCTTGATGAATGAGCCTACTCAGGACTTTACCGCACTCTACTTTTTACTCTCACATTTATTATCGATTCTGATGTGCTTGTTTTCACTCGTCCATGTCATTTCCGTAACTTAGTTTCTCATGTTGTGTTTAGTCTAGTTGGATGCCTATAAGAAACCTACATAACCGGGACGCATCAGGGAGTCAAGCGGTTAAATCAACAGAATGTGCCTCTTATTTTACACCCAAAATATCTAAAATTTTCACTTGTTTGTATCAATAGATATCCGGAATCAAATTTCGAGTAAAAAAAAAGAAAAAGAAATGACCCTTTGATCTGATTGAAGGTGGGCCATTGACATTGAAATTGAAGTGTTCATGAAGAATTACTTTCTTAGACTAGGCCTTAAATAGACCAAATTAAAGTTATATGCGGAATCATACGAGTATAGTTTAACTACACTACTTTATATGACCAAGTTTGTCTTATTTTATTATAATCAACAAGACTGTTTTCCTTAAAGAAAGAACAAAACGCTGGCTGTGGTCGCCAGGACAAGCTATCCTGGAAAGAAAACTAAGAGCATGAACACAGGCAAAGAAGACAGCCAACGTATTTGAGAATGGAAAAGACGACGATTGTCACTAACTCAAAACCACTCGTTTTTTTTTTCACTCTTAGTGGCACAAATAGAGTCAAAAAGATGATAACTAATACAAATAGAAGATATTGCAGTTGAATTCATCTTAAGCAAACTTTCAATATTAAATTAATGGGTCAACAATGTTCTTGATTTTTACTCAACAGGGATGGACATTAGTCATCTTGATCAAAGGAAAAGACATAGGGATATCAGTGCATTCCACATACTCACAGAGGTGGACTTGATATTACTTATATTGGGTATGAGAAATGCTCAAGTGTGAGTGGTTGTAAATTCATTTCTCTCATTATTAGTAGATTATTTGTTACTGGCTTTTTCGAAGTTGATACCGACACTCGGATCCACATCTTATGTGTTCTTTGTTGGTATTGTAATGATTTTGCATCAATTTGATCACAAGATTCTACATTTTCCACATTAATTTTATAACAAAAGGGATATCTTGTTGTCCCTGTCATTAATTTTATTCATGAAGAATGTTCTTCTTTGGATTTAGAAGAACGAAATGATTAGTTGGGGGCATCGTAGCCGTTGAAATATAAAAACCAAAATAAACGTCTTTTTTTTGGGGGGAGGGGTTAAGTAAAATTTACTAATGTTGGTGTGCAAAAAATTTCACACTTCAAATATTAATAACGAGTACTTGTAATTTGGATTGAAAGTATGTTAATTAAGACACTATCAAAAAGGTACAACCATTCGACATCTTCAAAACCATACAAGGGATGGAAATTCCACCTTTATATTCAACTAAAGTTCTGAATAATTCATATGTGCACTTAAATTCTACACATAATTATTTCAAGCAATCCACATCCTAAGACTTTGGCCGTGCATAGCACGGGTCAATAGCCTTTGTAATTTTTTTTATAGCTGACTCTTCTTCAATCAAACCCAATTGTCTTTTCAGATTTGTATGGTACATGACTGGCCAAATAAGCATGAAAGTTTAACGATTTAATAGCTTATTGCTGCCTATAAAAGCTTCTCCATTGAGAACGAACTCCACCACAAAGCAGAAGAAAAAAAAAATATGGCACCCTCGTTGTTCTTCGTGTTTTGTACTTGGATTGTCCTTCTCGTGACGATTCATACTTCGCTTGCTAAACCACTATGCCATCGAGACGAGCTCAGCCTTGATAGAATTCAAGCTGAGATATTCCCAAATTACATTGAGATAATCCCTTAAAATATATGGGTCTTGGAGGCACAAACTTCTCAGGAGAAATTCGTATTTCGATTGGAAACCTCGTTTTCTTGAATGAATTAAAAATTTATAATTGTTATTTCTCGGGTTTACTTCCTAGTTCATTAGGTAATCTTTCTCAGCTTGCTTCTTTGGATATATCATATAATAAATTTCATGGTCAAATCCCCATTTCCTTCTCTAATCTTACCCAGTTGTCCTATCTAGATCTCTCTTCCAATAATTTTACAGGTGATATTTGGCATAAGCTTTTCAAATTCTTAAAACTCACCACTTTGCTCCTTCTAGGCAATATTTCAACGAGTAGCAAGGTTCCTTAACCCCCAAAAGAAAAAAAAAATGAAATGTCTAGATTGAATTAGTAGCCAAACTAACCATCCTTGCTTCTTTACATTTGGCAGGTCTTCAGCTAAGTGGTCCAATTCCATCGTCATTTGAGAACTTGACACGATTGGTTAGGCTTAACCTTTCGGATAATTATTTGAAAGGTGAAATTCCAAACTCATTATGGGAGCTTAAGGATCTTCAACATTTGGACCTTAGTAGGAACAATTTGAGTGGCATCGGGGATTTACACAAACTCAAGAACGTGACTGAATTATATTTGGACTTCAACAACATATCTTTTATGGACAGCACCGAGATGAATGACACTCTTGCAAAACTTTCCTTTTTAAGGTTACGGTCATGCAACTTACAAGAGTTTCCCAAGTTTTTAGCCTACTTAAGCGGATTAAAGATTGTAGATCTATCAAACAATAAAATCACAGGGAGTATTCCCACCTGGATGGGCAATGGTAGCAGAGAATCCTTGGAGGGGGTAGATCTTTCTCACAATTTTCTAACTGGCTTTGAAAACAATCCGATCAACCTACCACTGCCCAATTTGACATATCTTGACATTAGTTGCAATATGCTCAAAATGGAGCTCCCTACTCCACCTCCATCAATGCAGCATTACGACATCTCCAACAATAACCTCTTCGGAGAAATTCAATCTGTTTGTAGAGCAAAATCCCTCGTCGTTTTAGATTTGTCCAACAATAGTTTGAATGGCACAATTCCTTCATGCGTGGGAATCATTAAGTCATTGTCAGTTTTGAAACTTGGGAAAAATAAATTTGAGGGCATGATTCCTCATGCTTACCAAAAAGGTCGTGTGTTGAAGATTATGGACCTCATAGAGAATTGATTGCAAGTGTAACAGCCTAAATTTTCTATAATAAAAATTTTCTTTCTCTTTCCTACTTTATTCTTCCCTATTTCCCTTTTTGTTCTCTACGCATGGGCCTGTGCCCACCCGACGTCCTTCCTCCACGCATGGGACCAGCCTGGCCCACCTCCTTCTTTCTTCTTCCTGTTCATCTTCTTCCTCCTGCGCCGCACGACCTACAGAAACCCTAGATTGCAGATAACCATTACACCAACCAACGCGAGAAACTCGCGATTTCACCAACCGCGAACCCCACGATCTCCTCTAGACAACAAACTCAGTAGATTTCTCACGCAAAAACCTCTAGAAAACCCTACTTGCTGCCTTCTTGTCTCTCGCGCGTTGAATTAGAAAACAACGCGAACCCGAAACCCTTTCTCTCTCGCCGTTACCACGTCAGTCACCATTCACCGTTCTTCACGCCGTCAACGCCACCTCTGCGACCCAGACACCGCCTTCAACGTCGTCGTCCTTAGCTTGAACTAGCCACCGATCTGCAGCTTGGCTCCTCCTCCTCGCTCCGTCAAGCCATCGTCGCCGCCACGCTGTCCACGCCCAGCCGCCACGCCGTTGACGTCACCTCCAGCTCGTCAAACGCCATCCCTCAGCTCGCGCCGTCCTCAGCTCGCGCTTCAGTTCAACAACGGAGAAACCCGCAGCTCGTATCAACCGAACCCAACGTCGAATCTTTAGCTTGTCCAGCCGCCAGTAGTGGGTCCAGCTGTCGACGCTCGCTTGCAGCCACGTCGAGTCGCTGCACCGCCGCCTTGCTTCCCCCTCGACTCACGCCGTCACAACTCACGCCCATAGCTCGCGGTTGAAGAAGTCTTCAGCTTGCCCGTGCCTCTTGCAGTCAGATTGGAAGAACAACTTCTTCTGTGGGCCAGACTCTGGCCCAATAGTTCCTGTGGGCCGAACCAGGCCACGGTAAGCCTTGGCCCAGCCAGTTCAACCCAGTCAGTGGGTTCGGCCCACTCGCGAACAGTGCATCCAGCCCATTAGACTCTCGTCGGATTGCCGGATTCGCTGGATTCATTGCTGTTTCGCCGGAATTTCACTGGAGGAGCGATTGTCGCCGATTAATTGAGTAAAAAGCTTGGACTTAGTGTGAGTTTGCTCCCTAACTCCTAATTAGGGATGTTAATTGCTCTAGTAGTTTTGGTTGTGTGATTATTGGACTTGATTGATGATTAAATTAGACATTAGAGCTTATTTAGAAACTTTTGTTGAAATAGGGACGATTTTGTAAATTTAGACATTTAGAAGTTTAGTTGTGAAATTAGATTATAGAAGGATTAATTAGTGAATTAATATATTTAGAAGTGTGGATTATTGGTTGTGGAGGTGCAATTTGTAAGTTTTGAGGAAATTAAAGACAATTTATTAATTTAGGTCCAATTAGGCTTAGGTTAGGGAATTACGGGTAAATTGATAAATTTAATTAGCGGAGAGAATGTTTGCTAATTAAATTAGTTATGGAAATCATTAATTAGTGGATGGTAGAAAAATATGAAATTCGGAACATTTTGAGATTGATAAGTTGATTATGTCATATTGTAGTTTAATTAGGGTTTTCAGGGGTAAAAATGTAATTTTGAAAATTTTGAGGGTAAAAGTGTAAATTTGACAACCTGGAGAAAGGTTTGAGAAATGTTGGCTGCGATGGTATCAAATTATTAATAGTGATGATTTGCTTTGATATTCGGGTAATTACGATTAATTATTCTGTTTTGATTAGTTAGGGATTTATTATGTAATTTTAGGTAATTTGCAATATTTTTGGAATAAATTCCAGAAATTGCGTAATTGGCTAAGTGGCTACTAATTAAGGCGATGTCACCCGTAGATGATCGAATCGAACACTTTGGATTCGATTTAGGGACCCGGGTGAATCCCTAATTGGTAGGTCCAGGCAGTCGATATTAGTTACTTTGAGAAATTATCTCAAGTTATTTATGGCTTAGTTGTGGATGTTTGTTTAATATTGATCGATTGGTTGAGATTAATTTATTAATTGCAATTGGATATTAATTGTTTCATAATGTGATTTATTTATTTAATTCTTGGTACTCATTATAATTGATTTGATGTTAGATTATCTTGGAGGTTGATATTGTGACATTTATATTGAATTATTTGGAGAACAATCTATAAAAAGGGTTTATTGACAGATCATGGGTTGTGAGGAGTGTGGTTTAAATTAATTATACGGTTAGGAAACCTAGAGTGAATATCAACCTAATTAAGAAGTAGGGGATAAACTCGATGAGTTTATCTCATCTTAAAATTATTTGGTTCAGGTCCTATTATTGCAGCTCCCCCTCGAGGACCAGGTGAAGCTGGAGGCGCAGCGAGATGATCATAGTTGATTTAATTTTGATTAGGAGATTTTATTTAATTGTGAGGAAATTATTTTCCGTATTTATCCTTTTTGTTGAACGAATAAATAAGGTTGATAATTTGTGAACCCTATTTAGTTATTTGATCAGTTTATTGATATTATTGTAATAAATACCTCAGGATTTTGATCGGGGTTTATTTAGCATTTTCCGCTGCATTTCTTCGTGTATTAAATCTATTGGAAGTTAATTTATTTGGTCGTCGATAACACCTGGGACTATCGAAAACTTATCGACCTTTGTGGATGTCTTCGAGACTGTCATGTACTCGGGTGCGGGGCGTGACAGCAAGGGCCTATCCCAAAGTCTTTGGTGCATTGTACAATGCTAGAGTATTTAAACCTCGGGTACAATAAAATTGTCGATGGGTTCCCTCTATGGCTATCAGAGTTGACTGAGTTGAAAGATGTTATCTTGAAATCTAATAAGTTCAGTGGTCCAATAGAAACATACGAGAGGCAATTTAATTTTACCAATATGCATATCATGGACCTTTCGCATAATGGTTTCAGTGGTGAACTTCTTTCCAAATTTTTGCAGAGTTTCCATGCCATGAAAGGGATTGGTAGTCAAA
Source organism: Melaleuca alternifolia (assembly GCA_019926035.1). Taxonomy (NCBI): domain Eukaryota; kingdom Viridiplantae; phylum Streptophyta; class Magnoliopsida; order Myrtales; family Myrtaceae; genus Melaleuca; species Melaleuca alternifolia. The sequence goes on along the minus strand of JAGKPW010000021.1, from coordinate 3,058,850 downwards.
ATCAGCTTGAAAAGCTGTTCCACTTCATTTATGTTGCTCTAGAGATCCGTCTAACCGATAATATATATTATATTATGGTTTATGACGCGAAATTGATGAATAAAGGCACAGAAAGGGAATGCTCAAAAGTTCTGTATGCCTTTATGGGAGTTGACCTCTCCAATAACAAATTTGAAGGAAGCCTACCCAATTTCATCGGAGATTTGAAGTCACTCCTTTTCCTTAACCTGTCAAACAATGTTTTCACTGGTCTCAGACCACCTTCCTTAGCAAATTTGACAAATCTCGAATGTCTTGATCTTTCTCGAAACAATCTCTCAGGAGAGATCCCTCCACAGCTGGCGAAACTTGGGTTTCTTGCATCTTTCGATGTCTCTCATAATCATCTGTGGGGACCGATTCCACAAGGGACTCAGTTCAGCACATTCCCAATCGATTCATTTGCCATGAATGAGGGGTTATGTGGAAGTCCTTTACCAAAGAAATGCCCTGCAGCAGGAGACACCTTACCATTACTTCCATCCCCTGGGAGGAAATTGGCGAACATTCTCTGTTTAGCTTGGATTGGAAGTTTGTGCTGATCGGCACTGGCGTCGAGTTTCTGATAGGTGTCGTGTTAGGGAACTTCATCATTGACGAGAAGAGCGGGTGGTTCTTACACTACTCCAAGAGAATGGCAAGAAGATGGAAAAGATCGGGAAGGCACTGAGCAGCAACGAGGTACACATGCAGTTAAATACACATGGGACATGGATGAGTAATGTAATCTTTTGTGTGTTTAGTCCGTACTAGATGTGAGAAAAGAGAGGGTGTGCAATGTTCCTCTTTTTGTAATTTTCTAGATCGGAATTAGTGCTTTGATTATTCTTCTGTGCTCCATGTTTGAACCGATCACAACTTGTTTGTGAAAATGAACGAGTGAGATTGTACATATATTTCGAGAGGCTGTCTTTCTGAAATGGATTGCATATACATTTATCTCATGCCCAGATCGTCATATGTGCTTATAATTCGCTAGTCTTGCTTCCGGTTCCTTTGATTTTAAGTCGTGGCTGAGATTTTGAAGTGACTGTGTTGCTTCGTTCTCTGTCTGTGTGTTCCATATGCCCCCTGAGTATCTCTGGTTCCGTGCATGTGGGTTGGCCAGTGGATGTATTATGGGGTTCAGGTGGTGACAGGAGTTGATCATTAGTGGAGTAAGACGTGTTTAGTCCTCTGTATGAAGCTCGTAAATGTCGCTCTCGGGCGAAATGCTCACGTGATTTTGTTGCTTAAGGTGAAGGATGGGCATCAATGGTGACTATTGTGTTTTAGGTTGGACATCCGGGTCGTCAATAATGAGGGAACAAGACCAAACCAAGCTTTGTGTGCACAGGAAATAATGGAGGGAGAGACTTAAGCAAGAAGAGACGAAAGAGTAAAAGAAGGGAAAGAGAGAGATAGAGAACTCTGCAGAAATGCATCTTCGGAAACGAAGGACCGGGAAACCAATGCTAATAATAATAATAATAATTAAAATGATAATTATAAAAAGATGTTGGTTAAGAATAAAGGTCTTTCAATCTTTCTAACAAAGATGCTACTGTGGAGATGCTATCATCTCTTTGGATATTTTGTGTCGGTAATTGCTTGAATGATAGACTGGGCATTCATTTCAACGTGTGAAAATGGGTAACATTTTTGGCCAATTCTAATGTAATGTCATGTCTTAGGGTCATCTTTCTGCCGTCGATGTGTTTTGCTGTTCGTTGGAGCTTTTTGTAGTTCTGGCAAGATTTTTGCTTGTTGGTAATTCATCTAATCATGTATAATTTGTCATTAGTTTTATACAAAATGAGAAGATGATATATTGAATTTTGAAAATATTTTCCAATCAATGATTACGAGCTTTTCTTTTTTGTGATTTGATGACTAGGAATGCTTTCAGGCACTGTAGAATGTCTATTGTTTGTCAATTAAAAACATGGGCAAATGTCTAGAAAGAATGATCATGTAATTTCCAGCCATTGGGAAAAGAATATTAGCCCAACTTCAGAGTCCCTTGACTCTTTTTTTTTTAAATAATACAAAATTTTCATTCGTAGCTCAAAACCCCTGGTTAAGTACATTAAGTATTGAGACTCATGCCTTTAATTATTGTCTCTTGTGCATTATCTCTGCTGTCAAAGTTGAAGTGGCCATTTCATAGTCTCAAATAGCGGTCTGAACTGGCCGATTTGGACCGTTTCTTCATTTTGTTTTTCCTCTTTCTTAAATATTTTTTTGTAACAAAAAATGACTAGTCAGACCGCCAAAATTAAGCCTCAACAAGTGATGGTTGGTAATAGCCTGGCATTGGTGGACTGATGTGACACACGGTGGTGCCTTGGTTGTGTTCAAGTTGAAGGTGATATTCATTCAATAAGCCTTCGAAATGTTATGGGATAAAGGGGCCAATAGCAAATAACATGGAGGGGATAATTAGGTTTAATGAGTGTGGACTTAAGTTAGTGTAGATAGTTTCGGCTTGTTCCAATTTTAAGAAGTTTGGGTTTGGGCTGAGTTTTGCTTGTGTTTATAAATGGGCTTGTGACTTACAACCGAAGACGGCTTGATTAATGAGCCCACTCGGGACTTTACCCCACTCTACTTTTTACTCTCCCATTTATTATCGCTTCTGATGTGCTTGTTTTCATATTCTTCCATGTCATTTCCGTGATTGAGTTCCTTATGTTTTGTTTAGTCTAGTTGGCTGGTTAGGCCACACTAGGGTCATAATAAGCACCAAAAACAATGCATGGATGCTTAGTGGGCATGAACTTTAGGATTCGAAATTTTACAAAAAAAAAAAACTGTGGGGACATTTTAGTTGATTCAATATCAAGTTTAGCTACTTAAATAGCACTAGTTAGGTAATTGATCAAACCAAATCCTCGGTCCTAGGCCTCTGATTGCGCAAGAAATGAGGAACAATCCCAATATTCTCCTACCTTTTAGCTGAGCTCAATAGGCTAATGGCAACTCCTTATATAGAATTCTCCTAACTTCATTCGAACTAAAACGAAATTTCCAACGATGCACTAGATTAGGGCTTGGGAGGATGATACTGGCTTTACATCCATTCTGCATGACAGATCCCCGTTTTGGAGGGTCATGACAAGTGGAAGACTTGGGAAGACTTCTTTAGCTCAAGTAGGGGTCACTAGTAAATTATGTCCATGAGTGCCAGTAATTGCTTGAATGACAGACATGGATAACGTGTAAATGGGTAATATTATCGGCTAGTTCAAATCTAAGGCCGTGCCCTATGGCCATGTATTTGCTTTTAATGTCTTTCCTGTCTGTTGGATGTTCTAAAGTTCCTACAAGTTTTATACTTCTTCGTGATTCATCCAATTATCTATAATTTCTCATTAATTTCATGTAAAACAAGGTGGTGATATATAAATTCTGAGATTATTTTCATTCTATGAATGACTCCTGCTCATCAATCTAAAAAATGCGCAAAAAGATTGGCAAAATTTGTAATTTCCCGTCGCTCGGAGAAGAATATTTACCCAACTTCAAAGTCTGTAACTCTCATAATTAAATAATATAGATTTTTCATTCATAGCTCAAAGATCCGGTTAAGTGCAGAGCTCTTAAGAGACGCTTCTAATTTTAGCCAAGTCGGTTCTTAAGCAATTTCCATGCTGCCAAAGTGGAAGACTTCGAAGGCCAGTGGATGACTTAGAAGACTTCTTGCATCCATTAGCTTAAAGAGGTTCCATCAGTAAATATGGCTATGAGTGCCTGGAATTGCTTGAAAAATAGACATGGATAATCTGTAATTAGGCAACATTATGGGCGAATTCAAATCAAAGGCCATGCCTTTGGGCCACATTTCTGCCTCCCATGTGTTTACCATCGGTTGGAGTTTCTATAGTTCTTTTGAGATTTAATCTAATCACAGATCAATTTGTCATTAATTTCATATAAAACGAGGTGATGATGCCTAAAATCTGAAAAAAAAAAATCAACCGATGATTATGAGCTTTTCTTTTTGTGATTCGACGACTACGATTACTCCTAGAAACAGTAAAATGACTCGTGTTTGTCAATCCCAAGGACGGGTAAAAATCTTGAAACATCATGTAATCTCCTGTCATTGGGAGAACAATATCTGCCCAACTTCAAAGTCTCTCGACTCTCTTCTTTAAATAATAAAGATTTTTCATTCATAGCTCAGAGAACCGGTTAAGTGCATTAACTATTTAGAGTCACGCTTCTGATTATGGTCAAATTGGTTCTTATGCAATTTCCATGTAGTCAAAATTGAAGTGCCCCCGTTAGATTCTCAATTAGTGGAAGGCTCCAAAGACTAGTGGAAGACTTTAGACTTCTTTCATCCATTAGCTCAAATAGTTTCCATTAGTTAATTATGCTTATGAGTGCCTATAATTACTTGAATAACAAATATAAATAACGTGTAAATGGGTAACATTATGCTAATTCTAATCTAAGGCTATGTCTTTGCGCCAAATTTCTACCTCGATTTGTTCACCATTCGTCAGAGCTTCTACAGTTTCCGAGTGGTCCATGCTCATTCGTAGTCCATCACGATCGTGTATCTATATGTATATCATTATTTTTATATAATGAGCTAATGATTTATAGAATCTGAAAAAAAAATCAATCGATGTTTGTAATTTTCTATATGTGATTAGTGTGCCTCTCAATTTTGGTATTTTCTTGGGAAAAAAATGAGATGCCATTGTAGTGGACCTACCATGCAATTATTATTGCACATGAAGGATCAATCACGGCAATGATAATTTGACCTAATTTGTACCTTGTGCGGGCCTGAGCATTTTTTTTCCTTTTTTAAATAAAAACTTTACGTATTTGCTCGTAACTCTTAATATTACTTAAAAATAAAAACAAGGAGTCTCAGGCAATATGTCGGAATTGCAAAACATCTATGGCAGGACATACATGCATGGTATAGTGGATCTTAATCGTCCCTTCATCGGTACCTCACTTTCTCATGTCAAATATTAATTCATTTATAAGAAGCTTCGGATGCATTGCCCATTAGTAAGTCAAACGACCAGACCCACTGAAGTCCACGCCATCAGTGGCAAGGACAACGTTTCTGGTTTTATTCCTATTTCTAAATCTTTTTGTTCATATCTGGTGATATCTCGGTCAAATTTCGGGTCAAAATTAAATTTGCCCCTTTGATTAGATTGGATGTAGGTTATTGACACTCAAACTGAAGAGTTAATAAAGAATTACTTTCTTAAGCCTTAGAAAAGAAAAACGCCTAGATTTTGGCAGCTAGGAATGAGGATGACTACCTATGTGAAGATGACGGGTCATCCAAAGAAAAATAGTGAGCCCAAAAAGACCTTGACATTTTGCCTTTAGTCGCCCCATGGGTCCTTCCACATAAAATCATGGGTAGCTAAGAAGAAACCGCATACTCCCTATCCATAATAGTTATGGCATCACAATCTCCCTTGGCTTTTCCATGACATGTGTGCTCTCAAATCAAACACAAAAATTTGAAAGAAAGAAGAAGACAATATCATGTCGACGTCCTTAGTGTAGAAGTTTTGTACTTGGATCATTTTTTCTCTCAGTATTTCATGCATGCTTTGCTAATCCAATGTGTCATGCTGATGGAAGCTCAGCCTCTATATGATTTAAGAGGAGTCTCAAAACCAACCGAGCATATTCTCATTGCGTCAATCCTAAACTCAAGCCATGGCCGTCACTCATCGTGAGGTGAAAATGAAGATTAGTGGTCGTGGGAGGGTATGGATTGTGACCAATTCAACAGTCATGTTGTTGGCCGAGACCTCAATAGCAATTGTCTCTCTAGTACCACTATTCTTTTTAATCTACTCTACCGTGTTCACATTCTATCGGAGCTCCAATTGTGTCCGAGGGATTGATGTTCATTCATGAATTTATGGTAATCACACATATTATATCATTATTTTTACATAAATGAGGTAAATATATATAATTTTAAAAAATAGTTAATAAATGATTACGATTTTTTTGTTTTTGTAGTTCGAGGACTAAGAATACTCCTAAGAAATGGAGAACCACTCCTATTCATCAACGTGAAAGATGGGCAAAAGTCTTTTCCTTGACGTCTCAAGATTGATCTAAGATGTCATTTGACGGGACCAACCAAGCAATTGTGACCGCACATGAACGATTAATCATGACAATATGAATATTTGTGACCAATGTTGATATCATTTGAAAATGAGTAGTTCAGATCGAATCGAACTATGCATGAGAGTGCGACCTAAATTGTCTCTTGTGGATATGTGACCATTTTTTCCCTCTTGAAAAGAAAAACAGATGCCTACTTGCTTATAAATCTTACCATTACTTTAAAAAAAATGGCGAGGCATAGGCAAGATGTTGAAATTACAAATCATCTTCGGCAAGACATAATAGTATGGTCGATCTTAATCATCATCTTACCAGTGAGATTTCTCATATTGATTGTTGATTCATTTATATGAAGCTAAGGGAACATTGAGTCACCAGGGAGTTAAGCGGCCAGACCAGTTTATGCCCAAAATGTCTAGATTTTTCAGCTGTTTGTGGACGGGAATTCTTGCCCTGCTCCAAGAGAAAACCAAAGGCGTGGAAAAGACGAGGAAGCCACTGATCTGATCAGGAACTGGGCACATAGTCATATGTTTACGTGACAAATGATTAGTTTTGGAACGCGGGGTGTCTAGTTCGAATTAAGAATGGTCCAAAGTGAATTAAGATTCTTAGCTATGTTTACTTCATGCCAACTCATATTTCCATTGGCTATTACGCGGATTCTATCTTCTTGTTCACTATTCTATCTTTCTAATTGCTTTTTCTCCCCTTCCGGCCCAAAAATAAAATAAAAAATTGCTTTTCCTCCACTAGAAAATCATGTCATGTCATCGCACAAGGTAACACACATATCGACAAGATAAACGTACCAGTGCTAGCTTGTTGTGATTATGTGCCCGCTGCCCCTCACTTTAACATCTTGGCTACCATAAAGAGTCCCACTTGGGAGATTTACTCATTCCAAAGTCAAATTTGGGGAACCTAATTGAGACTGACAAGATAATTAAGAAAGTCAACAAATAATTTAATTGTTAAACATGTCAATCAGAAGGGGATAGCTTGTTATCCCAAATCACCGATTTATATTATGAAGAGGTTCAAAATTTGGATTTAGAAGAATGAAATGGTACGTTTGATGACACCATAGTCCTGAAAAATAAAAATAAAAATTCAAAATTTTTTTCTTTGCGTAAGTAAAATTTCTAAATATTGGTGTGAAAAAGTTTGACTCTTCATAGACGAATCATAAAATTTCAGGGAGGAGGGTCGCAGGAAGCTGGGGGGAAACCTCCTGAGCGATGGTCAGCTGCGGAGCCACTGAGTCTGCGCCTCCTCCAGCGGCGGAGCTCTCGAGCTCGCGCCGCAGCTTTGGCTTCGGACCTATGGTGGCGCGGGCTGTCCCGTTGGCCTCTCCTCCTCTCCAAGCCGACGGAGACTTGCGCCAACGAAGGGTTTTTGGCCATTTTCCGGCGGCTCCGCCGTCGGTTAGCTCTGAAACTCGAAGGGGACACTCCTCTCAGCCCGATCTATCTTCATACCAAGTGACACCTCCTGCATATTTCTTCTAGTGTTTTTGCACAAACCCTTGCTTCTTCTCGCTCAAAACAGGGGACGGTGGTAGCTTCCTGTTGAGCGGCGGAACCCCCGGTTCGTGACGCTCTTGCGCGCCTTGGACTTGACGCGGACTATCCCGACGACCTCCCCTCCTCCAAGCCGACGTTTTAAGGCTCCCTTGTTGCTGGCTGTCCCGACTTCTTTCAGCCGACGGTTTCTCTGGCTGTTTGGTGAAGGGTGGCTAGTTTGGTGAGTGTCTTTGCTTCGAATTTGTTGAGAGGTTGCTAGTTTGGGGTATTTGTTTCTTGCTTGCCAGCCAACGGTTCTGCTCTGGCTGTTTTTTGGTGAGGGGTGGCTGTTTTGGTGCGTTTCTCTGCTTCGAACTTACTGAGGGGTTGCTGGTTTGGTGTAATTGGTTCTTGTTTGCTTCGATTTTGATGAGGGATGGCCTGATTTGGTGGTCCACTTGGCTGTTTTTCGGGTGCCATAGAAGCTTGGTTATTGGTACTCTTGCGGTTTGGCTTTCTGGTTGTCAGAATCTGCAAACTCGATGATGTGGCATCTATTTTTCCGGTGTTCTGAGCATCCAAAGCTGCGGAGTTTGCTTGTGATCTTTGAGATTGAGGTTCTATAGCTGTTTTGCTAGTTGGTTGGCTGTTTGTTGTGAATTTTCAGAGATGGAGAACGGGGAACATGATAAATAGCCTCCGGTTGGTACTGATAATCAACGTGGAGTTGAAATGGATGCTGCCGTTGAAACGGGTTTTTCCAAACCTTCTAGGGGGCATAGCCTGACTCGTGGTAAAGCTCCTATGGACCAATCCCACCGGCTGAATGTTGAAGAGTTCCCTACTTTGACTCGTCCAACGATACCGAATATTGCCCGGCGTAATGACCAATGGCGCCCAAGCACTATGGGGTTTCAACAAGATTCTAGATCCAAAAGTCGGGGTCGGGTGGTGACTGGTTCGAATTTAATGGCTGGTCCAGATACTTCTAATGGGACTAATGGAGGACGGAATATAGTTGGTGGTGGTCCAAGACGAGAGCCGAATCGGTCTTGGGCGAGTATGGCAAGGGGCATCACTAATGGGTACTCTCTTACTCACTTCCCTTCACTGACTGATGATGATTCTGAGTTGGTTGTCACTAAGGAGATGTTGGAAGCTTGTGAACCAAAATGGAAGGAATGTCTAGTTGGATACTATATGGGGAAGAGAATTCCTTTTAAGCTCACGGAGGCTATTCTAAAGAAGACATGGGGCGCTCATTTGAGTAAAGTTAGAGCAAATGAGGAAGGTTTCTACTTTTTTCACATTCCAGATGCCGACTTTAGGAGGAAAATCATTGATGGTTGCCATATAGTTGTGGCAAAATCTCCACTCATCCTACAACAATGGGATCCACACTTGGAACTCAAGAAATGCAGGCATGATACCCTCCCTATTTAGGTGAAATTGTGGAATGTTCCGTACGCGCTTTGGTCACCATTGAGCATAAGTACCATTGCGAGTAAGGTTGGCAAGCCACTATATGTGGATAGCCAAACTGAGAAAGCCAAGAGGCTTTCCTTTATTCGGGTATGCATAAAGGTGAGTGCTAAGAAGCCGCTCAAGACCTCTATACCACTTCGCATGGATGACAATCTCAGTCCCATTAAGGTGGAGTACGAGTGGAAGCCTACTGTTTGTAACATTTATGGCACTTTTGGCCATAAATGTAAGGATCCCATTGCACCCATCGAGGACCCGCCTCTAGTACACACCAGCATTGAACCAGCGATTCCCAATGGCGATGGATTGTCACCCCTAGTACGGCACTCACCTGGTGCAGAGCGATCTCCACCCGTGACATCCCCTTTGACCTCGACTCACGTCCAACTAGAGGTCTTCTTCGATGATTTGGATGTGGCTAATGTTGGAGATGATAGAGATAAGAGGGAGGCTTGGCAACATGCCAAGTCTCAGAAGAAGAAAAAGAAGTCTTCGAAGAAGTTCACCACCCCAGAGGGTGCTACACCATCTATCACCAATCAGGGTGAGACATCCTCCCTTGTTGGTGCCTTTTCCACTCTAATAGCCACTCAGGGTGAGATATCCTCCCCTAGTGGTGATATTCTTCATCCTTCAGATCCGGCAGCCTTCTCGGTTGATAAGACAGGCGGATCCTCCCCAGATGATGATGGCTAGTCGGATGAGGCGACCAATGATGAGGCTTCGCAACGGCCTAACCAACTTTCTCCTCCAAGACTGACTCCTAGAGTCAATCCGAGTAAGAAGGGCCGGCAAGCCAAACACCGGTAACATCCTATCTATCTTTTATATCTTGTACATATGAATATAGGAGTTTGGAATATTAGAGGGATAGGTACAACACTTAAGCAGGCCAAAGTGCGGCACTTAGTTAGAAGTAACAACCTTTGTTGTATTGGTGTTCTGGAGACTAGGGCTTCTGAAACTTCTTTTGTGGAGCTCTCTACAAATCTCATCCAAGGATGGATATGGTGTGCTAATTATGAGTTCTCCCAACAAGGGAGGATTTGGGTTGGTTGGGACCCGAGGATAGTGACCTATCAAGTCATTGTCAAATCTAAACAAGCCATGCATGGTCAGATTAGTGAGATTGCATCAAATACATCTTTTGCCCTATCTATTGTATATGCAATGCACTCTTTTGTTTCGAGGCGGCCTTTATGGACGGATCTTATATAGAGGGGTAGATTGAATATTGATATGCCTTGGTTGGTGGCTGGGGATTTCAATGCTATTCGATATACATCGGATAGGTTGGGAGGGTCTGAGTCCTGGATCTCAGCCTTTGATGATTTGCATAAATGTTTGCTAGAGGCTGAATTGGATGACTTGAGATTTACCGGGTGTAGATATACATGGGCTACATCCCAAGGAGCGAATCGTAAGCAGAGGAAAATTGATAGAGTCCTAGTTAACACTTGCTGGAGCACTTCATTCTCATTTTCAGAGGCCATTTTCCTTACACCGGGTATATCTGATCACTCTCCGATGACTGTGCGTATTATGCCTTCTGTCCAGGCTCGACGACCTTTTAAATTCTTTAACTTCTGGATGTCACACCCGGAATTTATGACGATTGTTGATCGAGTTTGGAACTGCTATATTGATGGTACACCTATGTTTCAACTTTGTTCTAAGCTACGCATGCTCAAGGAAAGATTGAAACATTTTAATCGGGACACTTTCTCGGATATCTCGGATCGCACAAGACTGGCCAGACAGAGTTTATCAGTGATTCAGGACTCCTTATTGCAAGACCCAACTAATGTTCGGTTAGCAAAGGAGGAGACAGATGCTATGAAGGCTCTCTCTAGTCTCCGCTTGCAAGAGGAGGCATTTTATAGGCAAAAGTCGAGGATACGATGGCTGAAGGAGGGTGATATGAACACAAAGTTTTTCCATCAGTCGGTGAAGAATAGACAACTTCAGAATAGAATCATCTCGATGGTGGATAATGCAGGTTATATGGCTTCTTCCCCAACATAAGTAAAGAGAGTCTTTGTTTCATACTATGAAGATCTCTTCTCTTCTCCGTCTGGGCGAGTAGCTCCTCCGATCTAGGATATTCGGGTGATCCTCAAGCACACACTGAATGAGGACTAGATACGTCCCATTGCATGCTGCAACACGGTATATAAATGCATCACTAAGCTAATTGCTAATCGGGTGGCTTCAGTCCTTCCTTCGATAATTGGTACATCGCAGAATGCCTTTGTTAAAGGGAGACGTATCAGTGATAATATCATGCTAGCACAGGAGCTTTTCTGTAATTTTCATCATGTGCCATATCTACCTAAGTGTGCAATGAAGGTGGACTTCAGGAAGGCGTATGGCACCGTCGATTGGGACTTTCTGGAAGCTATGTTATATGCATTTGGTTTTCCAGCTCATATTATTATATTGATCATGGTCTGCGTGCGCACACCAAAGTTCTCTATATCTATCAATGGGGAATTACACGGCTTTATTGCTAGTACCAGAGTCTTGAGGCAAGGGGATCCAATCTCGCCGTATCTTTTCACTCTGATCATGTAGGTCTTCTCAGGCATCATTGATAGCCAGACATCTCAGCTGGGTTTCAAGTATTATTGGAGATGCAGATCTACAAAGTTGACCCATTTGTTCTTCGCTGATGATTTTCTATTATTCAGTGAAGCAAATGAGGTTTCTATTACATTTATGAAGACGGCATTATCCAGATTCGCGGAGTGGTCAGGCTTAGAACCAAACTATGATAAGAGTGAGGTATTCCTTTCGGGTGGAGGAGAGGAGCTAAGGGCATCTATTATTGAGTTGCTTGGCTTCAGGATTGGCTCTTTACCTTTTCGCTACTTGGGAGTCCCGGTTGTGTCCAAACGACTGGGAAAAGCAGATTGTGTATCCCTAGTTGACAGAATCACGAAGAGAGCCCAAGGCTGGACACAGAGATTCCTATTCTTTGCCGGAAGGCTGCAATTAGTCAGATCATTTCTTCATGCCATCCAGGTCTACTGGTCGAGTCTATTTATATTGCCTAGCTCTATTATAGACAAGATTGAGCGAATATGCCGGCAATTTCTATGGAAAGGCCCGGCATTAGGATCAGGTGGTGCCAAGGTATCCTGGACAGATGTTTGCCTCCCTAAAGAGGAAGGAGGTCTAGGAATTCGGAGACTTCGAGAAAGCAACAAAGCGGCCATGCTGAAGCACATTTGGAACCTATTTACGGATAAGGAATCCTTATGGTGTAAATGGATACATTCTACTTTTCTGCATGGACAGATATTCTGGGTGGCCAAATGCCCAACTTCTTGTTCATGGACGTGGAAGAAAATCCTGCAGCTTGGGAAGGAGTACCGACACCTATTCCGTTGGCATGTTGGCGACGGTAAATCTATTTCGCTATGGTTTGATCATTGGCATATTAGGGGCCCCTTGGCCTCTTCGTTTTCCAATAGAGATATATACAGATCGGGATTTTTTGGGGATGCCAAGGTGGAGGATTTCATCGAAAACCCGGGTCAGCCTTCTATCCTTCTTCATAGATTGGAGGATTGGGGAAATACCCTTCCTATACTAAGTAGTGAGCCGGACTCCTTTCTCTGGACGGGTGACCCTTCTAGTACGTTCACCGTGGCTTCGGCATGGCGAGCTTTACGGCCTTCTGGTCAAGTAGTCCCATGGTTTTCTTTTGTCTGGAACAAGATAATTACTCCCCGGCATCAATTTCACTTGTGGATTATGATGAAAAATCGACTACCTACCCATGTGCTTCTACTATCCTATGGTAGAATTGAGTATTCTAATTGTGTATTCTGCAACATTAGACCAGATTATTTGGATCACCTATATTTTGGATGTTTTGTCACATCACGACTACTTTCTTTTTGGGCGGGGAATTGTACCCTATCCTGGAGGAGTTCTTCATGGGCTGAGATGACTGTATGGGCAACTCAGCATATTTCTGGTAATAGCTTTTACCAATGCATAGCCAGATTTGCATTGGGAGCATTATGCCACATTATTTGGAAGTCGCGGAATGATGCATTGTTCCGCAATACTGCTATTTTCATTCCTGCCATCAAGCTGAAGATGACTAGAATGGTCAAGGATAAAGCAAGGACATTCCAACACGTATTGGACTCTCCCATAAATAGGAGGATACAACAGAATTGGGGTATTGATGCCACTATTTTCTCTTGAATTTTTACTTTTTGAGTAGGACTTGTCTTTGGCATTTTTCGGCCTTCGATAGCCATTGTTTAGGCCTGATACTTAGGCCTATCTTGTGTCGATAGTTACACCTCGGTTCCTTTACACTTATCAAATGATAAGTGTAAGTTTTGTGGAACCGATGACTGATGCCTTGTACATATTGCTTGGTTAGAAGATCAATACAAGTACTTACCTTACCAAAAGAAAAAGTTTGACTCTTCATATATTAATAACAATTACTCAGAACTTGGATTGAACATTTGTCAGTCAACAAACTATCAAGAAGGTACAACCGATGGGCATCTTCAAAAGCATACAGGGCATGGAATTTTCACCTTTATATATAAATAAAATTATGAATAATTCATCCAGTCATAATAATGAACATATCAAGTATACTTCTAGAATAATTATTTTCATCAATCCACATCTTAAGACTTCGTCTAATTTGGGTATGAGAAACACTCGAGCATGAGTGGTTGTAACTCTGATTCTCCAATTATTAGTTGATTATTTGTTACTAGCTTTTCCCGTGGAGTAGATACCGAAACTCGGATCTGATCACGTAAATATTATGTGTTCTTTATTATTTTTGTAATGATTTTGCATCAATTTGATTGCAAGATTCTACATTTTTTGCATTAGTTTTATGGCAAAAGGGATAGCTTGTTATCCCTACTATTAATTTAATTCATTAAGAGGTTTCTTATTTGGATTTAGAAGAATGAAATGATGAATTTGGTGGCACCATAGCCATTGAAAAATAAAAACCAATACAAACGTCTTTTTTTTTTTGGGTAAGCAAAATTTACTAATGCTGGTGTGAAAAAATTTCACACTCCAAATATTAATAACGAATACTTGTAATTTAGATTGAAAGTATGTTAATTAAGGCTTTGTTCGTTTCATAGAAAATATCATATTTTTGGAAAATATATTCTAGGCAATCATTTTCCTGAAAAATGATAATATTTTCTAGTGTTCGTTTGTCAAAAGCTGCCAGCTCATCGGCCTTTAGCAAGGTCAAGGCACGGTGTTAGAGACCATGATGTTTAAAGGTAAACAAATAAGACAGAACAAAACGGAAAATATTTTCCCTACTTTTGAAGGTGTTTTTTTCCATTGGTGGAAAATATTTCTTTGATTACTTTATTTTTTGTGAAACGAACGTTGGAAAATTCGGAAAATGTTTCCCTAGAAGTTATTTTCCGTGAAACGAACGGAGCCTTAATGGTTATTTCAAGCAATCCACATCCTAAGACTTTGGCCGTGCATAGCACGGGTCAATAGGCTTTCTAAGTTTTTAGAGTTCACTCTTTCTTCAATCAAACCTAAGTGCCTTTTCAGATTTGTATGGTGCATGACTGGCCAAAGCAGCATGAAAGTTTAACGATTTAATAGCTTATCACTGCCTATAAAAGCTTCTCCATTGAGAACAAATTCCACCACAAAGCAGAAGAACAACACAAAAAATATGGCACCCTGGTCATTCTTCGTGTTTTGTACTTGGATCGTCCTTCTCGTAATGATTCATGCTTCGCTTGCAAAACCATTATGCCATGGAGACGAGAGCTCAACCTTGATGGAATTTAAGCTGATTTTCAGAACCAACAGAACAATATACGGTTGTGCTCATCTGAAGGCTGAATCATGGTCACTAGATAGAAGTGGAGATTGCTGCTCATGGAATGGAGTCGAGTGTGACAAGGCCACTGGTCACGTCACAGGCCTTGACCTTGGTAATAGTTGTCTCTTTGGTACCATAAGTTCCAATACCAGCCTCTTTTGCCTCCTCCACTTGAAATCACTTAATCTTGCTTTCAATGACTTCAACCTTTCCCCAATGCCACATGGTTTTGGTAATCTTTCCGGGTTATAATACCTTAATCTCTCTCATTCAGATTTCTCAGGGAAAGTCCCGTCGGATATCTCACGGCTCTTGAGATTAATTTCTCTCGATTTGTCTCATGGGCGGTATCTTGAGATGCCCAATATAGACAACTTTATTCAAAACTTAACTATGCTTAGAGATATTGATCTCTCTTTTATAAGCATGACGTCTCAATTCCTTCATGTACTTGCAAACTTCTCATCTTTAAAGTCACTTAAACTTGTACAGTGTGAATTGCATGGCGAATTTCCGACAAGCATCTTTCAATTACCAAACCTAGAAGTCCTCGACATCAGTTTCAATATCAACCTTTGCGGTTTTATTCTCGAATTACATTGGGGTAATCCCTTGAAATCTTTGGGTCTTGGAGGCACCAACTTTTCAGGAGAAATGCCTGTTTCAATTGGAAACCTTGTTTTCTTGAATAAAATAACAATTTCCTATTGTTATTTCTCAGGTTCACTTCCTAGTTCATTCGGTAATCTTTCTCAACTTGCTTCTCTGGATATATCATATAATAATTTCCATGGTCAAATCCCCGTTTCCTTCGCTAATCTTGCCCAGTTGTTCTATCTAGATCTCTCTTCCAATAATTTTCCAGGTGATATTTGGCATAGGCCTTTCAAATTGTCAGAACTCACCAGTTTGTCCCTTTCAAGTAATATTTTAACTAGTAGCAAGGTTCCTTAACCCAAAATAAAAATAAAAAATGAAATGTCTAGACTCAATTAGTAGCCAAACTAACCATCCTTGCTTCTTTACATTCGGTAGGTGATTAGCTAAGTGGTCCAATTCCATCTTCGTTTGAGAACTTGACGCGGTTAGTTGATCTTGACATTTCGGATAATTATTTGAAAGGTGAAATTCCAAACTCATTATGGGAGCTCAAGGATCTTCAATTTTTGAACCTTTGTCAAAACAATTTGAGTGGCATCGGGAATTTACACAAACTCAAGAGCTTGACTTCATTATATTTGGACTTCAACAACATATCTTTTATCGGCAAGATTGAGATGAATGCCACTCTTCCAAAACTTTCCACTTTAAGTTTATGGTCATGCAACTTACAAGAGTTTCCCAAGTTATTAGCCTACTTAAGTGGATTAGAGAGTGTACATCTGTCAAACAATAAAATCAGAGGGAGTATTCCTACCTGGATGGGCAATGGTAGCAGAAAATCCTTGGAGTGGGTAGATCTTTCTCACAATTTTCTAACTGGCTTTGGAAACAAGCAGGTCAACCTACCACTGCCTAGTTTGACATATCTTGACATTAGTTATAACTTGCTGAAAATGGAACTCCCTACTCCACCTCTATCAATGAAGTATTACGACATCTCCAACAATAACCTAGTCGGAGAAATTCGATCTGTTTGTAGAGCAAAATCCTTCGTCATTCTTGATTTGTCCAACAATAGTTTGAATGGCACAATTCCTTCGTGCGTGGGAAACATTAAATCATTGTCAGTTTTGAATCTTGGGAAAAATAAATTTGAGGGCATGATTCCTCATGCTTACCAAAAGGGATGTGCGTTGAAGATTATGGACCTCACATAGAATCGATTGCAAGGGCCTATCCCAAGATCTTTGGCGCATTGTACAATGCTAGAGTATTTAAACCTCAGTTACAATCAAATTGTCGATGGGTTCCCTCTATGGTTATCAGAGTCGACCAAGCTGAAAGCTGTTATCTTGAAATCCAATAAGTTCCATGGTCCAATAGAAACATACGGTAGGCAATTTAATTTTAGCAATAGGCATATCATGAACCTTTCGCAAAATGAGTTTAGTGGTGAACTTCCTTCCAAGTTGTTGTAGAGTTTCCATGACGTGAAAGGGATTGGTAGTCAAAATCAGTTCGACTACTACATGAATGTTGTTGCAGTGACCTGTATATCCATCTCTTATGTAACCTTTATAATGCACTATTATGTGCATTATGACATGAAATTGATGAATAAAGTCACAGAATGGGAATACTCAGAAGTTCCATATGCCTTTATGGGAGTTGACCTCTCCGATAACAAATTTGAAGGATGCCTACCCAATGTCATCGGAGATTTGAAGTTACTCCTTTTGCTTAACCCGTCAAACAATATTTTGACTAGTCCCATCCCACCTTCCTTAGCAAATTTGACAAATCTCGAATCTCTAGATCTTTCTCGAAACAATCTCTCAGGAGAGATCCCACCACAGTTGGCGCAACTTACATTCCTTTCATCTTTCGATGTCTCTCATAATCAACTGGGGGGACCGATTCCACGAGGGACTCAGTTCAGCACATTCCCAATCGATTCATTCGCCATGAATGAGGTGTTATGTGGAAGTCCTTTGCCGAAGAAATGCTCTGCGGCCGGAGACACCTTACCATCACCATCATCCCCTGGGGACGAAATCGGCGAAGATTCTCTGTTCGTCTTGGATTGGAAGTTTGTGCTGATCGGCGTTGGTGTCGGGTTTCCGATCGGTGTCGTGTTAGGGAACTTGATCATTGACGAGAAGAGAGGGTGGTTCTTACACTACTCCAAGAGAATGGCAAGAAGATGGAAAAGATCGGGAAGGCACTGAGCAGCAAGGAGGTACACATGCAGTCAAATACTCATGGGACATATAGATGTGAGAAAAGATAGCAGCAAGGTGTTTAGTCGGTACTAGATGTGAGAAAAGATAGGGTGTGCAATGTTCCTCTTATTGTAATTTTCTAGATCGGAATTAGTGCTTTGATTATTCTTCCGTGCTCCATGTTTGAACCGATCACCACTTGTTTGTGAAAATGAATGAGTGAGATTGTACATATATTTTGAGAGGCTGCCTTTCTGAAATCGATTGCATATACATTTATCTCATGCCCATATCGTCATTTGTGCATATGATTCGCTAGTGTTGCTTCCGGTTCCTTTGATTTTAAGTCTGTGGCTGAGATTTCAAAGTGACTATGTTGCTTCGTTTTCTGTCCGTGTTTTCTATATGCCTCCTGAGAATCTCTAGTCCCATGCATGTGGGTTGGCCAGTGGATGTGTGTATGGGTTCGTGTGGTGACTGGAGTTGATCATTCTGGAGTAAGACATGTTAGCCCTCTGTATGAAGCTCGTAAATGTCGCCCTCGGGCGAAATGCTCACGTGATTTCGTTGCTTAAGGCGAAGGATGGGCATCAATGGTGAGTGCTAGGTTTTAGGTTGGACATCTGGGTCATGAATAATGAGGGAACAAGACCAAACCAAGCTTTGTGTGCTGAGGAAGTAATCGGGGGAGAGACTTAGCCAAGAAGAGACAAAAGAGTAAAAGAAGGGAAAGAGTGAGGGAAATCTGCAGAAATGCATCTTCTCGGAACGAAGGACCGAGAAACAAATGCTATAATAGAGAACAAAGGTCTTTTAATCTTTTGGAACTTTTTTTTTCCTTTTATTGGTAATAGAGACTGAAAAGTCGCTGCAGATTCAGGAAAATACGTCTAGGTGTCATAAGAATGTCTTTAGACTATGGCAACATAGTTGCTGCACTAGATTCAGCATCCTCGCTCGTCATCTCTGTGATTGGTGGAAATGAAGTGCCATCACATACAGAGGATGCTGAGCCGCCCCTTTTCCTCTTTCTACTCACTTTTGTAACTTTTAGCAAGAATTTTTTGTAAAGAAATCCCTATCTCCAAAACGTCAATCGAACCTCTGTATAGAAACTTAACTTGGATAATTCTCATCTTGGGACAGAAGGATGTATGATGTATGGTGCAGACATGATGTGTACTGGGTTGTTTTTAGAATTTCAGTGGGGTGCCTTTGTTTGGTAAGTGGTAATTAGTATACCGGAAAGTAATAAAATCCTAGTACACGACGACGATGCAAAGGAAAGAGGAACACTAGAAAAAGCTAACGCATTCATAAATTGATACTCACCGAATGGAAGTCAAATTTCTCTAAACTAAGAATTAGGAATCAAAGAGTAACGAGTTTGTTTCTGGAGGCAGACTTGTGAATCTAGAGCTTCTTTCTTTTTTTGCTATCTCAAGCATTCGGAGCAGAATATTGATCTTTCTGTTTTAAGTATCAACTCACCGGTACTTGAAGCATAATAACTCCAAATCGGTTGGTGCTAAGCTGTGTCCACTGCAAAGTAATGTAAAAATGGTTAACGGGACCGTTTCACTAGTAAAAATGAATATGTGTGGCGTGAAAGTTATGGTTCATATGGAGGTAGTGGTCCTTCTGATCCGTCTATCATCTCATTCTCTCACTTGAGCATTTGATCAAGGAACTATCATCACTCAATGCTTGCTGGCTCTTCAATTGATTCGTGTTTGAAATGCATCCATTTCTTTACCAAAGCAGCCTAAACACTGCGGCTTCGCTCATCAGGATATCATGTCCTGCCCTTCTCCGTATTATTTCTTAATCCATTTGGAGATCTTGCTTAGCTGTGGCAGAATTTTTTAATCTTACATTGAGGAAGACAAAGTGGTGATAGCTTTAGTCTGCTGAATATTTAATCCACTATGGATTAATTTAGAACAATATTAGTAAGTTGGTTGACATACAAATGAGGGCATAATGGAGCCATGCCAATCTAAAAGTATATCTAATCATTTATTTTTATTTTTATTTTGGTAACCAAGGTGTTCACGCAAGCTTGCGCACACATCGACTATTTCTCAGAGGAAACTAGCACAGCAACTCACCGTCATAGCCCCCCACTTAAACCGCAGGCGCTTCCCTGGGGAATCGAACCCAAGACCTCAACGAAGTCCAAGTTCGCTCTAACCAACTAGGCTCCCCATGAGTGGGTATATCTAATCATTTATTTGACTCTTGAAGCAATCAAGTATAGCCATAGAATCGGAATAAGCACTCTTAATGCGATTAACTCTTCCACTCGGTGGATTATTGGCCACAGGGACGAGCCGGCGAAGCTGAGCTCTCCTCGAGCATTGCCAAGATCTAGCCCCTTGCTTGAGGTAAGGTGGCAACAATCGTCGTAGCCAGCCACCGATAGAAAGAAGGAAAAGAAAACGAAAAAATAAAAAAAGAAAGAAGAAGAAATAAAATTATAAAAAAAATTCGAGACGAGCAATTTCCAATTTTTTTTTACCCCTTTAACAATTCACTTTCTCAAATTTACATCTAAATGTTTTTGTTGACTAGAAAGTATTTGTGGTTGATTAACCATTTTGAACGAGCCACACAAGTGAAATTTAAGGAAAACTAATTCTCGAAAATACTTTTTCTCAAACAAATGCTCCTTCAATATAAGCAAAGCAAGTGACAATTCCGCACCAAGCTCACCGGTCCACGACCGAGTGCAGGCTCGGGTTACCCGATCAATCAAATCAATGTCAAACAAGCACCAAACACAATTTAAGCACATATGCCAATCAATAAAATACAACAGTCCACGACCAGTCTAATTCATTTAATCAAATCATAAGGTACACAGCAAACATAATTTAACATAAATTGTTCTACACTGCTGACTGTATTGGCACGTCAATTAGGGATCCGTCCGATTTCCTAGTTCGAAGGACAAATCATCGTACAGTAATCTATGGGGGCAACCACCTTAATGGACCACCCTTTTGATTGATAATCTCCTATCCATTCTAATTTACTCACGATATATACACAATTAATCCCTGGCACCAACCCAATCCTAAATACAATTCATGCATATTATCAATATAGTCAATTTATCCAATTCTATTAAAGCAAGAAACGTTCATAATCGGATATTAGAATGTAAACTCACATTCGGGTTCGCGTGTCCTAGGCAATCGGCGACGGCGACGACGACTCGCAGCAAGCTCATGAGTTGCGTAACTCACGCAACGAGGGCACAGACGGTATTGCACGGCGTGGCATGGCTCCGCACGGCGCAGTGCGGCAACGACACTATTCTGGCGAGCTTCGATAGGTCTCCAACGAGGCTCTAGCGAGTCTCCGAGCGGCCGTTTCTGGTGGCAACGAGGTGGCTGGTCGCCTGGGTGGTGTGGCAGAGGCGGCTGGATAGCTGGGGAGGCACGAAACGGTGGGACACAGCCGCTGGCGAAGGCTCCAACGACTCCTCGCGCGACAATCGTGGGTGGGGAGGAGCAAAATGGCGTGGGATGACGTCGGGAGGTTGTGACAGTGGCTGGAGTGTGACGTGGACGGGTCAGCGAGGTCAGGCGAGCAGTGCTTCAGCAGTGCAACGACGGACGGTGTTGTTCGTGTCGAGTGGCGTAGGGTAGAGCTCGGGTAGCTCTTCACGCGGTAGCTCTGGCAAGGGCGACGTGTCAGCGACGATGTTGCGGCGGACGAGGAGTGACACAGTAGGAGCAGCGAGCGCGAGCCGAACCGAAGCAGAGGCAGAGATAGTGGCAGGGGTAGAGAGCGAGGTAGGAGAAAGGCGGAAGGTGTCGCGTCCAACGAGCTCGAGCAGAGGCGGTGGCGGGGGTCGCGAGCTGGACCGAAGTAGGACGACGGGAAGCAGGAGCAGACCCAGACGCCGAAGGAAGATGATGAAGACGGATGAAGCAGAAGTAGAAGCTGAAACGGAGTAGAACCAGGAACCGAACATCCGAAGAAAACCAGCAAGGAAGAAGACGTCATGACCGGGGGGGGGGGGAGGGATTGGACGGGCAGGGCCCCCTCCGCGCGCATTGTAATTAACAAAAGTCTGGAGGAGAGAGAGTCGGTTTGGTCAGCAAGGGCAGGGGGAGAGAGAGAGAAGAGAGATTAGAGAGAGAGAGAGAGAGAGAGAGAGAGAGAAAGAGAGAGAGACTGAGAGTCAAAGAAGAAGGGGAAAGTCAGTAGAGAGAGGGGGAAAGAAAGAAAAAGAAAAAGAAAGAAAAGGGGAGGAGATAGAGAAAGGGTCGGCAGAGGAGAGAGGAGAGAGGAGAGAGAAAGAGAGAGGCCGAAATACCCTTGGTCATAATTTAAGTTTTCAGGGGTCAAATTACAAATATTCAGAGTTGGGGGACCTTTTTGCAATTAACAAAAGTTTGGGGACCACTCAAAATAATTTTTACAGTTTAGTCTGGAGAACTTCCGGAGTCAATGGGCCACAAATCTAAACATGAAATTATAAATAATCATAAACTTTTTGACCGAGTGTCAATTGACTTATTCTGGTTAATTTTGGCCAGATATTGCTTACATGACTAAGTTGATAATTTTTAATAATATTTTTATTTTTATTTTCGATTTTTTATTTTTTTCTCTCTTCTTTCCTTTTTTGGTACCAACCACTAGCCATAGGCGATGGTCAGCCATGAACCATGGGTGAGCACACTGGTCTTCGCTGGGTAAGGGTTTCTTATCATAGGCAAGGCCCAAGCCTTAGGTGAGGCCAGGCCAAGCAAGCCCCAACAAGGGTTGGCCTTGCCTAGGAAGAAAGGAAAAAGAAAAGGAATAAAAGAAAGTAAAATAAGAAGATTGAAAAATATCATTATAAATTATCCATGTCATTTTCGGTGATGCCATGTAGGCCAACCGGCATCCACATCAACAATATCTAGCCAAAATTAGACAAAATGATTACATTGCTACTAGGTCAAAAAATCTAAGACTAAATTAGTACCATAAAAAAGGTTTAAAATTAAATTGATACAAATATAATAAATTTAGGATCTTTCTAACACTTTTTCCCTACTTCAGGTGTTCCTTGTTGATGAAGGAGCTGTAAGACATGAGATGACATTCTTCTGCTTGAAAAAGTAATTCTAAAATTTAGTTCACAGCATCGAAATATTGTGCAAGTCGATTTTGAATTGCAGATTAAAGAGCATGTATGGCAACTTCTTTCGGTTTCCTTGGTGTTTCTGTCTACTAATAAGAGTTCTGTGTTATTCGCGTTCAAATTATACAATATAATAATTAAGGTATAAAAAAAGGACGGGGAATATTTTCTCATTCTAGAGGGAGTAAATTAAATAAATTTACCTCTTAAACAATAGGACTCCGGTGGAAATGAGTGATTGAAAAGATTACTGTAACCACGTTTCTATCAAGTGAAAATGTTGTACTCAGTCTTAACTTTGTGGAAGTTGCCAGCCATTCCAATTATGTACCGACATTTGATTTGTCAAAAGTTAGCAACCTAATTAAAACTATAATACTTGATATTGATTTGGTCGTATTTTCTTCTCTGTGTCCGAAAGTCAATACGGAAGAAAAATTGTTCACTTTTGATGAAGTTGTATTAGCTTTGAAAAGTGGCCTCTATAATGGAATTTGCAATCACTTTAGTTTGCTAAAATACTTTAAACCTAATGACTTTTCTCATATGAGTGAGTTTCCACATTTATATTATTCATAAAGTAATTCAACTGTATTAAATTATACGAGCTCCTAGGATTTGTGCAGTTGGTAGGGACATTAAGATATTTTCATATCGAAAAATGAAGATCACATGTTCTAATCATATTAACAACGTAACAGCTGATATGTGTCAAGGCCATGTGCTCGAATCATAAGTTTGGGCTTAACCGGTTAATATGTTATGCAACTTGTTTCACAGGCCTAGTTGAGCGCTCTGTGCTCATGGCTGATACTTTAACTGTACAATTTTTTAAGTTATTTGTGTTTATGGCTAAGGCTTTACCAGGATGAGATTGCACTCCTATTACCAAAGAAACGTCATTCGTGGGCTATAATTTACATGTCTAATTCGATGTGGATTTTCCTTGAAGCTCCGTCAGGCTTTCAATAGACACTTGTTTTGAACATAATGAATTTCAGTTTTAGTTAGATTCATTCTCGTATGAGCCACAACAAGAATAGAATTTGACGGGTGATATCACAACTTAGAAATGCTTAATAAGTAAGTGACAGGTGAAGTATTCAATGATATCTTTTATTGCTAACGCGAAAGACCTGTTGTCTCGATTGCTTACTGAAGCAGATGATGGCATTAGTGTTTATTACTGACATCTAGCAATTACTTTTGGCTTTAACCACTCTTATATGAGTCATCTAGCAGTGTTAATTTGGTTCTTTTGATTACCAACCTGTTAAGCGACAATTATTTGTTAAAGTTACCTACTTTTTAAGGTAATTTACCTACATTTTTTTTGTTAAAGTCACAAATAGAAGACGTTCTTTTCATATAGTTCTAACAATTCAAGCTGACCTTCACTTGAAGAGTTACAGTTAGTTTAGCAACAACAGTAATAATTATCACCCATAAAAACTTATTAAGGTCACCCCCAAAAAATACTAAATATTTTGAATTCTTTACCACTACTAACGTTATATCTCTCCGCCTCTTTTTGTCATCATTGAAGACCGGCCGAGGATTCCGTCGGAATGGTGGATTTGCCATATGGTTAGCTGCTAAACGTTACGAAGACGTAACACTCTTCCAGGTGTCCCGTGTTGACACGTAGCTTCAGAATATCCAATGACGTTTTTGTCATCGAGGTTAATGTTAAAAGTGAGTTTATATTTTGTGAAATTATCTATGGTCCTCAATTTTGACCTTTTGTGGATTAGAGAGCAATGCATGGCAACTGTCTTTTGTTCCCTAGGTTATTTTGGATTTAATCATTAGCGAAAATAAAATATGACTGTAAAAGAAGATGAGTGATTAAGAAATGAGTTATTGCTGATCACATTATCTTTTAATTATTTAGGAAACGTGTTTTAATTTCATGGTTCGATTCAATGTGGTGATATCACCAAATTCGACTTATAGAATGCATCTCAACAAACAGTTTTTTTTAAAGAATGACAGACCGGATGTTTGTCACGAATGAAATCAATTTACCTCAAAACTAAAGAAAGTGTGTATCCCATGGATATATCATTAAAAAATTGAAGATAATTTTATTAAAAAAATTAATTTCACTTAATTAAGTGACGATTTTATATAATTGATAATATGTCACCTCTCATTTATAGTAATTAATATTTTTTAGCCAAGCTAGCCAAAGGCAGAAAATAACAGCCTCGACAACAATTGGGGCGTAGCTGGAACTTGTCGTCGAATGCAGAAAGGTCAAAGCACGTAACATAATTGATTTATACACTAAATTTTTTCAAAGGACGTTAAAAGAGAGCATAATAAGATCATACCGATTTACTGCCGGCCGGCGGTGGTCCCCCACCCCCCTCCGCGTGTCACCTGCTTGACGGAATGATGTAGAGAGAGAGTTAACCGGTTGACCGGTCAGAGTTGACTCGGTCAACGGGATGCGGATTATAAAAATGCACCTAGGTCAGAATTCAAAATTCTTGAGTCAAATTGTAAATATTCAAAAGTTTGAGAACCGTCCCAAATGAAATTGCACGGTTTAGTTCGGGGAGATTTCGGGGCCGATATGCCACTAACTAAGCCCAAAATTTTACACACTAAACCTCATAAATGATCAAAACGGGCCTTACATTGACCTCCCTAAATTGATATAGGCGTGTCCCGTATGAGAAACAAAGATCCCAAAATATTCGCCAACTCCAACATAAGATAAAAAAATCGTTTAAAAAGATAGTTGGACACTTTTCATGAAATTCAGATATGCTAATCTCTAATTTGATGTTGAACATGCGCTAGAGTCCAAGAGAAGTCTTTTCATTATTTATATATATATATATATTTTGGATTTTAGCAGTCAGTTCGTTGTTCGGTTGAGTTTTCGGGCACATCGCTTGTCCATGAGGATTTCGGGTACATAAACTCTCCTTTCCCATTCAAAAGGATTTCATCTAACCTTTTCCTCCAATCCGATATTTTAATCATGGTACGATACGTATAGAATTATCACCTATATGTAATTTTAACTATTTTTTATTTATCATATTAAAGATCCATTTTTCTTAGTGTCAAGTTTGGAAGAAAAGTTGATAGATTGTATCGTAAACCGAAACAAAACGATCACATAAAAAAATAGATGACACAAATTTATCAAAATTTATCCCAGAATAGAACTATATCCTGATGACATCAATGAAAAAACAAAAACAAAAAAAGAGTAACTTGTGGTCGGACGTCATTTTCTTTCGCTTTCTAATAGAAGTTCAATTGACTAGGTTGAAACTCAATTGAGATTACAAATGACTTCAGCTAACAAGTTTCGTATAATTAGTGTATATGTTATACTGTATCCCATCGTACATCGTATAATCTTATTTACATCTACAATAGGCCAGTAACATATAATTTTTTCGTGATAAGGGAAACAAATTCATGATCTACAAGAGGTTATTTGTAGTAACCCGGTATAGCACATACCCAAATACCAGCCTCATTATACAATAGGATTGAAAAACGGGAATACAAAATTGTCACATTGAAGTCAACATTTGGTGTGATAATGATCTAGAGATAATTAAAAAGGAAAAAGAAAATGATGAATACCTATTCATTGAAGATAAGCTTCTTTTTTTTCCTATCAATTCTGTTGCTGAATAGCATAAAGACTTTAAACAAGACAAGTCAAGTTGCATAGTCCGAAATATTCGTGCTCCCGGCAGAGTCATTTGACAAAAGGTCTTTAATAACGTCCGAAAGAGAGGAATGAATAGCGAACTGAATATGTCGCCCTTTTCCTTGCAGGGCCAAATCATCCGTATAATTCTCTACTTCTCTGAATATGTGCTTAGTTTTGTATTCCCGCAGCTCCCTCGGCAAGTTCCTGCATTCAACCAAAAGAGGTTCCATTAGTAAATTACGCCTATGAGTGCCGGTACTTGCTTGAATGACAGACTGGGCATTCATTTCAACGTGTGAAAATGGGTAACATTATTGGCCAATTCTAAAATAATGCCATGTCTTAGGGTCATTTTTCTGCCTTCGATGTGTTTGCTGTTTATTGGAGCTTTTTGTAGTTCTGGCAAGATTCATGCTTGTTGGTAATTCATTTAATCATGTATGATTTGTCATTAGTTTTATACAAAATGAGGAGATGAAATATTCCATTTTGAAAATATTTTCCAATCAATGATTACGAGCTTTTCTTTTTTGTGATTTGATGACTAGGAATGCTTTTAGGCATTGTAGAATGTCTCACGGTCGTCAATGTAAAACATGGGCAAAAGTCTAAATTGATCATGTAATAGCCAGTCATTGGGAAGAGAATCTTATCTCAACTTCAGAGTCCCTCAACTCTTTTATTTAAATAATACAAAATTTTGTAGCTCAAAGCCCCTGGTTAAGTGCATTAACTATTGGGAGTCATGCTTGTGATTATTTTCTCTTATGCATTTTCTATGTTGTCAAAGTTGAAGTGGCCATGTCATAGTCTCAAATAGTGGTCTAAGCTGGCCGATTTGGACCGTCTCTTCATTTTCTTTTTCCTCTTTTTCAAATACTTTTTTGTGATAAAAAATAACTTATCAGATCGGCAAAATTAGGTCTTAACAAGTGGTGGCTGGGAATAGCATGGTAGTGGTGGACTGATGTAACACACAGTGGTGCCTTGGTTTTGTTCAAATTGAAGGTGTTATTCATTTGATAAGCCTTCGAAATGTTATGGGATAAAGGGGCCAAGAGCAAGTAACATGGAGGGGTTAATTAGGTTTAATGAGTTTGGACTTAAGTTAGTTTAGATAGTTTCGACTTGTTTGAATTTTAAGAAGTTAGGGTTTGGGTTAAGTTTTGCTTGTGTTTATAAATGGGCTTGTGACTTACAACTGAAGACGGCTTGATTAATGAGCCCACTCGGGACTTTACCACACTCTACTTTTCACTCTCCCATTTATTATCGCTTCTGATGTGCTTGTTTTCATTCTTCCATGTCATTTCCGAGATTGAGTTCCTCATGTTTTGTTTAGTCTAGTTGGGTGGTTAGGCCACACTAGGATCATAATAAGCACAAAAAACATTGCATGAATACTTATAATGGGCAAGAACTTTAGGATTCAAATTTTACAAAAGAAAAAAAAATGTGTGGACATTCTAGTTGATTGAATATCAAGTTTAGCTACTTAAATAGCACTAGTTGGATAATTGATTCAATCAAATCCTCAGTCTTAGGTTTCTGTGCGCAGGAAATGAGGAACAATCCCAATATTCACCTAATTTTTAGTTGAGCTCATTAGGCTAGTGGCGACTCCTTATATAAAATTCTCTTAACTTTAATCGAACTAAAATGAAAATTCCAACGCTGCACGAGGTTAGGGCTTGGAAGGGTGATATTGGCTTCACATCCATTCTGCCCGACAGATCCTCATTTTGGAAGGTCATGACAACTGAAAGACTTGGGAAGACTTCTTTGGCTCAAATAGGTGTCATTGCTAAATTATGCCTATAATTGCTTGAATGACAGGCACGGATAATGTGTAAATGGCTAGCATTATCGGCTAGTTCAAATCTAAGGCTATGCCCTATGGTCATATTTTTGCTCTCGACGTCTTTACTGTCTATTGGGAGATTTTAGAGTTCCTATGAGATTTATACTTCTTTGTGATTGATCTAGTTATGTATAATGCCTCAATCATTTCATATCAAACGAGGTGGTGATATATAAAATCTGAGATTATTTTCAGTCTATGTTTACAATTTTCTCTTTTGTGATTCGGGGATTGGGAATACTTTTAAGTGTTGGATATGTTTGTTTGTAAAACAAACATTTAAGGCACTTTCCTTTTCCCACATAGGAAAGAAATGAAAGTTTTTTGGTCACTTTAAATATGAGTGGATTTTATAAAGGAATTAAGATCTAATCTGCATTCACTTGATGTCAACTAAAGTTATGAGTAATTCATTTGCGCAATAAAATTCTACTCATAATGATCAACAGATAATGTATAGCGATTAATTTAAAGCAATCCACATTTTTAAGACTTGAGCCGTGCATAGCACGGGTCAATAGGCTTTCTAATTTTTTTGAGCGACACTTTTTTCAATCAAACCCAAGTGTCTTTTCAGATTTGCATAGTACACGAATGGCCAAAGCAACATGAAAGTTCAATCGCGAAACATGACAAAAACTTATTATTCGTCAATCTACAGGATGGGCAATAGTCTTCTAGCGGGTCTCTCAAGTTTGGATCATATGTGAAAAATAAAAATATAAGATATCGTTATCAAAGACCAACTATGCAATTATGACTGCACATGAACGGTCAATCACGGCACGCATGAGAACAGCCTAACTTGTACCTTTTCAATGCAAGGCCATTTTTTCTCTTTTAAAGAAATGCCTATTTTCTTGTAATTCTTTAATATTACTTAGAAAAAAAGGGAGGCTTAAGCAATATGTTGAAATTGAACAACATCTAAAGCAAGACACGCACACTTAGTATCTTCCATATTTAATTATCATTTTAATTGTACCTTAGTTTTTCATTTTAATTGGACATTCAATTATAAGAACCTTAGATTTTCAGGTTAATTTTATATTCAATTGGAAGAACCTATGTGAACAGTGATACATTAGGAAGCCAAGCAGTTAAATCAATAGAATGTGTCTCTTATGTACACCCAAAATATCTAAATCTTTCACTTTTTCATATCTGGTGATATCTCGGTCAAATTTCGGGTCAAAATTAAATTTGCCCCTTTGATTAGATTGGAGGTAGGTTATTGACGCTCAAATTGAAGAGTTGATAAAGAATTACTTTCTTAAGCCTTTGAAAAAAACGCCTAGGTTTTGGCAGCCATGAATGAGGATGAATACTTATGTGAATATGACGAGTCATTCAAAGAAAAATAGTGAGCTCAAAAAGACTTTGACATTTTGCCTTTAGTCGCCCCAAGGTCCTTTCACATAAAATTATGGGGTGGCTAAGAAGAAACGACAAAATCCCTATTGGTAAAAGTTATGGCATCACAATCTCCTTTGGCTCTTTCATGACATGTGTGCTCTTAATCAAACACAAAAATTTGAAATAAGAAGAAGAAGACAATATCTTGTCAACGTCCTTAGTGTAGATGTTTTATACTCGGATCATTTTTTTCTCTCAGTTTTTCATTCATGCTTTGCTAATCCATTGCGTCATGCTGATGGGAGCTCGGCCTCTATATGATTGAAGATGAGTCTCGAAATCAACCGAGCATATTACATTGCGTCAATCCTAAACTCAAACCATGGCCGTCACTCATCAATAGGTGAAAATGGAGATAAGTGGTCGTGGGAAGGTATGGAGTGCGACGAAATCAACCGTCATGTTGTTGGCCTAGACCTCAATAGCAATTGTCTCTCTAGTACCACTATTCTTTTTGATCTACTCTACCGTATTCACTTTCTATCGGAGCTCCAATTATGTCGGAGGGATTGATGTCCATTCGCGAATTCATGGTAATCATGCATATTATATCATTTTTTTCCATAAATGAGGTGAATATATATATAATTTTAAAAATATTTAATCAATGATTACATTTTGTTTTTGTTTTTGTAATTCGAGATCTAAGAATATTCCTAAGAAATGAGGAATGACTTATGTTCATCAACGTGAAAGATGGGCAAAAGTCTTTTCCTTGACGTCTCAAGATTGACCTAAGATGCCATTTGATGGGAACGACCACGCAATTGTTTATATGAACGATTAATCATGACATGCATGAGAGTGTGACCTAATTTGTCTCTTGTGGATATGTGACCATTTTCTCCCCTTTGAAGAAAGAAAGAAGATGCCTACTTGCTTATATATTTTACCATTACTTAAAAAAAAGCGGGGAGAATTAGGAAATTACATAACATCTTCGGTAAGACAAGTTGTAGGGCCCTCACTTTGACGTCTTGGCCAATATAAAGAATCTCATTTGGGAGATTTACTCACTGCAAAGTCTAGTTTGGGGAATCTAGTCGAGACCGACA
This sequence comes from Melaleuca alternifolia, assembly GCA_019926035.1. Taxonomy (NCBI): domain Eukaryota; kingdom Viridiplantae; phylum Streptophyta; class Magnoliopsida; order Myrtales; family Myrtaceae; genus Melaleuca; species Melaleuca alternifolia. The sequence goes on along the minus strand of JAGKPW010000021.1, from coordinate 3,027,856 downwards.
ATATAATTAGGAAAATCGATGAGTAACTTAATCGTTAAACATGTCAATTATAAGGGGATAGCTTGTTATCCCAAATCACCGATTATATCATGAAGAGGTTTGTAATTTGGATTTAGAAGAATGAAGTAAAAATAAAAAATAGTTCAAAAGTTTTTTATTTGCGTAAGTAAAATTTCTAAATATTGGTGTGAAAAAAAATCACTCTTCATATATTAATAACACTTACTCAAAACTTGAATTGAACAACCGTTAGTTAAGACATTATCGAGAAGGTACAACTGTTGGGCATCTTCAAAGCATACGGGGCATAGAATAATCACCTTTATATATTAATAAAATTCCGAATAACTCATACACGCATAATAATGAACACATCAAGTATATTTCTAGAATAATTATTTCCATCAATCCACATCTTTAGACTTTGTCTAATTTGAGTATGAGAAAAACTCAAGCATGAGCGCATGTAACTCCGATTCTCCGATTATTAGTAAATTATTTGTTCTTTTACATATTTCATGGAGTAGATACCGACACTCGGATCTAATCACGTAAATATTGTGTGTTCATTATTATTTTTGTAATGGTTTTGCATCAAATTGATTACAAGATTCTATATTTTCCGCATTAATTTTATAACAAAAGGGATAGCTTGTTATCCTCATCATTAATTTAATTCATGAAGAGGTTTCTTATTTGGATTTAGAATAACGAAGTAATGAGTTTGGTAACACCATAGAACGTCTTTTCTTTTTTTCATGGTAAGTATAATTTGCCAATGTTGGTGTGCAAAATTTCACACTTCAAATATTAATAACTAATACTTTGATTTTGGATTAAAAATATCTCAATTAAGACACTATCGAGAAGGTACAACTGTTCGACAACTTCAAAATCAAAACCATACATGGGATGCAAATACCACCTTTATGTTTAACTAAAGTTCTGAATAATTCATCAACGCAACAAAATTCTACTCATATTGATCAAAGGATAATGTATACTTCTAGAATGATTATTTCAAGCAATGCACATCCTAAGACTTTAGCCGTGCATAGCACGAGTCAATAGGCTTTCTAATTTTTTAGAGCGACTCTTTCTTCAATCAAACCTAAGTGTCTTCTCAGATATGTATAGTGCATGATTGGCCAAAGCAGCATGAAGTTTAATGACTAATAGCTTATCGCTGCCTATAAAAGCTTATCCATTAAGAACGAACTCCACCACAAATTAGAAGAACAAAAAATATATGGCACCCTCGTTATTCTTCGTGTTTTGTACTTGGATCGTCCTTCTCGTGACGATTCATACTTCGCTTGCTAAACCATTATGCCATCGAGACGAGAGCGCAGCCTTGATGGAATTCAAGCTGAGTTTCAAAACCGATAGAACAACGCACGGTTGTTCTCATCCGAAGGCTGAATCCTGGTCTCCAAATAGAAGCGGAGATTGCTGCTCATGGGATGGAATCGACTGTGACGAGGCGACTGGTCACGTCACAGGCCTCGACCTTGGTAACAGTTGTCTCTCTGGTACCATTAGTTCCAATACCAGCCTCTTTCGCCTCCTCCACTTGAAATCACTCAATCTCGCATTCAATGACTTCGACTTTTCCCCAATACCATATGGTTTTGGCAATCTTTCCAGGTTACAATACCTTAATCTCTCTTATTCAGATTTCTCAGGGAAAGTCCCATCAGATATCTCGCGACTCTCGAGATTAATTTCTCTCGATTTGTCTAATGGGTGGCAGCTTGAGATGCCCAATATAGACAACTTTATTCAGAACTTAACTATGCTTAGAGAAATTGATTTCTCTTATACAAGCATGCCGTCACAATTCCCTCATGCAGTTGTGAACTTCTCTTCTTTGAAGTCACTTAAACTTGTAGAATGTGATTTGCATGGCGAATTTCCGGTAAGCATCTTTCAATTACCAAACATGGAAGTCCTCGACATCAGTTTCAATATCAACCTTTCCGGTTTTATCCCCGAATTACATTGGGGCAGTCCCTTGAAATATTTGGGCCTTGAACACACCAACTTTTCGGGGGAAATTCCTATTTCGATTGGAAACCTCGTTTTCTTGAATGACTTAGAAATTTGGTATTGTCATTTCTCGGGTTTAATTCCTAGTTCATTAGGTAATCTTTCTCAGCTTGCTTATCTGGATATATCATATAATAAATTTCATGGTCAAATCCCCGTTTCCTTCTCTAATCTTACCCAGTTGTTCTATCTAGGTCTCTCTTCCAATAATTTCACAGGTCATATTTGGCATACGGTTTTCAAATTGTCAAAACTCACCACTTTGGGCCTTTCAGGTAATATTTCAACTAATAGCAAGGTTCCTTAACCCATTATATATGTATATATATCTGAAATATCTAGACTTAATTAGTAGCCAAACTAACCATCCTTGCTTCTTTACATTCGGCAGGTGTTCAACTAAATGGTACAATTCCATCTTCATTTGAGAACTTGACGCGGTTGGTTGGGCTTGACCTTTCGGATAATTATTTGAAAGGTGAAATTCCAAACTTGTTATCGGAGCTCAAGGATCTTCAATTTTTGAAACTTGATGGGAACGATTTGAGTGGCATCGTGGATTTACACAAACTCAAGAACTTGACTGTATTATATTTGGACTCCAACAACATATCTTTTATCGGCAGCACCGAGATGAATGCCACTCTTCCAAAACTTTCCTCTTTAAGTTTACGGTCATGCAACTTACAAGAGTTTCCCAAGTTTTTAGCCTACTCAAGCGGATTAGAGAGAGTAGATCTCTCAAACAATAAAATCAGAGGGAGTATTCCCACTTGGATGGGCAATGATAGCAGAGAATCTGTGGAGTGGGTAGATCTTTCTCACAATTTTCTAACTGTCTTTGAAAACAAGCAGATCAACCTAACCCTGCCCAATTTGACATATCTTGACATTAGTTCTAACTCGCTCAAAATGGAACTCCCTACTCCACCTCCATCAATGGAGTATTACGACATCTCCAACAATAACCTCTTCGGAGAAATTCAGTCTGTCTGTAGAGCAAAATCCCTCATCGTTCTTGATTTGTCCAACAATAGTTTGAATGGCACAATTCCTTCGTGTGTGGGAAACATTAAATCATTGTTAGTTTTAAAACTTGATGGGAACGATTTGAGTGGCATCGTGGATTTACACAAACTCAAGAACTTGATTGTATTATATTTGGACTCCAACAACATATCTTTTATCGGCAGCACCGAGATGAATGCCACTCTTCCAAAACTTTCCTCTTTAAGTTTACGGTCATGCAACTTACAAGAGTTTCCCAAGTTTTTAGCCTACTCAAGCGGATTAGAGACATTAGATCTCTCAAACAATAAAATCAGAGGGAGTATTCCCACTTGGATGGGCAATGATAGCAGAGAATCTGTGAAGTGGGTAGATCTTTCTCACAATTTTCTAACTGGCTTTGAAAACAAGCAGATCAACCTAACCCTGCCCAATTTGACATATCTTGACATTAGTTCTAACTCGCTCAAAATGGAACTCCCTACTCCACCTCCATCAATGGAGTATTACGACATCTCCAACAATAACCTCTTCGGAGAAATTCAGTCTGTCTGTAGAGCAAAATCCCTCATCGTTCTTGATTTGTCCAACAATAGTTTGAATGGCACAATTCCTTCGTGTGTGGGAAACATTAAATCATTGTTAGTTTTAAATCTTGGGAAAAATAAATTTGAGGGCAGGATCCCTCGTCCTTACCAAAAGGGTTGTGCGTTGAAAATTATGGACCTCACAGAAAATCAATTGCAAGGGCTTATCCCAAGATCTTTGGCCCATTGTACAATGCTAGAGTATTTAAATCTCAGTTACAATCAAATTGTTGATGGGTTCCCTCTATGGCTATCAGAGTTGACCGAGCTGAAAGCTGTTATTTTAAAATCCAATAAGTTCCATGGTCCAATAGAAACATACGGGAGGCAATTTAATTTTAGCAATATGCATATCATGGATCTTTCGCATAATGGTTTCAGTGGTGAACTTCCTTCCAAGTTGTTGCAGAGTTTCCATGCCATGAAAGGGATTGGTAGTCAAAATCAGTTCGACTACTACATGCAAGTTGCTGCAGACATCTTTATATCATCCACTAGTGTAATAGATTTTTATGAGGTGGATTATGACATGAAATTGATGAATAAAGGCACAGAAAGGGAATACTCAAAAGTTGCGTATGCCTTTATGGGAGTTGACTTCTCCGATAAAAAATTCGAAGGATGCCTACCCAATTTCATCGGAGATTTGAAGTTAGTCCTTTTGCTTAACCTGTCAAACAATATTTTGACTGGTCCCATCCCACCTTCTTTAGCCAATTTGACAAATCTCGAAACTCTAGATCTTTCTCGAAACAATCTCTCAGGAGAGATCCCACCACAACTGGCACAGCTTACATTCCTTTCATCTTTCGATGTCTCTTATAATCAACTATGGGGACCGATTCCACCAGGGACTCAGTTCAGCACATTCCCCATCGACTCATTCGCCATGAATGAGGGGTTATGTGGACGTCCTTTGCCAAAGAAATGCCCTGGAACTGGAGACACCTTAGCATTACCACCATCCCCTAGGGAGGAAATTGGCAAAGATTCTCCGTTCAACTTGGATTGGAAGTTTGTGCTGATCGGCGCTGGTGTCGAGTTTCTGATCGGCGTCGTGTTAGGGAACTTGATCGTTGACGAGAAGAGCAGGTGGTTCTTACACTACTCCAAGAGAATGGCAAAAGGATGGAAAAGATTGGGAAGGCACTGAAGAGCAAGGAGGTACACATGCAGTCAAATACTCATGGGATATGGTAATCTTTTGTGTGTTTAGTCCGTACTAGATGTGAGTAAAGATAGGTTGTGCAATGTTCCTCTTATTGTAATTTTCTGGATCGGTATTAGTGCTTTGATTATTCTTCTGTGCTCCATGTTTGAACCGATCACCACTTGTTTGTGAAAATGAACGAGTGAGATTGTACATGTATTTCGAGAGGCTTGTCTTTCTGAAATCGATTGCATATACGTTTATCTCATGCCCAGATCGTCATACGTGCATATGATTCGCTAGTCTTGCTTCCCGTTCCTTTTATTTTAAGTCGTGGCCGAGATTTTGAAGTGACTGTGTTGCTTCGTTCTGTCTGTTTGTTCCATATGCCCCCCTGAGTATTTCTGGTTCCGTGCATGTGGGTTGGCCAGTGGATGTGTGTATGACTTCACGTAAGACATGCTTAGCCCTCTGTATGAAGACATGGGTTGGCCAGTGTGTGTATGGGTTCACTTGGTGATTGGAGTTGATCATTGGTGGAGTAAGACATGTTTAGCCCTCTGTATGAAGCTCGTAACTAAATGTCGCTATCAAGCGAAATGCTCCCGTGATTTTGTTGCTTAAGGCGAAGGATGGGTATCAATGGTGAGTGTTCTGTTTTAGGTTGGACATCCGGGTCGTGAATAATGAGGGAACAAGACCAAACCAAGCTTTGTGTGCTGAGGAAATAATCGAGGGAGAGACTTAACCAAGAAGAGACGAAAGAGTAAAAGACGGGACAGAGGGAGATAGGGAAATCTGCTGAAATGCATCTTCTGGGAACGAAGGACCGGAAAACGAATGCTAATAATAATGATGATAAAAATATGCTGGTTGAGAAAAAAGGTCTTTCAATCATTTGCAACTCTCTTTTATCCCCTTATATTGGTAATAGGGACTGAAAAGTCGCTGCAGACTCAGGAAAAATACGTCCAGGTGTCATAAGAATGTCTTTAGACTATGGCAACATACTTGCTGCGTTAGATTCAGGATCATCCTCGCTCGTCATCTCTATGACTGGTGGAAATGAAGTGCCATCACACACAGAGGATGCTGAGCCGCCCCTTTCCTCTTTCCACTCACTTTTGTAACTTTTAGCAACAATTTTTTGTTACGAAATTCCAATCTCCAAAACGTCAATCGAACCTCCGGATAGTTCTAGTGTTGGGATAGAAGGATGTATGATGTATAATGCAGACATGATGTCTACAGGGCTACTCTAGAATTTCAGTGGGTTGCCTTTGTTTGGTAAGTAGTAATTAGTTTAGTGGAAATATCCAAAAGTTGAAAGGACATTTTTGCAATTAACCAAAGTTTCGGACCACCCAATATAAATATCACGGTTTAGTCATGGGGACTTCTCCCCGAAATTGACTAAAAGCGGCCCGTTACACACCTTCGTGATCAGGTGCTCCGCTTTGGGATCTGCATGACCCTCTTTGCGCGTCCCATGCTTATACTCGTTGCATTTATCCTAAGCTCGAACCACGGTCTGTCACTTGGTGAAAATGAAGAGTAGTGCTCTTTGAAGGGTATGGATTGTGATGAATTCAGCTTTCACGTTGTTGGGTTAGACCTCAATAGCAATAATCTCCCTTGTTGACACTTAATTTTTGCCGATCTAGTAATCCACTTTTGACTTAATTTTTAATAAAATTCTCATCAATTAGAAATTAGAAGTTTTATTTTGTTTTATTGAAGAAATGAAATAGATAAAAGGTATAAAAAATGGGAATGAAATGGACGTCGATCGGCCCTGATCGACCGATTCCACGCCTGCTTGCACGCGCACAGCTCCACCTATTCTCTGCCCGGTCAACTCTGAAGCAAGGCAGGTTTCTTGCCTGGACACGCAAAGGCAGAAAAGAGAGCAGGGGAAGCACCGAAGTGGCACCTGCGCAAAGAAAGAAGAAAAAGAAACAAGAGCAGAAAGATGCAAAGAAGAAGAGATAGAGACAGAAGGGGGGAACTTCGGGGATTTCAAGAAAAGGAAAAAGGAGATGGAGGCAGAGAGAGATGGAAAAGGAAAGAAAGCAGAAAGCAAATGAAAAAAGAAAGGGGGGGAGGCGTAACAAAAGGAGGAGAGTTCAGAGGGAAGAAGGAGGCTCTCTCTCTCCACCTGGCTCGCGAAACTTCCCCGCACCGCTGGCCCTTGCTCCCTCTGGTCTTCAGCTCGCCCCTCTCGCTCGGTCTCTCGCGGATCCTCGTCGAAGCTCACTCCCAGCTCACCCTCTCTGAGCTCACTCGCTCTCGGACTCTCTCTCGGCGGGAGTTTACTCTGCGCGTTCTCCGCGGACCGACCCTTGGCGATTCAATCTCTAGTCATTTTCTTTAGATCCACCTCGTTCTACAGGTAAGTTCGTCTCTGTCGTGTTTTATTTCAGCTCGCTGTTATTCATGAGCTCGTTGTGTTTTGTGTTTCTTTGACCCTGTTTCGGTTTAAGTCTAGATTTAGCTTAGGTTTGCTATGATTTTGTTGATTCAGCATCGGACATAGATTAACTTGATTTTTCGAGCTTATGTATTCTGATTTCGGATGATATGTCTTGTGTGTTTATCACTGAGGTGTCGTGGTTTAGATTTAAGTCGGTTTCGTTGCTAAGACTTGATAATCATTGCCGCATTTGATGTGTTTGATGAAATGCTTAGATGAAATCCGAAATACTTTCTCTTTGATTCTTAGCTTAGTTGTGTAGTTTTAGTTGATAACATAAGTCTCTAAAAATCATAGAATCGCCGGTATTTATCTTTTTCTTCGGCGCAATGTTGATCTCGGCTAGCTTTGAACGTGGGCGTGTGCGAGAGCATTTGATGAAGATGCTATGGTAAAGTACGTAGGGGGAAGAAGACGATCTGCGAAAAAAAAAGAAATGAAAAAAGAAAAACTAAAATAGAATAAAAATGGCATAAAAATGGTAAACGGGTGGACTGGATTTAATTGCTAGGGACACGAACTGATCCCAATTGACTTTTGGGCCGTTTGTTTTTTTGTTCTAATATATTATAATATATTATTAAATATTCCGAAAATTAAAAAAGGTTAACTTTTTGCATGGAAAATCCAGCCTACCGTTTCCAAGTTGAACCCGAGTCCCCCTTTTAATCTATAATGTAATATTTTAATAAACAATAAAAAATGATATCTTTATTAAAAATTCGAAAGTTAAAGAAATTGACATTTTGTTTAGGAAAGCTAGTCTTTCCCTAAAAGCCAAATCTTAGCTTCAGATTGAGCCTAGTCTAATTAATCAACATCTCTTTGGAGAAAATTGAAGCTGTCCTTGATGGACATTTAAATGCTTTTGTGTTTATCAGTGCTTCCTAGTCTAAATCGTATGCCTTATCAATTGTATGTGGATGTTTGGATGTATGATTAGATGGGTAGCTTATGATAATTATTTGAGTTATTTAAGTGCACTAGTAAATTTCATGTTAATGGTGAGGACATCTAGTTAATTTGACATGCGCATTGCTGATAATTTGTTCGATTGAATGCATTGAATGATTGTCTAAATGCTGAAATCGAGTTCCATTGAGTTATGGCTCGCGGCAATGATCGATAAGGTGGCCCAAACAAAGTTGATGTCATTAGGCCGATGTCCATTCCGGTCTTACTTTTGTAAAGATTTATAACGATGCCATGTATTTCTAAATACCCGACGAGTCACGGGTTTTACTTGTCTCGTTCTTAGGTAGTTGCACTTAATTACTTGAGTGTTTATTTACCGTATCGTGTTTCAATATTTTGATTATTTAGTTCTTACATTACGTGTTAATTTTTTTTCTAGATTAAGATAGCCTTAGGTTAGAATTGCATGAAAATGGCATTGTAAGAACAATTGCATGAGCACTTAGTGGTTATGGATGACATTCTAGGACTTAAAAGACGAGCAATTGTGCATGATCACTTTAGATCTAACAACCAATTAGTTAGGTACCGAAAGGGCGTTAATAGAGATGTTAGCGTAAATAAGTCCCCGAACTTAGAATCTCTGGTTACATAGGGATCAAGATGACACTCCCGCGTCTTGATCGGTTTCTAGCCGACCCCAATAGGCTAGTGGCGACTCCTAGAAACATTTTAAATTGTGACATAACTGTTTAAAATCAAAAAACCTTAATGTCACGCGTATGGACTTGGGAGAGTCCGAGCTTGAGATTGAGGAATCGAGAGCGAATACCTCTAAATCTACCTTAGTATGTTCCCTTTCACGGGGAGGTTCGGGTAGGTCGCGACATCCCTAATCCCACTAGTCTCTTTAACCTACTCTGTTGGGCTGACCTTCTCCCTGAATTTCTATTGTTTTCAAGGGATTAATGTTCACCCGCAATTCCATTGTAATCACATATTGCATCACTCTTTTATATGAAACGAGTTGATGATATATAACATTTGGAAAGTGTTTTTAATCGGTGATTACGATTTCTTTTTCCCTTGATTGGAGCACTACCCCTACTCTTAATACTGGAGAATGACTCCTCTTTATTAACCTGAAGGCTGGGCAAAAATCTCTCTCAAATTTGGTCTTTGCGTGGGAGAAAAAAAGCGCATATGAGATTCCATTTAAGAGAACTAACTACGCAATTATGACTGCACACGAACCATTGATCACGGCATGCATGAGAATGCGACTTAATTTGTTCCTTAAGGATGTGTGACCATTTTTTCCCTTTGGGGAAAAAAAAAAGATCGACAAAATCCTAAATTTATCGGACTTTTGCCACTTTAGTCTTAATCTTTTGACTTTTCAAATTAAATCCTAAACTTCTTTCGTATTTGCCAATTAAGTTTATTCAACTGATTTTGGTCGGAAATCACCGAGACTAGTGTCAAGCATCCTACGTAACACACCAATGCTAATGTAGACAATTTTTAATACTATTTTTTGTCAAAATTTTAATTAATTTTTAATTTTTCTTTTTTCTATGCTTTATTTTCTTCAAATTTTTTTACAAGTCTAGCTGGCGCGGGCTAACATGGCCGGGTGAGGCCATAGTGGCCCTCATAGGCCATGGGCAAGGGTGCAAACTCTTGCTAGCCAGCAGAGGCTTGCGGTCCTCATCCACACTAGTCGAGGGCCTCTGTGCCCTCGCTTGGATTTGTGTGAAGGCGCGACACCCTCACTAGTGGCCAGTGAGGGTCACGACAGTCACTAGTGACGGCGACCAAACAAAAATACTAGCAATATTAACCAGAAAAAAAATACTAATAATGAATGCTTGGAAATACAATTGAATGTGGTAATTTACACAATATCAAGAATATATAGCGTCAACCGAAAAAAGAAAGGATAAAGTGCAACCGTCCGACATCTTCGAAAAGCATACAAGCAATGGAAATATCTCCTTTATAGTATAATTTTGAATAAGTCATTTGCAAAAATATTTCTGCTCATAATTATCAACAGAACAAATATGCTTCTACAATGATTATTTCCAATTTTCCATACTCAGAGACTGGCCCGTATAGCCCTGGTCTATAGGCTTTTTCCATTTCTTAGAGCCACTCTACCTTCCATCAAACCCCAATGTCTTTTCAGATTTGTGCAGTGCATGAATGGCCAAAGCAGCATGAAGTTTCAACGATCGAAGTGCCTATCGCCGTCTATAAGAGCTTCTCCACGGAAAAACAACTCCACCAAAACGAAGAAAGACAACATAAAAATATGGCACCCTCATTATTCTACATGTTTTGTACTTGGATCGTCCTCCTCACTGCCTTTCCTACTTCATTTGCTAATTCCCTATGTCACGCAGATGAGAAATCTGCCTTGATGGAATTCAAGACAAGTTTTCGAACCAGCGGAGCAGGTTCATTTCCAACACAGCTTGGGCATTATACTGGTTGTGCTTATCCGAAGCTTGAATATGGTCATTAGATGGACATTGAGATTGCTGCTCAAGGGATGGCATTGAGCGCGACGAGGCCAGCGGTCACGTGTCAGGTCTTGACCTCAGTAACAGTTGTCTCTTTGGTACTATAACTTCCAACACCAGCCTCTTTCGCCTCCGCCACTTGGAGTCGCTGAATCTTGGTTGAAATGACTTCAACTCTTCCTAAAAACCACCCGGCTTGGGTAATTTTTCTAGGTTATACTACCTTAGTCTATCTGGCTCTTACTTTACAGGGAAAATCCCATCGGATAGCTCACAACTCTAGAGATTATTGTCTCTTGATTTGTCTTTTGCTTGGGCATCTCTTGAGAATCCCAACATAAGTAATTTTTTCAGAACTTAATTATGCTTAGAGAACTTAATCTCTCTTATACAAGCATGCCACTGTCATTCCCAAATGCATTTGCAAACTTCTCCTCTTTGATGTCACTTAAACTTATGTTCTTGTCAATTGCATGGAGAGTTTCCAGTAAGCATCTTTCAGTTACCAAACTTGGAAGTTCTTAAAACATCAGTGACAATGACAACTTTTCTGGTTTTATTCTGGAACACTATTTGGGGTAATCACCTGAAATCATTGTCTCTTCATACTCGAATTTTTCAGAGAAAATACCCATTTACATCGGAAATCTCATTTTCTTGAATGAGTCACCAGTTTGTGATTGTCATTTTTCGGGTTCGTATCCCACTTCACTAAGTAATCTTGGTCGGCTTGCTTTTCTGGATATATCACTTAATAAATTCCAGGGTCAGATCCCCGCTTCCTTTGCTAATCTTACCCAGCTGTCAACTCTATAACTCCTTTCCAATAATTTTAACGGTGGTATGTGGCATTGCCATGTGAACTTGGAAATACTCACCTATTTGGAACTTTCAAGTATTAGTTCATCTAGTAGCAAGGTTCCTCAATGAAAAAAAAAAGAGAAAACAAAATGTCGAGATTCAATTGGTAACCAAACTAGTCATCCATGTTTTTTACACTTGGCAGGTGTACAGCATATTGGTCCAGTTCAATTCTCATTTGAGAACTTGACGCGGCTGATTAAGTTTGACCTTTCATCCAACTATTTGCAACGTGAAATTCCAAACTCTGTGGGAATTTAAGGATCTTGAATATTTGGATCTTAGTGGGAATAATTTGAGTGGAACCATGGGTTTACACAAACTCAAGAGCATGACAACTTTTTCCAGACTTAACTGTACTTAGAGAACTTGATCTTTCTTACAAAGACATGCCCTCACCTTTCGCAAATGTACTAGCAAATTTCTCCTCTGTGGAGTCACTTAAACTTATACAATGTTGATTGCATGGAGAATTTTCGGTAGGCATCTTTCAATTATCAAATCTAGAAGTCCTTGACATTAGCGGCAATGACAAATTTTCCTGGTTTGTTCCCGAACTACATTGGGAAATCCCTTGAAATATTGTGTATTGAGGGCACAAACTATTCAAGAGAAATGCCTATTTCGATTGGAAAACTTGTTTTCTTGAATGAATTAAGAATTAGGTATTGTCAATTCTTGAGTTTACTTCCTAGTTCATTAGATAATCTTTTTCAGCTTGCTTCTCTGGATATATTATGTAATACATTCATGGTCAAATCCCCGCTTCATTTGCTAATCTTACCCAATTGTCGTATCTAGGTCTTTCTACCAATGATTTCATAGGTGATGTTTAGCACTGGCTTATCAACTTGGCAAAGCCACTAGTTTATACCTTTCAGGTAATATTATATTATGCATAATGTAATTGTACTGTATTAAATTATACGAGCACCTAGGATTTGTGCAGTTGGTTGGGACATTAGGATCTTTTCTTATCGGAAAATGGAGATCACATGTTCTAACCATATTAACAACGTACCAACTGATGTATGTCAAGGCCATGTCCACGAATCATAAGTTTGGGCTTAACCGGTTAATATGTTATCCAACGTGTTTCACAGGCCAACGTGTTTCACAGGCCTAGTTGAGCGCTCTGTGCTCATGGCTGATACTTTAACTGTACAAGTTTTTAAGTTTTTTGTGTTTATGGCTAAGGCTTTACCTGGATGAGATTGCACTCCTATTACCTGTTTATAGAAAAATCAATTTTCAAAGAAACGTCAATCGTGGGCTATTATTTCCATGTCTAATTTGATGTGGATTTTCCTTGAATCTCCGTCAGGCTTTCGCCCAATGCATTATTGATTTTCAATAGACACTTGTTGTGAACATAATTAATTTCAGTTTTAGTTAGATTCATTCTCGCTCTCTCTCTTGCTCTATTATGAGACACGGCACTAATAGAATTTGACGGGTAATATCACGACTTAGAAATGCTTAATAAGTAAGTGACGGGTGAAGTATTCAATGATATATTTGATGGCTAACGCGAGGGACCTGTCGTCTCGATTGCTTACTGAAGCAGATGATAACATTAGTGTTTATTACTGACATCTAACAATTAGTTTTGGCTTTAACCACTCATATATGAGTCATCTAGCAGTGTTAATTTGGTTCTTTTGATTACCAACCTGTTAACCGACACTTATTTGTTGAAGTTACCTACTTTCTATGGTAATATACCTACATTTATTTGTTAAAGTTACAAATCTTTGCACCCGTGGCCGCATGCGATCTAACGGCGGCTACATGTGAAGGGGGAGGAATTTTGAACTAAGTTTAAAGAAAGACCTCCTCCAACGATTCACACCAAGCCTACCAAGGGTGAGGGATTCTTAAAACCACGATTTTTTTCTGTTGTAGAAAATTAACACTGGCGGTGGGCACCGGTGGCTTACTACTGGCGGTGGGGTGCGACTGGGCGACGTCATGCAATCAGGAAGATTTGGAGCTTTCAACAAACGTATCGACAATGTCCGGTTGTGTTGATGAGGGTGATTCGTCATCGTTGTCATCCTCCACCCTTTCGCACTCAGCTGCCGGCCGGTTGCACGCTGCCGCCACCGGCCACACACCATTGCTCAGTCACACATCACCGGCGCCCATAGGTACTAGCTCAAGTAGCACTCCTTATCAGAGTTTTGTTCATAAAGTGTGTTGAGGCATGAGAAAGAACCAATGTTGGGATTTAAATTTGTCCTTTTCCATCAATTTTTTTTGGACAAACGCCCTTAATCCGGCCACTGGAAAAATCTCATTCTTGCTGGCCACCAAGTTCAGACCTTTTTTTTAGGATTGATTTAGGTATTTCATACCCTTATTTAAAATGTTGTCAAAACTGTGCTTTTTTTAGATCTTTGCTTGAAATTTCCTCTTAAACACTTTTTGAGATTTTCATGATTCTATGATTCAATGACTCTTCAAATTACAATGTAAGCTTGCCCATATACCATTGCTTTTTATAGATAATATTTCCAAACGGTCAGGAATGCTTATTTAACTAAGATTTGCAACTATTATTTCTTTTTGTGGATGGAGTAGAGTTGCTTCTTGTAATAAGAAGGTTACTTCAATACTTAATTTTGCTTTGGTTGTATTTTCTTCTTTGTATTGTGTCCGAGAAATATTTTTAAAAAATTCATGAATGAAGTAGTGATAGTTTTGGAAAATTACTATCGGTGGCATTACACCTGAATTGCACTGCTATTACTCTGTTTAACATCAACTTTTGAATAGATTTTGAATGTCTATCTTACATGGATTTAATTTATGTTGTAGTTTATAACTATAGGCAGTCTCAATGCATATTAATTTTCAACTTGCTTTCATTATGAACATAAGTAATTTCAATTTCAGTGATATTTACTCTCTCTCTCTCTCTCTCTCTCTCTCTCTCCTCCCTCTAGAACTAGCCATAATAGGAGTAGGATGTGGTGGGTGATATAAATTATATTCAAATCTTAAGGATATTTAAGCCATGTGCTTGCATATAGCAGCTTTCTTTTCTTTTCTATCTTATCCATCAGAATATCAAAATTGATGTACGGAAGGATAAAAAGCCAAAGACAAATTGTGTATTTGTATGGAATTGATATCGACGATCAAACGGTCTTCTATTTTTTTTTTTGTCCGTCAGTAGGGCAATAGGCCAAATTTAAAAGATAGTGATGTTCGTACTTAATGTAGTTACGCGTGAAAATTTTAATTCGTTGGGAATGAGCTCGGTCTATCTAATGCGTGAGGGGTGTGATTGGTTCTACATTTAGTCTGCAACCTCGATCTGTAAGTGTTGACTCAACGCGACATAATGATGATTGAAGTTGATCGAACAAAGAACAGGCCTGAGCAACTAGACTCGCTTCTTCAGCCATGAATTCTTTTACCACTATCAAATTTTGTTACTTAAGTTTCAGCTCCTCTTTGATAATTCGCTTTGAGGATTAATATTAGGTTCACCATCAATCAATGTAGAAATATTCATACACATTCGTTAATGGATGACTGGCATGTATATGGTTAGAGCTAAACCTATCGGAATCGAGATGTGAGAATTATATATAACCTTTTTTTTTTGCCTTACAAGTGGAAAAAATAGTCAGATAGACCTAAATTAACTCAACTTTGCCCGGCCCTCCATTGAAGTATGGAACCATAATGAGTGTCTTATATAAGAAAATATCTCTCGTCACCGTCTCATTTCTCTCTCACGCGCGGGCGCACCCCATCGATGCACACACGATCCGGAAAATGGAAAAGAGAAAAACATGACAGTGGCACTCCACGATTAGCTAACAAAACATGAAGAACGCTGCTGCTGCCGTCACCGCCGCTGCCGTACTTTCTGGTATCCGTGGGTGCATGTACTGGAGTTTGGAAGGCAACGGCCTCTCCCTTCTCCCCACCAAAGCGGCGCCCCTCCACGACACTGACCACGCTTAGGATTAGCAGCCACCGTTGCCGCTCGCACCACTTTGATCGAACCCCAACGGCATCTCTTTTTGTGGCTGAGTCACTGAGGCTGGCTCGTGCCTTGGGCCGGTCACAGCTGGTTTGCACCTATATGTGACGGACGAAGTGACGAGATCAGCTTGTCACCACTTGATTATTATTCACATGGGACAAGGTGGTTATCCCGTGTTGTGTGAATTAATTGAATCGAAAGGTACATCTCATGTCATAAAATAAAAATAAATGTGCTTCACATGTAATAATTTTATGTAAATGGGGTTCAGTCTATTAGACTCAAGATGATGT
Organism: Melaleuca alternifolia; assembly: GCA_019926035.1. Taxonomy (NCBI): domain Eukaryota; kingdom Viridiplantae; phylum Streptophyta; class Magnoliopsida; order Myrtales; family Myrtaceae; genus Melaleuca; species Melaleuca alternifolia. The sequence continues at coordinate 3,011,989 of JAGKPW010000021.1, read as the reverse complement.
GTGCTTGACTTTGACTACAAGCCCTCATAATTGATAATCGAAGGACTTCGAGAAGGAAAAAAAAAAAAAACCCGTAAGCCGATCCACGTTGAATTGAAGCTTCAAAGTCCACCGGTAAACGAGACAAGGGATGAGTACCGCTGGACTTTTCCGAGTTGGCAGCATCACGGAACTTGGTTTTAAGATGGTGAAATTAGGTGATATTTATTTTATTGTAAAGGGGTTTCTACATAGAGATTAACGCAAAACTTTATAATGATTTTCCCGAAACCAAAGAACACGGAATGGTGACGTATTACTATTACACAATGCCTGCCTCCTCAACTATACAAAAAGAAGAGAATGGAAATGTGAAAGTACTTAAATATAAATCCATGCCTTCGCCTAACAGCTTAAGCTTTTAGGACAGTTGACAGTAGTCTACAAAAATTCACATGGTATCAGAGCAGGAGATCATAAGTTCAAATCTTCATAGGCCCCCATTCTGCCTCCCAAAAAAAATATTTACACACTAAGGCTCCGTTCGTTTCACAAAAAATATAGCATTTTCGGAAAATATTTTCCAAGAAGTCATTTTCCTGGAAAATGACAATATTTTCTGGTGTTCGCTTGAGACTAAAAAATGGACCGGAAAATATTTTCCGCTGTTCGGTAAAGAAAATATTTTCCAGCTTTACCACTTTTTCCTTATATGCCTCAAGCTTGGCAAGACCCATAATTATTAAAATAATTAGAATTTTTCCACCCACCGATATTTTCTTATTTGATTGCGGTAACAAGTGTTTCATTGCACTTATTAGCGGAACAGATATTATTTATTTTTACCAGAAGTATCGATCAGACATAAAGGCAAACATTCGTCACCCTTTTGGCAATTTGAATGTAGCATTCACATTGCAAAGGACCCATCTCTTTCGTCTCGTTGAAGCTTACACAGGTGACACCTGGTGCAGGCGGCTCATCGTTGAGATGAAACAACAAGTTGTTTTATGGGAGATTAGACAACAACAACTGGATCAGAATGAAAATTCATATCAAAAGACTGATTTCTCTCATCTTTTTCTTTTTCATTCAACAGCAAAAAATGGCCAGATTCCCATAAGGAAGTAAACTCAAACCAAAACGGTAAAACCAAATGCACTAGAACAACTCCCTTAAAGGTTATCAACTAAAAATAAACATAGACATGAAGCAACACCATGCGCTCAGAAAGGAGCAAAAACAAAGAAGCAACAACGAAGCTCAATAAAATGTATCACTTTCATTTGCCTAGACAAGTGTTTAATTTTACATGTCATAATCTAGCATAGCATAGTTATAGCAGGAATGACCGTTTCTTTATAGTAACATGTATCCCTTCTACCAAAGAATCAATAAGCTCTTCGGAGCACATCCAGAATGGACTATTGATTCCGAATGTCACTCTCCTGTGAATCATCATTGCCTTGCGAAAAATCAACACTGGTGTAAGTCCTTTCTCCAGGGCCATGCGTCCCGCCATCCCAGTCTCTTCCTCATTGCACTCGCCTTACCTCTTTTTTATGCTCGGTTAGTTCTGACCATTTTCTTTTGACCTTTAACGATGGTTCCTTCATGTGCTCAAGCTGATTCTTGGGGACCTTTACTAGCTTGACTCTCTTCGTGGTCCTGTTATGTGTTCACGTCATCTTGTATTGCTGTGGAGGCTCTGCTAAAGCATTACACTTTTTGAGTAATGATAGGCTTCTCTTCTGAAGATATATTCTGCCACTTCTAGAAAGTTTGTCCAGAACATGAAACAAGCTTGGAGGGTGGTCCAATTTCATCTGCTTGCCATATGTCAAGTTCCAATAGCTAATGGCTAGTATAAAAAAGACAAACAACATAATCAACAGTTCACATAACATATGGATGTTCTATTAGTTTGCCATATCAGCAATTCGATTTGATAGACATCATAATCTTATCATCCAAGGCCAATGACAAAGTCACATCTTCCAGTTTACTCATAGAGTTTAGAAAGGAATCCTAACTGAGCGTGCAGTGACTCCCTATACAGGATCAAGCATCGAAACAAAGACAATTTTAAAACAAACCCTCTTCACAATAAAACATTTCATTCAAAAAAATTCAGCTCAAAAGGAATCCAGAGAGCACCATGCTCCATCACCCTATTTAAGGCGACCACAAGAACCACATAACGAGCGAATGAACAAATCCATTGCCATTAGTCAACAAGCCCTCAAAGATCTTATCTCTAGCATTATGCAAGGAGCAAAAGCATTCCGATCTCTACAGGAAGCCGTAGATACAACAACACCTCCCACAAAATTGCCTTAATTTGGCTATCAAGTATTCATACCCAATACAACATTTGAAAGAAACAACAAATTCCTCCCACAAAATTGCCTTAATTTGGCTATATATTATTCGGACTCAATCCAATATTTGAAAGAACAATTACTGAGCATACAAACCACAACAACTAAATGGACTTCAAGTTCAGACAGCACAGGACAATGGAGAGAGGGAGAGAGAGAGAGAGAGAGAGAAGGAGTTACTTGAAGAGCCGACAGGTGCTCGGTAGTGACAAAATCCGACGACAGAGTCACCCATGAATGTATCGGACTGTAATTGACTCCACCTTGGATCGGATATTCACATCGTGAAGCAAAGAGACGGCCTCAAGAGCTGGACAACAGTAGGCTATGAGAGTGCGGCCAAGGCTGGTGAGGCCCTTGAAGGCGCCGGAGGGGACGGAGGTAAATGGTCTAGAGGGAGGCAAGGTCGGAAAAGGAAGGGACGGCGCCGAAGGTAAATGGTTTGGAGGGAGGCGAGGCCAGAGAAGGAAGGGATAACACTGGAGAGGGAGTTCTTCCGGAGGGAAAGGGTTCGGAGCTCGGAGAGGGAGGAGAGATTTGAGGGAAGATGCTGGAAAGAGGAGGCGGAAGCGCGAGAACCCTAACGAGCGGGATGGAAAATGTTTTCCTTTCTTTCAGAATGGAAAACATTTTCCCCATTTTTAGAATGAAGTTTTTCATTGACGGGAAAACATTTTTCTTGAGAAATCATTTTCCGGAAAAATATTTTCTGAGAAATGAACAGAGCCCTAGTATTGGCAAAAAGACTAGACTAAGTGTGAGGGAGAGTGTGAAAGTACTTAAATATAAATCAACGCCTTTACATAATGGCTTAAGCTTTTAGGATAGTTGGCAGTGGTCTACAAATTTTCACAGAAAAGAATAGCAAAAACACTTTGCCTTGATATAATCACTTGGTTTGGCTTTAAAATTGCATTAGCTGTAAGATCGATGAAGCATTAATGAGGATTTTACAGATGCACGTAATTAACTTGATCATGTAAAACAAAATAAAGCATCTAAACGAGACAGGAAAAAGATGGAGACCACCAATTTGGAAATCAGCAGTCAATTTCGGACGTTTATTCATTTCAAAATCCGAGCTTATCATCGACAGAATTTCCAAGAAAGGGGACAAAACACACATTCTTGGGAACTTGAGGTCCAATTCGCCGTGATAAGGAGAGGAAAACAGTTCGCGAGGAAAATCTCGAAGACCTTAAAATTCTTGTGAGCATAATTAGGAAAGAAAATTCAAATCAACTCAGGAAACTTAGGAGAAGTATGCCGCAAGCTGCTCTATGACATCCATCTCTTGCAAAATGTGAAAAATTCATCATCCCAAGGTGGGGGGTGGTGGAATGAGATACTTGGTATCCCAATGAACGAACCCTAATCCTAAATTAGGAACACCCCTGCCCTAGGGTCCCTAAATTGACCCTCTCAACTCTCGGGCTTCAGTTGGCCTGTCAGTCAACCCTAGGCAAGCTTAGCTATAAATCTCTCATCCCAAGGTCCCCAAGCTCCGCGCAGAAACACTCATTACCAACCCAAATCGAAGAACTCCCCACCTCTAAACTTCTAAGCTAAAGGTAGACTAACGAACGTCATAGGGGTCTAAACAATTTACAGGGTGGGGCAAGTCTACTAACGAGAACCTAATTGCGACTATACGGAATTTATCTAGGCATAACTGATTAAATAAAAGCGGTGCAAAATTTAAATACACAATGTAATACTAGAATTGACTAATTACAATAATAATTTAATGAAATTGAAATGCTAAATGGGCGACTAACTAAATTAATCAAACGCTACGCGAAAAGAAATTTAATGATAAATGACTAATTAAATTAAATTGTAGAAATAAATTAGTTAAACAACTCTAAAATTAAATAAAGGTGTCAAGCCGACACTCCTTTCCCCTCGAGGGGTCCCAATCCTGACCACGCTCGAGCAGAAGTAAACGTACGAGGGCATTTTTCGTAAAACGTGAGATGCCGATCCCTAGGTCGACATAGGTCGAACTAAACCACCTAAGTGGTCAACAATTAACAATTGTCTACTACTGCTAACCAATCTAGCCAATCAATGAAATTGACAAGTAAACAAGGAATCCTAGCCGTTCTACTCTCCCTAACCATTTCTACCCGTTTTCTACTAAAATAGTAAATGCGCCTAATAAAGGTTTAGAGCCCACTCACTTGTGAGTTATCTTGGCTAAACTCCCCTTGCTGCACTCCTGGCTGAACCCAAGGAAAAATTGAATTTCCCCCCCTTTTTTTTTTCCTTTTTCTTTTGTTTTCTCTTTTCTTCCCCTTTTTCCTTTTTTTTTCTCCCTTTTTCCTTTTTCTTTTATTTTTCTCTTTTCTTCTCCTTTTTTTCCCTTTTCTTTTCTTTTTCTCTTTTCTTCTCCTTTTTCCTTCTAGGCCGCGCGAGCTGGGCCTGGGTCGGGCCGGCTGACTGGGCCTGGGCCGGTCGGCTGATTGGTTGGCTAGCTGGCTGGGCCGAGTCGACTGGGCCGGCTGACTGGGCTGGGCTGCTGGGCCAGCGGCCTAGCCCGTCAGCTGCCTTCTGTCTCCGGCAACGGCGGCGGCTCCGGCGACGGCGACGACAACGGTCATCTTCTCTGGTGAACCCCGACTCCGGGTCGTGAGTCGGGTCGTGCATCGGGTCGAGAGGTCTTCTCGGGTTTGGCCGCCGCTCACCATTCTCCGACCAAACCGAAGCTCGAAACCGGTTGAATCTGAGAGCTGCTTTGCCGGCGAGTCGAACGGTGGTGGTGGCTTGAGCTGAGGTGATCGGAGCTGAGAGAAATCCGGCCACGAAGCCGTCGGCTCGTTTTTAGGGTTTCCGAGAGGGTTTGGGGTTTTGAAGCCTCAATCCATGGATTCTAGACCAAACCGAACGAATTAAACACCATGGACAACAACTAGAAGATTCAAGGAATCGATTGGTACTAACCAGTCGAGCTAAGGAGGTCGGGAAGGAGGAGAACTCACCGAGTCTTTGGCTGTGGTTCTTCCTTGCGGTTTTCTGGAAAATTTTCCAGAAAACCCTAGTCGCGGTGCCTCCTGTCGAGGGCTGCCGGCGATGGTGTAGGGCGAGTCGGAGCTCGCAGTCGACGGCGTTGCAGGCTCCACAATGGCACCGGCTGCAAGGCGAGAGGAGGTCTGAGATCGGAGAAAATCGAGCTCAAAATGGGGAGGAAGCTCGGTTTATACCGAGCGAGGCAGGTGGGAGGCGAGCTGAAAATCAGCTCGCCGACGCCACGCGGCAGCCTCCCACGGGCTGCCGTCCCCTCTGGCCAGTCGGTGGGTGGCTGCAGGCTAGAATGACCGGTGAGGCGACCCGAGTAGTGGAATGCACAGTGCATTCCACCTGCTCGACAGAATGCCGCAGAGAAGAGAGAGAAAAGAGAGGGGAGCGGCTCGCGCGTGTGCCGTCTGGTCCGACCCGGTCGAACCGGCGGTTTGCACAGTTGGGCCGGCCGGTTCGCTGGCCGGTTCGGAATTTTAAATTAAAATAATATATTTTAATTCCCGAAAATTGGAAAATTGCTTTAAAAATTCCTAAAAATTCAGGAAATTTCTGGAAAAATCTAATATTGCAGTTTTTGACATTTTGGGCCCAAATAAAATTTCCAACATAAATTTTCATTAAATTCAAAGCCTTTCACAATTTTCGCGAAATAAAAAGGAAATTACTGAATTTCCCTGGAAATTCCTATTTAGCCAAAATCACGACCCGAACCCGAATGCGGTCATTACAAGAGTTATAGTTAGTTTAGCAAATAAGAGTAATAATTATTTCCCATAAAAACTTATTAAGGTCACCCCCAAAAAATACTAAATATTTTGAATTCTTTACCACTCCTAACATTATATCTCTCCGCCTCTTTTTGTCATCATTGAAGACCGGCCGAGGATTCCGTTGGAATGGTGGATTTGCCATATGGTTAGCTGCTAAACGTTACGAAGACGTATCACTCTTCCAGGTGTCCCGTGTTAACACTTAGCTTCAGAATATCCAATGACGTTTTTGTCCTCGAGGTTAATGTTAAAAGTGAGTTTATATCTTGTGAAATTATCTATGCTCCTCAATTTTGACCTTTTGTGGATTAGAGAGCAATGCATGGCAACTGTCTTTTGTTCCCTTTGGTGTTCTTTTCTAGAAACGTTCTCTAAGTTATTTTGGGTTTAATTAATAGCGAAAACAGAATATGACTGTAAAAGAAGATGAGTGATTAAGAAATGAGTTATTGCCGATCACATTATCTTGTAATTATTTAGGAAATGTATTTTAATTTCATGGTTCGATTCAATGTGGTGATATCACCATATATGACTTATAGAATGCGTCTCAACAAACAATTATTTTTAAAGAATGACAGACGGGATGTTTGTCACGAATGAAACCAATTTACCTCAAAACTAAAGAAAGTGTGTATCACATGGATATATCGTTAAAAAAATTGAAGATAATTTTATTAAATAAAACCTTAATTTCACTTAATTAAGAGACGATTTTATATAATTGATAATATGTCACCTCTCGTTTATAGTAATTAATATTTTTTAGCCAAGCTAGCCAAAGGCAGGAAAAAACAGCCTCAACAACAATTGGGGCGTAGCTGGAACTTATCGTCTAATGCAGAAAGGTCAAAGCACGTAACATAATTGATTTATACACTAAAATTTTTCAAAGGACGTTAAAAGAGAGCATAATAAGATCATACCGATTTACTGCCGGCCGGCGGTGGTCCCCCACCCCCCTCCGCGTGTCACCTACTTGACGTAATGATGTAGAGAGAGAGAGAGTTGACCGGTTGACTGGTCAGACTTGACTCGGTCAACCCGGATGCGGATTATCAAAATGCCCCTAGGTGAGAATTCAAAATTCTTGAGTCAAATTGCAAATATCCAAAAGTTGGGAGATCTTTTTTGCAATTATCAAAAGTATGAGAACTGTCCCGAATGAAATTTGATGGTGTCCGGGGAAATTCCAGGGCCGATGAACCACTAACTAAACCCAAAATTTTACACTTTAAGGCTCCGTTCGTTTTACGGAAAATATAGCATTTTTGGAAATGATTTCCTAGAAATCATTTTTCGGTATTCGTTTGTTAAAAGCAGCCGACTCACCGGCCACAAGTGAGATTGAGGCACGTTGTAACAGCAATATTTAAAGGTAAACGAAAAACACATAAAATGTTTTTCCCTTTCAGAAAAACGAAAAATATTTTTTCCACTTTTGAAAGTGTTTTTTCCATTGGTGCAAACCCATTTATACGGAATGGTAAAGGGGCCCCGAAAAATATTTTTCTGAAAGTTATTTTTCGTGAAAAAAACGGAGCCTAAACCTCAAAAATGGCCAAAACGGACCGTTACATTGGCTTTCCTAAATTGATATAGGCGTGTTCGGTATGAGAAACAAGGATCCCAAAATATTCGCCAACTCCAACATAAGATACAAACAAAACTCATTTAAAAAAAGTAGTTCCACACTTTTCATGAAATTCAGATATGCTATACTCTAATTTGATGTTGAACATGCACTAGAGTTCAAGAGAAGTCTTTTCATTATTTATATTTTATTTTTTTGGATTTTAGCAGCCAGTTCGTTGTTCGGTTGAGTTTTCGGGCACATCGCTTGTCCATGAGGATTTCGGGTACATAAACTCTCCTTTCCCATTTAAAAGGATTTCATCTAACCTTTTCCTCCAATCCGATATTTTAATCATGGTACGATACGTATAGAATTATCACCTTTTTTGTAATTTTAACTAATTTTTATTTATCATATTAAAAGATCCATTTTTCTTAGTGTCAAGTTTGAAAGAAAAGTCGATAGATTGTATCGTAAACCGAAACAAAACGATCACATAAAGAAAAAAAGATGACACACAAATTTATCTAAATTTATCCCAGAATAGAACTACATCCTAATGACATCAATGGAAAAAAAAAAAGAGTAACCTGCGGTTGGACGTCATTTTCTTTCGCTTTCTAATAGAAGTTCAATGACTAGGTTGAAACTCAATTGAGTTATTGAGATTACAAATGACTTCAGCTAACAAGTTTTGTATAATTAGTGTATATGTTATACTGTATCCCATCATACATCGTATAATCCTATTTACATCTACAATAGGCCAGTAATATATAATTTTTTCGTGATAAGGGAAATAAATTCATGATCTACAAGAGGTTATTTGAAGTAACCCGGTATTGTACATACCCAAATACCAGCCTCATTATACAATAGGATTGAAAAACGGGAATACAAAATTGTCACATTGAAGTCAACATTTGGTGTGATAATGATCAAGAGATAATTAAAAAGGAAAAAGAGAATGATTAATACCTATTCATCGAAGATAAGCTTTTTTTCCTATCAATTTTGTTGCTGAATAGCATAAAGACTTTAAACAAGACAAGTCAAGTTGCATAGTCCGAAATATTCGTGCTCCCGGCAGAGTCATTTGACAAAAGGTATTTAATAACGTCCGAAAGAGAGGAACGAATAGCTAACTGAATATGTCGCCCTTTTCCTTGCAGGGCCAAAGCATCTGTATAATTCTCTACTTCTCTGAATATGTGCTTAGTTTTGTATTCCCGCAGCTCCCTCGGCAAGTTCCTGCATTCAGCCAAAAGTGGTTCCTTTAGTAAATTACGCCTATGAGTGCCCGTACTTGCTTGAATGACAGAATGGGCACTCATTTCATTGGCCAATTCTAATGTAATGTCATGTCTTAGGGTCATTTTTCTGCCTTTGATGTGTTTGCTGTTTGTTGGAGCTTTTTGTAGTTCTGGCAAGATTCATGCTTGTTGATAATTCATTTAATCATGTATAATTTGTCATTAATTTTATACAAAATGAGGAGATGAAATATTCCAATTTGAAAAGATTTTCCAATATATGATTACGAGCTTTTCTTTTTTGTGATTTGATGACTAGGAATGCTTTTAGGCACTGTAGAATGTCTCATGGTCGTTAATGTAAAACATGGGCAAAAGTCTAAATTGATCATGTAATAGCCAGTCATTAGGAAAAGAATCTTATCTCAACTTCAGAGTACCTCAACTCTTTTCTTTAAATAATACAAAATTTTGTAGCTCAAAGCCCCTGGTTAAGTGCATTAACTATTGGGAGTCATGCCTGTGATTATTTTCTCTTATGCATTATCTCTGTTGTCAAAGTTGAAGTGGCCATCTCATAGTCTCAAATAGTGGTATAAGCCAGCCGATTTGGACCGTCTCTTCATTTTCTTTTTCCTCTTTTTCGAATACTTTTTTGTGATAAAAATAACTTATCAGATCGGCAAAATTAGGTCTTAACAAGTGGTGGCTGGAAATAGCTTGGTAGTGGTGGACTGATGTAACACACGGTGGTGCCTTGGTTTTGTTCAAATTGAAGGTGTTATTCATTTGATAAGCCTTCGAAATGTTATGGGATAAAGGGGCCAAGAGCAAGTAACATGGAGGGGTTAATTAGGTTTAATGAGTTTGGACTTAAGTTAGTTTAGATAGTTTCGACTTGTTTCAATTTTAAGAAGTTAGGGTTTGGGCTAAGTTTTGCTTGTGTTTAGAAATGGGCTTGTGACTTACAACTAAAGACGGCTTGATTAATGAGCCCACTTGGGACTTTACCACACTCTACTTTTCACTCTCTCATTTATTATCGCTTCTGATGTGCTTGTTTGCATTCTTCCATGTCATTTCTGGGATTGAGTTCCTCATGTTTTGTTTAGTCTAGTTGGGTGGTTAGGCCACACTAGGATCATAATAAGCACAAAAAACATTGCATGAATACTTATAATGGGCAAGAACTTTAGGATTCAAATTTTACAAAAGAAAAAAAAATGTGTGGACATTCTAGTTGATTGAATATCAAGTTTAGCTACTTAAATAGCACTAGTTGGATAATTGATTCAATCAAATCCTCAGTCCTAGGTTTCTGTGCGCAGGAAATGAGGAACAATCCCAATATTCACCTAATTTTTAGTTGAGCTCATTAGGCTAGTGGCGACTCCTTATATAAAATTCTCTTAACTTTAATCGAACTAAAATGAAAATTCCAACGCTGCACGAGGTTAGGGCTTGGAAGGGTGATATTGGCTTCACATCCATTCTGCCCGACAGATCCTCATTTTGGAGGGTCATGACAACTTAAAGACTTGGGAAGACTTCTTTGGCTCAAATAGGTGTCACCGCTAAATTATGCATTATCGGCTAGTTCAAATCTAAGGCTATGCCTTATGGTCATATTTTTGTTCTCGACGTATTTACTGTCTATTGGGAGATTTTAAAGTTCCTATGAGATTTACACTTCTTTGTGATTGATCTAGTTATGTATAATTCGTCATTCATTTCATATAAAACGAGATGGTGATATATAAAATCTGAGATTATTTTTAGTCTATGTTTACAATTTTCTCTTTTGTGATTCGGGGATTGGGAACACTCTTAAGTGTTGGATATGTTTGTTTGTAAAACAAACATTTAAGGCACTTTCCTTTTCCCACATAGGAAAGAAATGAAAGTTTTGGTCACTTTAAATATGAGTGTATTTTACTATTTCATACAATGAGAAATGGGCTTGTGGGCTAAACCTCACTATACCCGCATGCGAGTGCGCGTTTAATGACCCACTTGGCACGCTTGCGCGCCGCGGACCAAATTAGCCTAAATCATTTTTTTTTTCGAAATTAATTTTTTTTTTAATTTTACTCTTTTAACTTGTGACTTTTCAGACATAACTTGATTTATGACTGTTCGGGAAGACACAAAGAGGTGTGTCCGAATTGCAAGTCTTGAACACAAAGAAGTGTGTATGATTTTGGCAGTTTAGGCACCAAGAGGGGTATTCAATTTGACACATGTATATTGGTTATTTCTGTTCTGTATTAAGATAACTTCCATTGCGTTTTCTTTAACAACAAAAATACAGCCTTGTCTTCAGTTGTTTTGTAGAGAGTTTAAGGAAATTATCTGGAATTGCTATCCACTAATCTCAAGAGACTTTATTGTATCATGAAGGGAATTTGTCAGAAACCTATAGCAACTAAGTGGGGTAAATTGATCCTTAAAGAGAGTGATTACACGCCTCAAAGTCCAACTTTATTTTGATTCCATTCCTTCCCATACAAGAATTTTCCCAACATAAAGAACTATAGAATTACTCGTGTTCGTCAATGTAAAAGATGGGTAAAAGTCTTGGCAAATTCATGTAATTTATTGTAGCCGGAAGAAGAATATTTGCCCAACTTCAAAGTCTCCCGACTCTCATATTTACATAATATCAAATTTTCATCAGTTGCCCACAGATCTGGTTTACTGCATAGCGTGTCTGAAATACTGAGATCATAATTACCCAAATATAAAGCATGTACCCTAATGCCAGTGACAAGATATTCTCTCTCTCTCTCTTTTCACTTTATGAAATTTTTGGGATCACGCATGTCATGGAAAAGCTAGAGGAGATTGTAATGCCGTAGCTATTATTGTTAGAAATTTTGTAATGCTGTGGATAAATTCCCACGCTACTCCAAGAGAAAAGCAAAAGCATGAAATAGATCAGGAAGCCACTGATTTGATCAGGAACTATGCATCACATATATCCATGTGAAGATTATTATATATCTTCTAGTATAAACTGAGAATGTTTATAAAGGAATTTAGATCTTGTCAATTCATAATTCCCATTAGCTATTGTGGAGACGCTATCATCTCCTTGGATATCTTATTTTTCTAACTGCTTTTTTCTCCCGTCGAGAATCAACTAATATCGTCATTTTTTGCTGAGTGGCATTAGTTTGACGTCATGACTGGTATGGAAAATCTAATTTAGGAGATTTAACTCATTCCGAAAATCTAGCTTGGAAAGTTAGTATAGATCGAGAAATAGAAACAAAAGACCTCAATAAGTGATTCAATCTTGAAATATGATAATAATAAGGACATCATATTTGTCACGAGTTTGAGGTGTAATAATACCCGAACGACTGTTGATTTGGAAAATTTCGATTGCTGCCGCCGTAACGAGGAAGTCATCGTTGGTGCTCAACGAGGAAATAGCAATCGGCCAGCATCGGGGAGTTTTGCCTTCAGCGAATTGGCCACTTTCTTATTGGGGATCGTTGTGTGATTCGTGAGGCTGTGGGCGTGTGCGTTTAATTTCTCCAAGGACGCCTTCAGAGGCCGCACAGTGGAGCTTCTTCGGTCGCACACGGTGATTTTGTGCAATGTGAGTTCTACGTTCAATCATGTCGTTTATATTTGAATACCGTGAGTCTAAAACTTAATTTGGATATGAGAGACCCTCAAGCTTGAGCGATTGTAATTTTGATTTTATAATTATTAATTGATTATTTGCTTCTAAAGTAGTTATCGACACTACAATCGGATCATGTAAATATCACATGCTCCTTTTTTTCCTAATTTCACGAGTGATTTTAGCGTCAATTTGATTGCAAGATTCTATAGCATAAATTATTCAACATAGGGGATCCCTTGTTATTATTGTCATCAATTTAGTTTATGAAGAGCTTCTTACTTGGATTTAGATGGACGAAGTGATGAGTTTGGGGGCACCGAAGTCATTGTAAAGTAAAAACCAATACGAACGTCTTCTTTTTTTGGGTAAGTAAAATTTACTAATATTGGTACAAAAATTTCACACTTCAAATATTAATAACGAATACTTGTCATTTCGATTGAAAGTTATGCTAATTAAGACACTATCAAAAAGGCACAATCGTTCGACATCTTCAAAACCATACAAGAGATGGAAATTCCACCTTTATATTTAACTAAAGTTCTGAATAATTCATTTACGCAATAGAATTCTACTGATAATGATTAACAGATAAATAATGATTATTTCAAGCAATCCATATCCTAAGACTTGAACCATGCATAGCACGGGTCAATAGGCTTTCTAATTTTTTAGAGCGACTCTTTCTTCAATCAAACACAAGTGTCTTTTCAGATTTGCATAGTGCACGAATGACCAAATCAACATGAAAGTTCAACCGCGAAACATGACAAAAACTTCTTATACGTCAATCTATAGGATGGGCAAAAAGTCTTCTGGCGAGTCTCTCAAGTTTGGATCATATGTCGAAAAGAAAAATATAAGATGTCGTTCATGAGGACCAACTATGCAATTATGACTGCACATGAACGGTCAATCACGGCACGCATGAGAACAACCTAACTTGTACCTTTTCAATGTATGGCCATTTTTTCTCTTTTAAAAAAAAATTGCCTATTTGCTTGTAATTCTTTAATATTACTTAGAAAAAAAAGGGAGGCTTAAGCAATATGTTGAAATTGAACAACATCTAAAGCAAGATATGCGCACATAGTATCTTCCATATATAATTATCATTTATCGTTACCTTAGTTTTTCATTTTAATTGGACATTCAATTATAAGAACCTTGGATTTTCAGTTAATTTTATATTCAATTGGAAGAACCTATGTGAATAGTGATACATTAGGAAGCCAAGCAGTTAAATCAATAGAATGTGCCTCTTATGTACACCCAAAATATCTAAATCTTTCACTTGTTCATACCTGGTGATATCTCGGTCAAATTTTGGGTCAAAATTAAATTTGCCCCTTTGATTAGATTGGAGGTAGGTTATTGACGCTCCAATTGAAGAGTTGATAAAGAATTACTATTTTAAACCTTTGAAAAGAACGCCTAGGTTTTGGCACCCATGAATGAGGATGACTACTTATGTGAACATGACGAGTCATTCAAAGAAAAATAGTGAGCTCAAAAAGACTTTGACATTTTGCCTTTAGTCGCCCCAAGGTCTTTTCACATAAAATTATGGGGTGGCTAAGAAGAAACCACAAAATCCCTATTCGTAAAAGTTATGGCATCGCTCTCTCCTTTGGCTCTTTCATGACATGTGTGCTCTTAATCAAACACAAAAATTTGAAAAAAGAAGAAAAAGACAATATCTAGTCAACGTCCTTAGGATAGATGCTTTATACTCGGATCTTTTTTTTTTTCTCTCAGTTTTTCATTCATGCTTTGCTAATCCATTGCATCATGCTGATGGGAGCTCGACCTCTATATGATTGAAGATGAGTCTCGAAATCAACCGAGCATATTACATTGCGTCAATCCTAAACTCAAACCATATTACATTCGTTACTCACTTTTGTAACTTTTAGCAAGAATTTTTTGTTACAAAATTCCTATCTCCAAAACGTCAATCGAACCTCTGTATAGAAACTTAACTTGGATGATTCTCATCTTGGGACAGAAGAATGTATGATGTATGGTGCAGAGATGATGTAGAAAGACTTTAAAAAAGACAAGTCAAGTTACATTGTCGGAAATATACGTGCTCCCGGCAGAGTCATTAGAGAAAAGGTCTTTAATAACATCCGAAAGAGAGGAACGACTAGCAAACCGCAGATGTTGCTCTTTTCCAAGCAGGGCCAAAGCATCCGTATAACCATCTGCTTCTCTGAATATGTGCTTAGTTTTGTACTCCCGCACCTCCCTCAGCAAGTTCCCGCATTCTGATGTGCTTGTTTTTACTCTCCCATTTATTATCGCTTCTGATGTGCTTGTTTTCATTCGTCCATGTCATTTCCGCAACTGAGTTTCTCATGTTTTGTTTAGTCTAGTTGGATCATGGATGCCTATAAGAAACCTATGGAAACAGTGACCCATCAGGGAGTCAAGCGGTTAAATCAACAGAATGTGCCTCTTATTTTACACCCAAAATATCTAAAATTTTCACTTGTTTGTATCAATAGATATCCAGAATCAAATTTCGAGTAAAAAAGAAGAAGAAAAATGACCCTTTGATCTGATTGAAGGTGGGTCATTGACATTGAAATTGAAGTGTTCATGAAGAATTACTTTCTTAGACTAGGCCTTAAACAGACCAAATTAAAGTTATATGCGGAATCATACTAGTATAGTTTAACTACACTACTTTATAAGACCAAGTTTGTCTTGCTTTATTATAATAAGCAAGACTGTTTTCCTTAAAGAAAGAACAAAATGCTGGCTGTGGTCGCCAGGACAAGCTTTCCTGGAAAGAAAACTAAAAGCATAAACACAGGCAAAGAAGACAGCTAACGTATTTGAGAATGGAAAAGACGACAATTGTCACTAACTCAGAATATTTAAACCACTCGTTTTCTTTTTTCACTCTTAGTGGCACAAATAGAGTAAAAAAGATGATAACTAATACAAAAAGAAGATATTGCAGTTGAATTTATCTTAATCAAACTTTTAATATTAAATTGATGGGTTAACTTTGTTTTTGATTTCCACTGAACAGGGATGGACATTAGTCATCTTGATCAAAGGAACAGATATAGGGATATCAGTGTATTCCACATGCTCACTAACGCGGACTTGATTCTAATTGTGCTGACATGAACCATGCCTAAAAATTTCCTCAGTCGAGAAATAACCTTCAAATAAACACTGAAAGCACAGACATCTCTTCCACAATTAACAAAGACTCAAGGAAGCAGTCCTCAATGCCCATATACCCCAGAACACCTACTCCAAACAGACTATGTTACTCTGAAAGCCGCCGATAGGTTCATTGCCAGGAGTTGACGCCGATAGGTTCATTGCCAGGAGTTGAACAAGTTTTTGGGTAAATAACAGAACAACGTTGAACCAAACAAATCGAGTTTCATCGTCAAAAGCATATGTACTCCCAGCGGCATCTACGCATAATAAAACAAACTGCAGAGGTTGTTTCTTTCCAAGTAGGGCCAAAGAATCCGCATAAATGGGTAACATCATTGTCAAAATTCGAAACCCTACGCATAATAACATCATTGTAACTTTAATGAAATACACATTAAGATGACTTTTATCTTCGAGAGTTCTCAGTGTCGAAAGCTTGCAGATAAGCCTAGCTCTGGCACTATCGATTGAAGGTTCAGGAATTAGCAAAGTTGGCTGACTACTGAATTTCTGGAAATGAATGCCGCATTGAAGGTCGAGCAATGTGTCCTATGTTCATTTGGCTCCCTAAAAATTGGCGTCTTTAACAGAAAAGACTTTCTTATCCAGCCCTGCCAACACGCTTTGTTTGGAGAGCATTTTGAGGATAAATGGTGGTTATTTATCATTACTCTTTATCTGGCGTTTTGAATTGTATAATATCTATGGGTCTCAATCCTGTGTAATATGGTGCAATCAAGCTCACCCGACAACAAGCAATGCATTTACGTATAGAAAAATGCACTCTCCTTGATTGGATTATAGTTCGTTTCATCAATGGACTCGAGAAAAGGAAAAAATATATTGCAAATATCGAAGTTGGACCAAACATTTGAAGAAAGGAAGTTGCCCCATGACAACTCATTTTGTCCCCCATGACCAAACAAGTGCCACAATGGCTTGAACACATCCATGACAAGTCTTGCCTAAAAGAAATAGATTCTGCAGCACCTTGAAGGCCGTTTCTGAACTTTGAGGACAATCTTCCACCATATAAGCACCTCTAACTTTTGTGATCCCACAAGTGACTTCGGGCCATCATCAGTAAATCCTAGGCACTTTACCATTCACAAGGTCCGCAAAGCATGTGTAATAAGAAGTACATGGAACTTCATAATGAGCTGAGATCTTTATAATGACTACTTGAAGAAGCACCCTGCAGCCTCCTTCTTAGTTGTATAAGAAGTACATGAAACTTCATTAGAACAACCTAGCATACCACATTCCTATTCTAACTAATGCTGAACCACACCATGCAACAAAACTAGTTATCTCTTCCAGTTTTTTTTTTCAGCTTCATTGGTCAAACATCCACTTGAGTGAAGAGTTACCCCCTGAAACCATCAAAAGAAGTGGGAGCTCAATAGCTAGATATAACACTTGTAATCAGATGAGATAAAAAAAAAAAAAAAACTAACCTCATCTTGAGCCGAATCGTCATATTGTGGAAGCATTTTCTTCTCTAATGCAGGATCATCACTGAATCCAAAACAATGTCATATGCTGATAATAAGTTGAGAGTATGCATATACAACTACGGATAAGACTATTTGGCTTACTTGTCATCATAGATTCCAGTTTTCTTCTTAGCATCATAGATTCTATTTTTCTTCTTGGCAGCTTTGTAAGCTTCATCTCTGTTGCTTGATAGACAAATTAAAAAATTAAAAAGAAAAATTGAATTTTCGCTGAATTTTATGAATCACCCAAATGCTATCACTCAACTAGCGAGGAGAGAAGAAATGCGACCAAAGACCAAATCCTAGTTTAATCCTAGGGGTAATGGCACAATGTCAGTAACTCTCTTGATGAGCAAATAATATCACATTTTTTTTTCAGATACCAAAGACCAAATCAAGAGACCATAATCAAGCAATAGCCGGATATAACGTCAATTTGAAGAGACAGCAATTTCAATTACATGAATGTGCTCTCACAACTGCAATGCAAGCCCGATATGCACATCCCTTGCGCCTTCTCAGTAAAAGCAACATCAGTATAAGCCAGAATATATCTTGAGTACTAATTGTGGATTTCAAACTAAGCAACACCAATATGGCTAAAAAAGTTGAATAAGTCCACTCTTCAAGACTGCAATCCCCTTGAGCAGCAATTAGGAATTTTATGATTGTTAAAAAACTTCAATTGCATCCCAAATAAACAAGCTACCGTGACTGCATGAGCAATAGAATGCAAGTTGTATGAGAAAAGTTTGCTTGTTTGCAAGTTGTCCAGGATGTTGTTACATGAGGCGCATGGAGTGCACTGCTTGTTCGCACATACACAAAAGGCGAGTTCTAAAATAAGTCAAACAATCTTTCGATTTATATACAGTGAAATAAAAAATACATCCAATAATTTCCAAGATCCTAAACTAAACAGACAACTTAAACTAGTTTTGACCCAACAAGCAGAGATGCTACCCAAATCAACAAAAAGCAGTAACCTAACAAGCCCGGAGAAAAAAGAAGGGTTCTCCAGTTCAGAAAGAAAATACAACAAAAATTGCCTAGGCCAACACATAATTAATCAAGTGGATACCTTCATCAACCTCGAGACCAGAAATAAACCCTTCTATTTCTATAACCCTACTTTCCTGTGATTCTCCAGTCACAAGACTTCGATTTTCTGCATTGTGTGTGCTTGGAATACTAGTGGCTCAAAGGGCTATTGCTTTAGGACTATAAGCGCCCTCCTCTTCTTGCTACTTTAGAGCCAATTTCCTAGCTTTCTCTAAAGATTTATAAAGATCTTCATCGCCATCAGCAATGACCATGTTGTCATCATTCTCTGTCTTAACAGGAAGAGTTAGCTCTGCCTGCAGTGACCTAGATGTCTCCTCAGCTTTAGCAGATGTCGCCACTTGAGAGAGATGGCACGACCATAGAAGATGTCGCTGGGGTTCCCAAGAGACCGATGCGAGCGAAGACCTCACGCTCGATCGCCGCGTCAGAAACAGCCGAGATTTGGCTCCATCCATGGCACGCCGGTGCGATCGTGCATGCGAGAAAGAGAGAGAGGAGTCAGCTAATGTGTCATCGCCGTCGATGGGGCTCTGAATGCGACGGCGGAGGCAGAGGCGAAGGGGGCCCAGGACCCAGCAGCTGCAACTGGCGGCGCTGTTGAGGGGGAGGCGACATGCAAAAGGCAAATCTTTGCAGCATATGCGACTGGCCAGGTAGGGGTGGGGTGGGGTGATAGGGAGGAGAACTAGCTGGAGATGGAGAGAGCGCGTGCAAGATTGCCGATCTTCTCTGGGGGCAGAGCTAAAAACGCTTGAAACATGAGGAAATCCTTTCTTTCGCGGGCGGAGGAGAGAAAATAATTTTCAAAATGAAAACATACTTATTTTTTACCTTTTTTTCCCGACGGTCTGATCTCAGCTGTCGGATCAGATCCGACAACTGAGATTAAAACCTAGTCACCCCTGATCCAAATCCTCAAGGCGGAGCAGCAAAAAAGTGCAAAATGGGTTGGAAATGTAACCGACCACGTCTCGAGGTCGCAACACCCTTGAGAGAGAATCTCACTCGGTAGAGCCGCCGCATTCATAAGCCTCGGCTTTCTTGACGGAGCCAAAAGAGGTTGAGCCCTCTAGGCTTCTTTTTATTCGCGCAGTGATCAGGTGCAAATTTGTTGGATCTTAAGGCATGGTCGTAGCCCGTGGGCTCTTGAAATTGCATCGGACTTGGATCCTGCCATTAGCTTCTAACTCAATACTTCAATTTTCTTCTTTTCTTTGGTAAGGTCAATATTGCAATTTTCCTTTTCTTTTTTTTTTATCAATCTTTTTCTTGGCTTTTGATACTTTGGGCAAAATTGCCAAGTCACGATTCATTCGCCCCATGACATGACAAAGCCATGGGAAACTGAGTAATATTCAAGACAATAACAAAACTAAAAAAACAAAAAAACAAAAACAAAAACCGAAACTCATCATTCCATAGTAATTTGGTTCAGTAGACAAAAAAAATGAACCGACATAATAATTTAAATGAATAATTTATGTATGAATGACTAGTCGAGATCAATATGATAAATTTTTAAACAAGTTATTTTAATTTTGAAATTTCTATACCATATATAGTCGACTTTCCAATTTGATATTCGCCTTCACTACTCACCGTTACCTCACTTCAACACAGAAAAATAATAAGTATCACACCTTACATATTCTTGATAATTAAAATCCGATATCTCCGAAGATCACCTAACAAATCTCCTATTTTACAAGCGCATCTCGCTTTTAAAACTCAACTCACTTTTTGGGGAAAAAAATTGTTCGGGGATAGTAGGGGTATGCATGGTCCAGGGCGGTCCGGTTCCTTGCCGTAACCGAGAACCGGACCAATGAAACCGGTCGGTCCGGTCCGGTTCTTGGGCGGTCCAATGGGACCGGGAAAAATTAAAAAAGAATGTTAAACTAAAGTGAAAATTATTTACTTACACCGGTAAAAATGCACGACTCTTTTAGCCCCCTTGAAGTCCCCTTGCTTTCCATAAGCAGGTCCATCTCATTAATCTATAGTGTCCCGTAAGTTGGTGTTAGGCACTCCAGTGCACCCAGCTAATCCAACAGACTCGTGATAGTCTCCCCATTGAGCACAACCAAACAATTTCCACGGTAAGAGGTAACTAGGGATTACCCAAAAGAGCAGAATTTGGTGGGACTCAGGCCTTTTCCTTCAAACTGGTTGTCATAATCATCTTGACAACCCCCAAGATCACATCTTGCCCATTCAACAACTCTAAGAAGGCCATGGCCAATAACTTGTACAAATTCCTTTAGAAGTATAAACTAAAATTAGAACTGAATTCAAAAGCATTTTAAGTTGCTACTCACATTTTACAAAGGTAAAGAAAAACAAAGAGAAAATGAAGCAAAGACAGATCATTCCATAGTCTTAGCTATCCTAACCCAGAACAGCTTTGGACAAATAGGCAATGCCTTTCTCAGAGACGGCCAATGCAAGCTGCAGCCAAGCTCCATGAAAAAGCTTCACCAAACCATGCTTCAATACCCTTTCTAGTTCTTTATTCTTTTTGCTTGAAACTTTTTCTTAGTTTGTAATTCTACAACCACATAAAACTCTAGCAACAGTTGTTCCATTCTCTTTTTTTGTGTTTTTGTTATCATACCGACTTCCACTTTTCTTACCAAAAACCCTTACAAAAAAAAAACTTCTTAGCAAAAACAGAACCCAACTTCTCAGCTAAACTTCGGATGGACAATTAAACAAACATGTGGTGCGCGAGTGAGAATCGGTTGGTTTCATGGCAAAGCGAGACTGAATCTTAACATATGTTGCACAATGCGTGAGCAGGAAGTGCTAGTAGCATGCAACAAACCACGAACAGGGACTAGAATTCACTTGCAGTGGTGAAAAACCACCGTGAACCGAGGGAAGAGTGAAGATGCAGAGATATCCTATTCACTCAGTTTAAGGGCGGAGGCCGCCAGACGCGCTCAAAAAGGCGTTGAGCCAAGTCGCTGCCAGGTCGCAGGACGCCCGAACCGTGACCCTCGAGGAGAAGAAAAACAGATCGTGTGGTGGCTTACCGGGGAAATGACGAGGACCACGGGGAAAGTTGCGGATGAGGTGTCGAGAGTAGAGAGCCCCGCGTCTCCAGCAACTCGAGATGACCGTGTGGATGTGGAGGGTTTTGATTCTTTTGAAGATGCTTCGAGACTGTCTGCAGACTCTACACTTTGATCTTTGAAGGTGAAAGGCTAAAAGCGTTTCTTTTTTCCTTGTTTGAGGCATGAGCGTATGTTATCTTTGATGGGCTGGGTGGAGTGAAGATGGGCTGGGTAGAGTGCAAATGGGCTGGGCGTCAATAATAAATAGTAAGTGGGCTCTAGAAGTTTGAAGCTTCTTGGACTGGAGCTGAGCTCCCAAGTCACTATAGTGGTCTGGTCCTAATGGTCGGTCCTAGTGGTCCAGTCCGGTCCTGACCACCCTAGAACCGAGAACTGGACCACCCAGGAACCGGTTCCATTTTTTGGAACTGTGGACCAGACCACAACTCCGAAGAACCGGACCAACCCAGCTGGTCTGGTCCGGTTCGGTCTGGGCGGTTCCCAGGTTGGGCGGTACCCGGTGCTCAGCCCTAGGAGATAGATAACAGTATCAAAGGATTTAGTTAAATGAAATGAAAAGGATTCCTACTCTTTCGTAAATACCCATGCCGTGTTAATAATAACTAGTCTACTGAAAAGGGAAATTAAAATAGAAAAAAGTTATATACGTTGTTGTCGCTTTTATCGTTTCGATATCCATTTTCATTTTCTCATTCTTTCTAATAAAGGGAAATCAAATCAATTTATCTATATATGTCATATAAAGAATAACCAGACAAAGAGACTAATTTAATTATATGTCATATAAGGCATACAATAAGTTGTACAAACAAGGCATTTCATGTCCAAAACTATCAATGCATCTTCAAGCTCAATTCTCAGACAATGTGTCCATTGGAACTTCTACAGTTTCCCTAGAGATTTAGGCACGCTCGAAATTTTTCATAATTATGTATGACTCTTCATTCAGAGATGATTCATAATATATAAAAAAATATTTTTAATCGATAATTACAAGCTTTTAATTTTGTGATTCCAAGATTATGAATATTGCCAAAAGCTTCTTATTTGTTGATCTACAAGATGGATAAAAAGTCTTCTGGCAGGTTTCTCGGGTTTGGGTCATATGTGGAAAAGAAAAGTATAAATCGAACCTCGAGCGCGCGCACATCCCACCATGGTCGAATGAAATGCGACGTTCCTAGGTGGCGCCGCCGACCCAATCTTCTATACACATGCGGAAGCGTAACTAACAAACCTCGGACAACAACAAACTTGGGATAGGAAAGTAAGACAGTCAATTCACACAAAACACGTCTTATAAAACAATCCCGGGTTCATGTACAAATGACTAAACCCCAAAGAAAGGTTCGTCTACTCCGGGATCTACAGCCACTAGCTCCACGTCCTCCAAAAAGGTTCTTCCAAAAACTATCGTCTACGAGACCCCACGACGTATGTGTCGTACCTCCATCTATGTACCCGAAAAACAGTTCACCGAGTCAACTCTCCAAGCCCTTATTAGGAAGAAATCCACCCAATGATAACTTATTCACACCAACAAATCAGGGTCTGGAAAACAGCAGACAGAACAACATCGGGTACCGTCAGAACATACATCGTCTGGTCGGTTAGAACATGCATCGTCTGGTCGGTTAGAACATGCATCGTCTGGTACATCGTCTGGACACATAGACGATACATCGTCTAAACACATAGACGATACATCGTCTGGTCAGTCAGAACACATAGACGATACATTGTCTGGTTAGTCAGAACAAATAGACGATACATCGTCTGGTACAGTGTCTCAACAGTTCATATCCATAAACATGCAGCAAACATCTTTAATAACCAGTATGCTTCACATCAGCCATCATCAATTTATCAACAACTCAATTCACGCTCAATCAACAAACTCATGGCTATAATAACGTCTCGCATAGAATCATCTTAGCGTGTAGCACTTAGTCCTTGACTGCGTATGACGATAGTACAAGGTTCTAGAGGTGTGGCACAAGGTTCTAGAGGTAACCCCCGCGAAGTATACGTATCGCGTGGCACTTAGTCCTTGTCCAGAAAGCATAGTACTAGGTTCTAGAGGTGACTCCCATGAAGTATACGTTATCATGTAGCACTTAGTCCTGTACTTGCTAGCCATGCATCTGAAGTTTTCACACAGCCCATCATCTTTCAATAATCATTACATAATCACATATCATCTTTAATCAGTCAGCAAATATCATATTTCATCAATTACCACATATCATCCTTCACCAGCCGTCACATAATCACACACCATCAACCCAATATTAAGGAGGTCGATCATCCGGCCTTGCTGCACACGTCCCATACCGTGCCAACTCAGTTAAATGTAAAACCACCCTAACTGGCAAAACCAAGTCACTTGCGTGTTTCCACGTCTAAATCCAGAAACATAATCAAATCAGTTCGTAAAACCCTCAATTTTGAATATGTCATAAAGGACACAAAAGCAAACTTTTTTCATGAAGACACCTTAGTCCAAATCCTTCCATACAAAGAGCAGTAAATCGCTCAATCTATTACAAATACTGCACCAGTTTTCAGAAATCATGTTCTCCAGAATCAGTTTAGTTCAAAATCCAAAACTCATCCATTTGGTCTGAAATTCGAATATGTTGTAGTAAAAGATGTTATAAACAAATTTTGTGAAGGAACTCTTTTGAAATTCGAACTCCAAGAGTGGGTAAAAATCCATAGAACATCAAAAGATCTCAAGTTCCAGAGAAAACAGAGGTTCTGTTCTGTTCAAAACGATGTTGACATAAATCCCTTTTAACTCCATAAAATCCTGAGTAAACTATATGTCATAGCTGAAGATGTTTAAAACACTTTTCATGAAGGGACTAACTTCATAATCTCATCACATCTCGTTCCACAAATTCAGCAAACAACAACAGTTCAGTAAACATACACGAGAAATCCTCTGTTCTGAACTAAATCACCATTACTTGTGCTAATACCATCTAACACATATTTTATCAAGCTGATCAACACTCAACTAAACCTCTAAGTGTAATCGCAACCTAAGAAGGGTTTGGAAGTTGACTCACCTGATCAACAAACAATCAAGTCCACCACAAAGATGGCGCAAAGGCGAATCCAACTCACTCTTACTTCAACTTCGAAAGAGACTCAAAAGGTGCTGTAAAAGCCTTGGAAGTTGCTTTCTGAGGTGCTGGTTTGAGAGCAACGTAACTCAGCTTGAACAATGGAGGTGTACACTGTGAAAATATCTAAGAGAGACTGAAGTAGAACCAGCTGTGTCTCTCACGTTCAGCTGTATACAGGGGAACAAACAGCCTTGAAAAGTCAACATAAAATATCTAAACACTTGAGTTCTTGCCCCAAAAGTCTTTTACTTCATACAATAGCAATTTTCCCCACTCAAACTTCTCCAACAAGCCAAGTATAAAGGCTATAATGCAGTAGCCCCACATACCTACGAATTTGCACCCATTCAACTCAAGTCACATTCAACTTCTCATTGATTCAACTTATACTCATTCTGAAAATTATTGTCTTTGAGAGGTGTTGAAATTCAGGATGTCACAACTCTTCCCCTCTTATAAAAATTTCATCCTCGAAATTTAAACTATTCTACTCCTTCTTCAAACAAGTGGGGGTATCGTTGTCTCATTGTTTCTTCACTCTCCCAAGTAGCTCCTTCTGTCCCATGGTGTTGCCAAACTACCTTAACCAAGGAGATGGTCTTGGTACGCAGCACTTGTTCCTTTCGATCCACAATTTGAATTGGTTTCTCCACATATGACACTCTATCATCCATGTCTAATTCTTCAAAATTCAGCACATGAGTCGGGTCAGGTTCATACTTTCTCAACATAGACACATGAAAGACATCATGTACTTGTGCTAATCTCGGTGGCAACGCCAAACGGTATGCCAAAGTCCATATTCTCTCTAGAATCTCAAAAGGACCAACATACCTTGGACTTAATTTCCCTTTCTTGCCAAAACATGAAGTACCCCTCATTGGTGACACCTTCAAAAAGACATGCTCACCAACTTGGAACTCTAATGGTCTTCGACGCTTATTTGCATAACTCTTTTGGCGACTTTGGGCTGTCTTTAGTCTCTCACGTATGATAGTGACAGCATCTACTGACTGTTGAACTAACTCAGGGCCTGTTATCTTTCTTTCCCCAACTTCATTCCAACAAATTGGAGTTCTACAGGCTCTGCCATACAACGCTTCAAATGGTGCCATCTGGATACTTTGCTGATAGCTATTATTGTAGGCAAACTCCACTAGATGAAGTTGTTCCTCCCAACCTCCTTTGAAGTCCAAAACACATGCTCTTAGCATATCTTCAAGAGTCTGAATCGTCCTCTCAGACTGTCCATCTGTTTGAGGATGATAAGCAGTGCTATACTGCAGCTTTGTCCCTAAGGCAATTTGTAAACTCTTCCAGAATGCTGCTGTAAACTTTGGATCTCGATCTGAAGTAATGGTCACTGGTACACCATGTAGACGTACTATTTGGCGCACATACAACTCAGCATATCTATCCAATGCATAGTCTTTTCTCACAACAATGAAATGAGCAGACTTTGTTAGTCTATCAACCACAACCCATATAGAATCATTGCCACGCTGACTTCTTGGTAAGCCCATCACAAAGTCCATTGTGATATGTTCCCATTTCCACTCGGGAATCTCGAGAGGTTGCAACAATCCTCCCGGCTTACAATGTTGCGCTTTCACTTGCTGGCATGTCAAACACTTGGCGACATGTTTGACAATATCCGTCTTCATACCGGTCCACCAATAATATTTGCGCAGATTCTGATACATCTTTGTACTCCCAGGATGAATGCTGTAATTACTACGATGAGCTTCTGATAAAATCTCCTCTTTAAGCTCTTTATCATCTGGTACACACAATCGTCCACGAAACTTAAGTATTCCATTTTCTGAAACCTCAAAGCCATCCTTTCTCTTTTCTGCATCTCCTTGCAGAATCTTTTGGATCTCAAAATCTGTGAGCTGCGATTTCTTGATCCTTATCTGCACTTCTGGTTCAATTCTGATGGTGGCCATAAGGCTTGAAAGGTGGCCTACCTCAAATTTGAAAACAGAATCTCGAACTCCTTCAAGTAAGATCCATTCATGTAACATCAATTGTGCAATAGATGACTTTCTACTCAATGCATCTGGGACCTTGTTAGCTTTCCCGGGATGATACAAAATGTCACAATCATAGTCCTTAAGAAGTTTCATCCAACGTCGTTGTCTCATATTCAACTCCTTTTGAGAGAATAAATACTTGAGACTTTGATGATCTGTAAAGATCTGGAACCTTTCCCCACACAAATAATGTCTCCAAATTTTCAGAGCAAATATAATTGCTGCAAGTTCTAAGTCATGTGTCGGGTAGTTCAACTCATGAGGTCTCAGCTGACGGGATGCATATGCAACCACTCTGCCATGTTGCATTAACACACAGCCAAGTCCCTTGAATGAAGCATCACTATATATCCCATATCCTCCAGGTCCAGATGGAATTATCAAAACAGGTGCAGTAGTCAGCTTTTGCTTAAGCTCTTGGAAACTACTCTCGCACTTATCCGTCCATACAAACTTCTCTTCCTTCTTCAGCAATCGAGTTAATGGCATGGCTATTGATGAGAATCCTTCAACGAATCGTCTATAATAACCTGCCAATCCCAAGAAACTTCTGACCTCTCTTACTGTCGACGGTCTTGGCCAATTAATCACAGCTTCAATCTTTGTTGGGTCCACAGAAATCCCTTCTCCTGAAATCACATGGCCTAAGAAACTCACGCGATTCAGCCGAAACTCGCACTTGCTGAACTTGGCATACAATCCATGTTCTCGCAAAGTCTGAAGCACTATTCTTAAATGTCTTTCGTGCTCCTCCATACTCCTCGAGTACACTAAGATGTCATCAATGAACACAATCACAAATTGGTCCAAATCCTCTTTAAACACATGGTTCATTAGATCCATAAAAGCAGCTGGTGCATTAGTTAAACCAAATGGCATCACGGTAAACTCATAATGACCATAACGCGTGCGAAATGCCGTCTTTGGTATATCTTCCTTTCTAATCCTCAACTGATGATACCCGGTCCTCAAGTCGATCTTTGAAAATATCGATGCTCCCTGCAACTGATCAAATAAGTCATCGATCCTCGGCAAAGGATACTTGTTTTTGATTGTTACTTGATTAAGTTGCCTATAGTCAATGCAAAGACGTAATGAACCATCTTTCTTCTTCACAAACAGAACCGGTGCTCCCCAAGGTGATGCACTAGGACGTATGAATCATTTATCCAATAACTCTTGCATCTGCACCTTCAGTTCTTTCAATTCTGATAATGCCATACGATAAGGAGCCTTAGAGATTGGCTTTGTTCCAGGGGCTAATTCAATCACGAACTCAATCTCTCTTTCCGGGGGTAGACCAGATAATTCCTTTGGAAACACATCAGCAAACTCTTGGACTACTGCAATGTTTTCCAACTTCGGCTCCTCAATGGTTGTATCCATAACTATTGCCAAATAACCTTGACAATCACCGTCCAACAACCGGGCAGCCTCAAGCGACGAGATTAAAGTAATCGATGGTCCTCCTCGGCTTCCAATGAACTCGAAGCTTTCACCACCTGGTGGTTTAAACTGAATCGCCTTATGATAACAATCCATAGAAGCTCGTTGTTTGGTGAGCCAGTCCATACCAATTATCACATCAAAATCATACATGGGTAGGACTATTAAATCTATCTTTCCCTTTTGCTCACCAACAATTAACTTGCAATCAGGACAACCTATTGCAGACAACACACTATTCTCCAACGGGGTAGATATACTAATTACTGACTCCAAACGTTCAGGACTCAATCCTACCAACTTAACATATTGTTCAGCAATAAAAGAATGAGTAGCTCCAGGGTCAAATAAAGCATAGGCAGCATGGTCGTTTAGTGAGACCATACCTTTGACAACGTCTGGTGCATCTTCTGCCTCACGTCGTGTGACGGCATACACTCTTCCTTGTGCCGGAGGTCTGTTCACACCACTTTGTGATGCATATTCTCTATTATGACCCATATGTGGTGGTGGCGGCGGCAATTGTGGTCCCTTCTGCCATTGTGGACAATTCTTGACCTGATGACCCTGCTGGCCACATTTAAAACAAGCTCCTGTCTTAGCAATACATGGACTTGAACTGTGCCTCTTCCCACAGAAATGACACACGCCGCTCGAATTAGACATTGTCTTTCTATTCACATTCTTTCGATTAGGTGGAATGTGATACTTTCCCCCCGTCATCGGCTTCTTGCCAAACCAATTCCTACCCTTGCTCGACTCTAATCTCGACCTAGATGCAGCAGCTCGTTCGTTCAGATTCCTCTCTATCAGTTGTGCCCGTTCATATAGATCATCATAATTTTTCAGATTGAACGGCACCAATGGGTCTTTCAGTTCTGGTTTAAGTCCATCTCGGAATCTCCTTGCTCGATCTACTGGATCTTCAATCAGTTTTGGTGCATACTGAGATAACTCTGCAAACTTTGCTTCGTATTGATCCACAGACATCAGACCTTAACGAAGATTTTGAAATTCTGCCATCTTCTGTCCTTAGCAGATTCAGAAAAGTACTTGCCATTAAATACTTCAACGAAGGCACTCCAGTCTGGAACCATACCTTCTGGAAATACTCTTCCCTTGATGGCCTTCCACCAAGTACTTGCGTTACCCTACAATTTATAGACTGCAAGGACCACCTTCTCCTCCTCTGAGCACTTCAATAATGCAAAGGCCTTCTCCAATTCTTGGATCCAAAGGGTTGCAGCCTCAGGATCTCCTGCTCCTGTGAATTTCGGAGGTTTCAACTTCAAAAATTGTTCAACGATCTTATGCATCTGTCTTTCAGCCATCATATTCCCAGGTGGAATTTCAGCAGGTGTAGCAGCTGCGGCAGCTTGATTCTAGGCTTGCTGCCCCATCAAATTTCCCACGGTCTCAAGAGCTCGCATGATCCCCTCGATTCTAGGATCACCAGGTGCTGCTACTCCAGCTACATTCGGCGGTGGTTCTATTTCGCTGGCGCTAGCCTGAGCCGGTGCTTTTCCTCGGTTACCAAATCTCGTTGGCGTTCTGGCCCTAGTAACAGATGCTATGGACCTTTTTCTAGGAGTTCTCTGTTCCTGATCACTCATTCTACCAACTCTTTAAAGAAACCTGTTTCCTATTGGAATTAGGAAACTGAGTGATTCACACAAACAATCTACCAATCAGCTATTAATCACATGCATCAACATAATAAAATGTCCTTTCCTACTAACTATCCCAAGACCCCTCGCACCTTATCACTCCAAACACTAACCATGCTCTGATACCACTTCGAGCGGGGATGTCACGCCCCGAACCTCGAGCGCGCGCACATCCCACCATGGTCGAATGAAATGCGACGTTCCTAGGTGGCGCCGCCGACCCAATCTTCTATACACATGCAGAAGCGTAACTAACAAACCCCGGACAACAACAAACTTGGGATAGGAAAGTAAGACAGTCAATTCACACAAAACACATCTTATAAAACAATCCCGGGTTCATGTACAAATGACTAAACCCCAAAGAAAGGTTCGTCTACTCCGGGATCTACAGCCACTAGCTCCACGTCCTCCAAAAAGGCGTTCTTCCAAAAACTATCGTCTACGAGACCCCACGACGTATGTGTCGTACCTCCATCTATGTACCTGAAAAACAGTTCACCGAGTCAACTCTCCAAGCCCTTATTAGGAAGAAATCCACCCAAGGATAACTTATTCACTCCAACAAATCAGGGTCTGGAAAACAGCAGACAGAACAACATCGGGTACCGTTAGAACATACATCGTCTGGTCGGTTAGAACATGCATCGTCTGGTACATCGTCTGGACACATAGACGATACATCGTCTAAACACATAGACGATACATCGTCTGGTCAGTCAGAACACATAGACGATACATTGTCTGGTTAGTCAGAACACATAGACGATACATCGTCTGGTACAGTGTCTCAACAGTTCATATCCATAAACATGCAGCAAACATCTTTAATAACCAGTATGCTTCACATCAGCCATCATCAATTTATCAACAACTCAATTCACGCTCAATCAACAAACTCATGGCTATAATAACGTCTCGCATAGAATCATCTTAGCATGTAGCACTTAGTCCTTGACTGCGTATGACGATAGTACAAGGTTCTAGAGGTGACTCACACGGTCTTTGGCACAAGGTTCTAGAGGTAACCCCCGCGAAGTATACGTATCGCGTGGCACTTAGTCCTTGTCCAGAAAGCATAGTACTAGGTTCTAGAGGTGACTCCCATGAAGTATACGTTATCATGTAGCACTTAGTCCTGTACTTGCTAGCCATGCATCTGAAGTTTTCACACAGCCCATCATCTTTCAATAATCATTACATAATCACATATCATCTTTAATCAGTCAGCAAATATCATATTTCATCAATTACCACATATCATCCTTCACCAGCCGTCACATAATCACACACCATCAAACCAATATTAAGGAGGTCGATCATCCGGCCTTGCTGCACACGTCCCATACCGTGCCAACTCAGCTAAATGTAAAACCACCCTAACTGGCAAAACCAAGTCACTTGCGTGTTTCCACGTCTAAATCCAGAAACATAATCAAATCAGTTCGTAAAATCTTCAAATTTGAATATGTCATAAAGGACACAAAAGCCAACATTTTTCATGAAGACACCTTAGTCCAAATCCTTCCATACAAAGAGCAGTAAATCGCTCAATCTATTACAAATACTGCACCAGTTTTCAGAAATCATGTTCTCCAGAATCAGTTTAGTTCGAAATCCAAAACTCATCCATTTGGTCTGAAATTCGACTATGTTATAGTAAAAGATGTTATAAACAAATTTTGTGAAGGAACTCTTTTGAAATTCGAACTCCAAGAGTGGGTAAAAATCCATAGAACATCAAAAGATCTCAAGTTCCAGAGAAAACAGAGGTTCTGTTCTGTTCAAAACGAAGTTGACATAAATCCCTTTTAACTCCATAAAATCCTGAGTAAAATATATGTCATAGCTGAAGATGTTTAAAACACTTTTCATGAAGGAACTAACTTCATAATCTCATCACATCTCGTTCCACAAATTCAGCAAACAACAACAGTTCAGTAAACATACACGAGAAATCCTCTGTTCTGAACTAAATCACCATTACTTGTGCTAATACCATCTAACACATATCTTATCAAGCTGATCAACACTCAACTAAACCTCTAAGTGTAATCGCAACCTAAGAAAGGTTTGGAAGTTGACTCACCTGATCAACAAACAATCAAGTCCACGACAAAGATGGCGCAAAGGCGAATCCAACTCACTCTTACTTCAACTTCGAAAGAGACTCAGAAGGTGCTGTAAAAGCCTTGGAAGTTGCTTTCTGAGGTGCTGGTTTGAGAGCAACGTAACTCAGCTTGAACAATGGAGGTGTACAATGTGAAAATATCTAAGAGAGACTGAAGTAGAACCAGCTGTGTCTCTCACGTTCAGCTGTATACAGGGGAACAAACAGCCTTGAAAAGTCAACCTAAAATATCTAAACACTTGAGTACTTGCCCCAAAAGTCTTTTACTTCATCCAATAGCAATTTTCCCCACTCAAACTTCTCCAACAAGCCAAGTATAAAGGCTATAATGCAGTAGCCCCACATACCTACGAATTTGCACCCATTCAACTCAAGTCACATTCAACTTCTCATTGATTCAACTTATACTCATTCTGAAAATTATTGTCTTTGAGAGGTGTTGAAATTCAGGATGTCACATTTGTGCTCTTAGATCAATCTCAAAAATTTGAAAAAAGAAGAAGAAGAAAATATCATGTCAACGTCCTTAGTGTAGATGTTTTGTACCTGGATCAATTTTTCTCTCTGAATTTCAAATTCATGCTTTGCTAATCCAATGTGTCATGTTGATAGGAGCTCGGCCTCTATATGATTTAAGATGAGTCTCGAAATCAACCGAGCATATTCTCATTGCATCAATCCTAAACTCAAACCATGGCCGTCACTCATCACTAGGTGAAAATGGAGATTAGTGGTCGTGGGAGGGTATGGAGTGTGACAAATTCAACAGTCATGTAATTGGCCTAGACCTCAATAGCAATTGTCTCTCTAGTACCACTATTCTTTTTAATCTACTCTACCGTGTTCACTTTCTATTGGAGGTCCAATTGTGTTCGAGGAATTGATGCTCATTTACAAATTTATGTTAATCGCCCATATTATATCATTACTTTTACATAAATGAGGTGAATATATATAAAATTTTAAAAAATATTTAATCAATGATTAGGACTTTGTTTTTGTAGTTCGAGACTAAGTACTCTCAAGAAATGGAGAACAACTCCTATTCATCAACGTGAAAGATGGGCAAAAGTCTTTTCCTTGACGTCTCAAGATTGATCTAAGATGCCATTTGACGGGACCAACCACACAATTGTGACCGCACATGAGCGATGAATCATGACATGCATGAGAGTGTGACTTAATTTGTCTCTTGTGGATATGTGACCATTTTTCCCCTTTTGAAAAAAAAGAGAGAAAAGAAAAGATGCCTACTTGCTTATAAATCTTATCATTACTTTTTCTTTAAAAAAAAGGGGAGACTTGGGAAAGATGTTGAAATTACCAAACATCATCGGTAAGACATAATAATATGGTCGATCTTAATCATCATCTTACCAGTGAGACTTCTCATATTGATTGTTGATTCATTTATATGAAGCTAAGGGAACATTGAGTCACCAGATAGTTGAGCGGCTAGACCAATTTATGCCCAAAATATCTATACTTTTCAGCTGTTTGTGGACAGGAATTCTTGCGCTGCTCCAAGAGAAAACCAAAAGCGTGGAAAACATGAGGAAGCTACTGATCTGATCAGGAACTGGGATATAGTCGTATATTTATGTGACATATGATTAGTTTTGGAATGCTGGGTGTCTAGTTAGAATTAAGAATGGTCCAAAGTGAATTAAGATTCTTAGCTATGTTTACTTCATGTCAACTCATGTTTCCATTGGCTATTACGCAGATGCTATCTTCTTATTCAGTATTACTTCTAATTGCTTTTTCTCCCCTTCCGACCCAAAAAGAAAAAATAAAAAAAATTGCTTTTTCTCCACTAGAAAATCATGTCATATCGTCGCATAAGGTAACATACATATCGACAAGATAAAATTGCTTCTTGTCATTATGTGCCCGGTGGCCCTCATGTTGACGTCTTGACTAATATAAAGAATCTCACTTTTGGAGATTTACTCATTGCAAAGTCTGGTTTGGGGAATCTAGTCAAGGCCAACAAGATAATTAGGAAAGTCAACAAGTAATTTAATCGTTAAACATGTCAATCAGAAGGGGATAGCTCGTTATCCAAAATCACTGATTTATATTAGGAAGAGGTTTGTAATTTGGATTTAAAAGAATGAAATAGTACGTTTGGTGACTCCAAAGTCCTGAAAAATAAAAATTCAATAGTTTTTTCCTGGCTAAGTAAAATTTCTAAATATTGGTGTGAAAGAATTTCACTCTTCATATATTAATAACAATTACTCAGAACTTGGATTGAAAATCTGTTAGTTAGCACACTATCAAGACGGTACAACCGTTGAGCATCTTCGAAAGGATTCAGGGCACAAAATTTTCACCTTTATATATAAATAAAATTCTGAATAATTCATCCACTCATTATAATGAACAGATCATTACAATGAGTGGATGTAAAATTTATTTCCATCAACCCACATCTTAAGACTTCGTCTAATTTGGGTGTGAGAAACACTCAACCGTGAGTGGTTGTAACTCTGAATCTCCCATTATTAGTAAATTATTTGTTACTGGCTTTTTCTGTGGAGTAGACACTCGGATTGAATCACATAAATATTATGTCATCTTTATTATTTTTGTAATGATTTTGCATCAATTTGATTGCAAGATTATATATTTTCTGCATTAATTTTACAACAAAAGGGATAGCTTGTTATCCCTATCATTGATTTAATTCGTGAAGAGCTTTCTTATTTGGATTAGAAGAACGAAATGATGAGTTTGGGGGCACCATAGCTATTATAAAATAAAAACCAATATAAACGTCTTTTTTTTCTTTTTGAGTGAGTAAAATTTATTAATGTTGGTGCAAAAAAAATTTGCACAATAAAATTCTACTCGTAATGATCAATAGATAATGTATAATGATTATTTCAAGCAATCCACATCCCAAGACTTTGGCCGTGCACAGCACGGGTCAATAGGCTTTCTAATTTTTTAGAGTTGACCGTTTCTTCAATCAAACCCAACTGTCTTTTCAAAATTGTATGGTGCATGATTGGCCAAAGCAGCATGATGGTTTAACGATCTTACTAGCTTATCGCTGCCTATAAAAGGTTCTCCATTGACAACAAACTCCACCACAAAGCAGAAGAACAAAAAAAAAAATATGGCACCCTCGTCATTCTTCGTGTTTTGTACTTGGATCGTCCTTCTCGTGACCATACATACTTCGCTTGCTAAAACCATTATGCCATCGAGACGAGAGCTTAGCCTTGATGGAATTCAAGCTGAGTTTCAAAACCGACAGAACAATGTACCATTGTTGTCATCTGAAGGTTGAATCCTGGTCACCAAATAGAAGCGGAGATTGCTGCTCATGGGATGGAGTCGAGTGTGACGAGGCCACTGGTCACGTCACGGGCCTTGACCTTGGTAACAGTTGTCTCTTTGGTACCATAAGTTCCAATACGAGCCTCTTTCGCCTCTTCCACTTGAAATCGCTCAATCTCACTTGGGATTACTTCAACTTTTCCCCAATGCCATACGGTTTTGGCAATCTTTCCATGATACAATACCTTAATCTCTCCGATTAAGATTTCTCAGGAAAAGTCCCGTCAGATATCTCACGACTCTCGAGATTAATTTCTCTCGATTTGTCTTATGGGGGGCAGCTTGAGATGCCCAATATAGACAACTTTATTCAGAACTTAACTATGCTTAGAGAACTTGATCTCTATCTATAAGCATGCCGTCTCAATTCCTTCATGTACTTGCAAACTTCTCTTCTTTGAAGTCACTTAAACTTGTAGAATGCAAATTGCATGGCGAATTTCCGGCAAGCATCTTTCAATTACCAAACCTGGAAGTCCTCGAACTCGGTTATAATTTCAACCTTTCCGGTTTAATCCCTGAATTACATTGGGGTAGTCCCATGAAATCTTTGGATCTTCAACTAACCAACTTTTCAGGAGAAATGCCTGTTTCGATTGGAAACCTCATTTTCTTGAATGAATTAACAATTTCGTATTGTCATTTCTCGGGTTTACTTCCTAGTTCATTGGGTAATCTTTCTCAGCTTGCTTCTCTGGATATATATGATAATAAATTCCAAGGTCAAATCCCTGTTGCCTTCGCTAATCTTACCTAGTTGTCCCATCTAGATCTCTCTTTCAATAATTTCACAGGTGATATTTGGCATAGGGTTCACAAATTGTCAAAACTCACCACTTTGCACCTTTCAGGTAATATTTCAACCAATAGCAAGTTTCCTTAATCCCAGAAAGAAAAAAAAATGGAAATGTCTAGCCTCAATTAGTAGCCAAACTAACCATCCTTGCTTCTTTACATTCAGCAGGTGTTCAGCTAAGTGGTCCAATTCCATCGTCATTTGAGAACTTGACACGATTGGTTGAGCTTCACCTTTTGCAAAATTATTTGGAAGGTGAAATTCCAAACTCATTATCGGAGCTCAAGGATCTTCAAATTTTGAACCTTGGTGAGAACAATTTGAGTGGTATCAAGGATTTACACAAACTCAAGAACTTGACTAAATTATACTTGGGCTCCAACAATTTATCTTTTATCGGCAGGACCGAGATAAATGCCACTCTTCCAAAACTTTCCACTTTAAGTTTATGGTCATGCAACTTACAAGAGTTTCCCAAGTTTTTAGCCTACTTAAGTGGATTAAAGACTGTAGATCTGTCAAGCAATAGAATCAGAGGGAGTATTCCTATCTGGATGGGCAATGGTAGCAGAGAATCCTTGGAGTGGGTAGATCTTTCTCACAATTTTCTAACTGGCTTTGAAAACAAGCAAATCAACCTACTACTGCCCAATTTGACATATCTTGACATTAGTTCTAACTCGTTCAAAATGGAACTCCCTACTCCACCTCCATCAATAAAGTACTATGACATCTCCAATAATAGCCTCTTCAGAGCAATTCAATCTGTTTGTAGAGCAAAGTCCCTCGTCGTTCTTGATTTGTCCAGCAATAGTTTAAATGGCACAATTCCTTCGTGCGTGGGAAACATTAAATCATTGTCAATTTTGAATCTTGGGAAAAATAAATTTGAGGCATGGTTCCTCATGCTTACCAAAAGGGTTGTGCGTTGAAGATTATTGACCTCACAGAGAATCGATTGCAAGGGCCAATCCCAAGATCTTTGGCACATTGTACAATGCTAGAGTATTTAAACCTCGGGTACAATCAAATTGTCGATGGGTTCCCTCTATGGCTATCAGAGTTGACTGAGCTGATAGTTGTTATCTTAAAATCCAATAAGTTCCGTGGTCCAATAGAAACACACGGGAGGCAATTTAATTTTAGCAATATGCATATCATGGACCTTTCGCATAATGGTTTTAGTGGTGAACTTCCTTTGAAGTTGTTGCAGAGTTTCCATGCCATGAAAGGGATTGGTAGTCAAAATCAGTTCGGCTACTACATGCGAGTTGCTGCAAAGATCCCTATATATGCCTCTGTATATTATTATTATGTGGATTATGACATGAAATTGATGAATAAAGGCACAGAAAGGGAATACTCAAAAGTTCCATATGCCTTCATGGGAATTGACCTCTCCGATAACAAATTTGAAGGATGCCTACCCAATTCCATCGGAGATTTGAAGTCACTCCTTTTGCTTAACCTGTCAAACAATGTTTTGACTGGTCCCATCCCACCTTCCTTAGCAAATTTGACATATCTCGAATCTCTCGATCTTTCTCGAAACAATCTCTCAGGAGAGATCCCTCCACAACTGGTGCAGCTTACATTCCTTTCATCTTTCGATGTCTCTCATAATCAACTGCAGGGACCAATTCCACTAAGGACTCAGTTCAGCACATTCCCCATCGCTTCATTCGCCATGAATGAGGGGTTATGTGGACGTCCTTTGCCGAAGAAATGCCCTGGAACCGGAGACACCTTAGCATTACCACCATCCCCTGGGGAGGATATTGGTGAAGATTCTCCGTTCAGCTTGGATTGGAAGTTTGTGCTGATCGGCGCTGGTGTCGGGTTTCTGATCAGCGTTGTGTTAGGGAACTTGATCATTGACGAGAAGAGTAGGTGGTTCTTACACTACTCCAAGAGAGTAGCAAGAGGATGGAAAAGATTGGGAAGGCACTGAGCAGCAAGGAGGTACACATGCAGTCAAATACTCATGGGACATGGATGAGTAAT
This sequence comes from Melaleuca alternifolia, assembly GCA_019926035.1. Classification (NCBI taxonomy): domain Eukaryota; kingdom Viridiplantae; phylum Streptophyta; class Magnoliopsida; order Myrtales; family Myrtaceae; genus Melaleuca; species Melaleuca alternifolia. Next base: position 2,973,980 of record JAGKPW010000021.1, on the reverse strand, counting down.
GTTATCTTTTGTGTTTTAGTCCGTGCTAGATGTGAGAAAAGATAGGTTGTGCAATGTTCTACTTATTGTAATTTTCTGGATTGGAATTAGTACTTTGATGATTTCTCTGTGCTCCATGTTTAACCGATCACCACTTGTTTGTAAAAATGAACGAGTGAGAATACACATATATTTCGAGAGGCTGTCTTTCTGAAATCGATTGCATATACGTTTATCTCATGCCCACATCGTCATATGTGCATATGATTCGCTAGTCTTGCTTCCGGTTCCTTTGATTTTAAGTCTGTGGCCGAGATTTCAAAGTGACTATGTTGCTGCGTTTTCTCTCTGTGTGTTCCATATGCCCCTCAGAGTATCTCTGATTCCGTGCATGTGGGTTGGCCAGTGTGTGTATGGTTCATGTGGTGACTGGAGTTGATCATTGGTGGAGTAATTAGACACTTTCAGCCCTCCGTATGAAGCTCGTAAATGTCGCTCTCAGGCGAAATGCTCACGTGATTTTGTTGCTTAAGGCGAAGAATGGGCATCAATGGTGACTGTTGTGTTTTAGATTGGACATCCGGGTCGTGAATAATGAAGGGACAAGACCAACCCAAGCTTTATGTGCTGAGGAAATAATCGACAGAGAGACTTAACCAAGAAGAGAAAAAAGAGAAGAAAGAGTAAAAGAAGGGAAAGAGGGAGATAGGGAAATCTGCAAAACTGCATCTTCCGGGAACGAAGGACGAGAAACAAATGCTAATAATAATAATAATAGAAAGATGCTGGTTAAGAACGAAGGTCTTTTAATCTTTTGTAACTTTGTCCCTTCTATTGGTAATAGAGACTGAAAAGTCGCTTCAAATTCAGGAAAAATACGTCTTGGTGTCCCTTCTATGACTATGTTGCTGCGTTTTCTGTCTGTGTTTTCTGTATGCCTCCTAGGTATCTCTGGTTCCGTGCATGTGGGTTGGCCAGTGGATGTGTTTATGGGTTCACGTGGTGACTGGAGTTGATCATTGGTGGAGTAAGACATGTTAGTAAGACATGTTTAGCCCTCTGTATGAAGCTCGTAAATGTCGCCCTTGGGCGAAATGCTCCTGTGATTTTGTTGCTTATGGCGAAGGATGGGCATCAATGGTGAGTGCTAGGTTTTAGGTTGGACATCTGGGTCGTGAATAATGAGGGAACAAGACCAAACCAAGCTTTGTGTGCTGAGGAAATAATCGAGGGAGAGACTTAACCAAGAAGAGACAAAAGAGTAAAAGAAGGGAAAGAAGGAGATAGGGAAATCTGCAGAAATGCATCTTTTGGGAACGAAGGACCGAGAAACGAATGCTAATAATAATAATGATGATAGAAAGTTGCTGGTTAAGAACGAAGGTCTTGCAACCTTTTGTCACTTTTCCTCTTTCTACTCGCTTTTGTAACTTTTGGCAAGAATTTTTTTTGTTATGAAATTCCTATCTCCAAAATGTCAGTCGAACCTCTGTATAGAAACTTTACTTGGATGATTCTCATCTTGGGACAAAAGGATGTATGATGCATGGTGCAGACATGATGTGTACAGGGCTGTTTTTAGAGTTTCGGTGGGGTGCCTTTGTTTGGTAAGTAGTAATTAGTATACTGGAAAGTAATAAAATCCTAGTACATGGCGACGTTGCAAAGGGAAGAGGAGCACTAGAAAAAGCTGACGCACTCATAAATTGAAACACACCGAGTGGAAGTCAAATTTCTCTAAACTAAGAATTAGGAATCAAAGAAGTGACGAGTTTGTTTCTGGAGGCAGACATGTGAATCTAGAGCTGCATTCCTTTTTTGCCATCTCAAGCATTTGTAGCAGAATATTGATCTCACTGTTTTTAGACTGAACTCACCGGTACTTGTAGCATAATTACTCTGAACCGGTTGGTGCTAAGCTGTGTTTACTGCAAAGTAATGTAAAGATGGTTAACAGGGAACGTTTTGCCAGTAATGTCGAATTTGTGCGGCATGCAAGTTATGGTTCATATGGAGGCAGTGGTCCTTCTGATCCGTCTATCATCTCTTTCTCTCAGTTGAGCATTTGATCAAGAAGCTATACATCTCTCAATGCTTGCCGGCTCTTCAATTGGTTCGTATTTGACATGCAGCCATTTCTTTACCAAAGCAGCCTAAATACTGCGGCTTCACACATCAGTATATCATGTCCTGCTCTTTCCCTCTTCGTATATTTCTTAGTCCGTTTGGAGATCTTGCTTAGCTGTGGTAGGATTTCTTCATTACGTGAAGATAAAAGAGGTGATAGCTTTAGTCTGCTGAATATTTAATCCACTGTGGATTAATTCAGAACAATATTAGAAAGTTTGTTGGCATACAAATGAGGGCATAATGGAGCCATGGCAATCTAAAAGTATATCTAATCATTATTTGACTGATGCAATCAAGTATAGCCGTAGAATCGGAAATAAGCACTCCTAATGCTGATTAACTATTCCACTCCGTGGATTACTGGCCATAGGCACGAGCCAGCGAAGTTGAGCTCGCCTAAGCCTAGCGAGCTCGAGCCTTGTCGAGATCGAGCCCCTTGCTTGAGGCCAGCTGGCAATCATGGCTGTAGCTGGCCATTGGCAAAGAGAGAAGGATAAAGAGAAAAAAGTGAAAAAAAAAAAGAGGAAATAAAAGGATAAAACATATATTTAATATATTTTAAAAAATCGAGAGGAGCAATTTCGAAAATTGTTTGTACCCCTTTAACAATTCAATTTCACAAACTTATAAATAATTGTTCTTGTTGTTCAGAAAGTATTTTTGGTTGACTAACTATTTTCGGTGTGTGAAATGTAGGGAAAACTAATTTTCAAAAAATACTTTCTCCCAAACAAACACACCTTCAGTGTAAGCAAAGCAAGTGATAATTCCGCACCAAAGCTACAAACAAGGGAGGAAAATAGGGAGTTATATATTGTAATTTTAGCAATATATTTGGTGCCTTAACGAACCACACAACTCCATAAAGGGAGGGAAAACGAGGGGAAAGTACATTGAACATTAGGCCCCTATTGGTTTGGGACACCAATCTTTGAATCCCATGCTCTCTTTTTCAAGGTAGAAGCGCAAGATCTCTCGATGGCGCTTAAAAAGGAGGCCGTCTTTCGAAGCTCTGCCCCATCTTTGACAACCTTTCTTTTCTGGTGCACTACCCACTAGGGTGTATAGAACAGGTCCAGGTTGACCATTCTATGGCATTCTAGGGATCGTAAAACAGTTCATTATCAAGCCAAAGCCTCTCTCTTTCTTATCCCCCAGAGGAAAGAGAACAGATGGAGCAGGCGTCGGTCCCCACCTCTTAAGAAACTCTGGAAGAAAGGGCGCTGTTAGGACACCATGAATGTGGAATTTAAAGCTGTGGGCCGCGTGGGTTGGGCGGTAATCGAGAATCTGTGACATGCAACCTCCTATCTCCGTTGAAGAGCATAGCGGAGAGAAGAGGAGGAGGAAGAAGATGAGGACAAAAGTGAAGCTGGGTACGACATTCTTAGCAATATTTTAGCACCAAAGTCTCTTTTCATTTTTTGTAATTTTTGTGTTTGTTATTAGAGCACGCATGTCATGGAAGAGCTAGAGGAGATTGTAATGCCGTAGCTATTATCGTTAGAAATTTTGTGGATATAATTCCTACGCTGTTCCAAGAGAAAAGCAAAAGCATGGAAATAGATCGGGAAGCCACTGACTTGATCAGGAACTATGCATCACATATACCTAGTCTGAACTGAGAATGTTTATAAAGAAATTAATATCTTATCTGCATTCACTTCATCAACTCATGATTCCCATTGGCTATTGTGGAGACGCTATCATCTCATTGGCTATTTTATTTTTCTAACTGCTTTTTTCTCCCGAGAATCAACTAATATCATCATTTTGTGCTGAGTGGCATGCAGTTGGCATCCTGACTGGTATGGAAAATCTAATTTGAGAGATTTAACTCATTCAAAAAGTCTAGCTTGGAAAGTTAATATAGATCGAGAAATAGAAAAAAACAAAGGACCTCAATAAGTGATTCGATCGTGAAACAAGACAATAATAAGGACATCATATTTGTCACGAATTTGAGGTCAAATAAAACCCGACCGACTGTTGATTTGGAAAGTTTCGATTCCTGCCGCCGTAACGAGGAAGAAATCGTTAGTGCTCAACGAGGAAATAGCAATCGGCCAGCATCGGGGAGTTTTGCCTTCAGCGAATTGGCCACTTTCTTATTGGGGATCGTTGTGTGATTCGTGAGGCTGTGGGCTGTGCGTTTAATTTCTCCAAGGACGCCTTTAGAGGCCGCACAGTGTATCTTCTTCGGTCGAACACGGTGATTTTGTGCAATGTGAGTTCTACGTTCAATTGTGTCGTTTATGTTTGAACACCGTGAGTCTAAAACTTAATTTGGATATGAGAGACCCTCAAGCTTGAGCGATTATAATTTTGATTTTATAATTATTAGTGGATTATTTGCTTCTAAAGTAGATATCAACACTAAATTGGATCATGTAAATATCACATGCTCCTTTTTCTTTCTAATTTCACTAGTGATTTAGAGTCAATTTGATTGCAAGATTCTATAGCATGAATTTTACAACATAGGGGATCCCTTGTTACTATTGTCATCAATTTAGTTTATGAAGAGTTTCTTACTTGGATTTAGATGAACGAAGTGATGAGTTTGGGGGTACCGAAGCCATTGAAAAGTAAAAACCAATACAAACGTCTTTTTGTTTCTTTGGGGTAAGTAAAATTTATTAATGTTGGTGTAAAAATTTCACACTTCAAATATTAATAACAAATACTTGTCATTTGGATTGAAAATTATGCTAATTAAGACACCATCAGAAAGGCACAATCGTTCGACATCTTCAAAACCATACAAGAGATGGAAATTCCACCTTTATATTTAACTAAAGTTCCGAATAATTCATTTACGCAAAAAAATTCTACTCATAATGATTAACTGATCATGCATAATGATTATTTCAAGCAATCCATATCCTAAAACTTGAGCCATGCATAGCACGGGTCAATAGGCTTTCTAATTTTTTAGAGCGACTCTTTCTTCAATCAAACACAAGTGTCTTTTCAGATTTGCATAGTGCACAAATGTCCAAATCAACATGAAAGTTCAATCGTGAAACATGACAAAACCTTCTTATACGTCAATCTATAGGATGGGCAAAAAGTCTTCTGGTGGGTCTCTCAAGTTTGGATCATATGTGGAAAAGAAAAATATAAGCTATGCAATTATGACTGCACATGAACGGTCAATCACGGCACACATGAGAACGTCCAAACTTGTACCTTTTCAATGTATGGCTATGTTTTCTCTTTGGAAAAAAAATGCCTATTTGCTCGTAACTCTTTAATATTTCTTAGAAAAAAAAAAGGGAGGCTTAAGCAATATGTTGAAATTGAACAACATCCAAAGCAAGACATGCACACATAGTATTTTCCATATTTAATTATCACTTTATCAGTACCTTAGTTTTTCATCTTTGGAGATTGTGATGCCGTAGCTATTATCGTTAGAAATTTTGTGGATATAATTCCCACGCTACTCCAAGAGAAAAGCAAAAGCATGGAAATAGATCAGGAAGTCACTGACTTGATCAGGAACTATGCATCACATATATCCATGTGAAGATTATTACTTAAGTTCTAGTCTGAGCTGAGAATGTTTATAAAGGAATTAAGATCTTATCTGCATTCACTTCATGTCAACTAAAGTTCCGAGTAATTCATTTGCGCAATAAAATTCTACTCATAATGATCAACAGATAATGTATAATGATTAATTTAAAGCAATCCACATTTTTAAGACTTGAGCCGTGCTTAGCACAGGTCAATAGGCTTTCTCACTTTTTTGAGCGACATTTTTTTCAATCAAACCCAAATGTCTTTTCAGATTTGCATAGTGCACAAATGACCAAAGCAGCATGAAAGTTCAATCGCGAAACATGACAAAAACTTCTTATTCGTCAATCTACAAGATGGGTAATAGTCTTCTAACGGGTCTCTCAAGTTTGGATCATATGTGGGAATAAAAATATAAGATGTCGTTAACAAAGACCAACTATGCAATTATGACTGCACATGAATGGTCAATCACGACAAGCATGAGAACAACCTAACTTGTACCTTTTCAATGCACGGCCATTTTTCCTCTTTTGAAAAAAATGCCTATTTGCTTGTAATTCTTTAATATTACTTAGAAAAAAAAAAGGGAGGCTTAAGCAATATGTTGAAATTGAACAACATCTAAAGCCAGACATGCACACATAGTATCTTCCATATTTAATTATCACTTTATCGGTACCTTAGTTTTTCATTTTAACTGGACATTCACTTATAAGAACCTTAGATTTTCAGGTTAATTTTATATTCAATTGGAAGAACCTATGTGAACAGTGATACATTAGGAAGCCAAGCAGTTAAATCAATAGAATATGCCTCTTATGAACACCCAAAATATCTAAATCTTTCACTTGTTTATATCTGATGATATCTCGGTCAAATTTCGGGTCAAAATTAAATTTTCCCCTTTGATTAGATAGGAGGTAGGTTATTGACGCTCAAATTGAAGAGTTGATAAAGAATTACTTTCTTAAGCCTTTGAAAAAAACGCCTAGGTTTTGGCAGCCATGAATGAGGACGACTACTTATGTGAATATGACGAGTCATTCAAAGAAAAATATTAAACTCAAAAAGACTTTGACATTTTTCCTTCAGTTGCCCCAAGGGTCCTTTCAAATAAAATTATGGGGTTGCTAAGAAGAAACCACAAAGTCCCTATTCCTAAAAGTTGTGGCATTGGCTCTTTCATGACATGTGTGCTCTTAATCAAACACAAAAATTTGAAAAAAGCAGAAGAAGACAATATCTTGTCAAGGTCCTTTGTGTAGATGTTTTATACTCGGATCATTTTTTTTCTCTCAGTTTTTCATTCATGCTTTGCTAATCCATTGAGTCTCGAAATCAACCGAGCATATTACATTGCGTCAATCCTAAACTCAAACCATGGCCGTCACTCATCACTAGGTGAAAATGGAGATTAGTGGTCGTGGGAAGGTATGGAGTGCGACGAAATCAACCGTCATGTTGTTGGCCTAGACCTCAATGGCAATTGTCTCTCTAGTACTCTATCGTATTCACTTTCTATCGGAGCTCCAATTGTGTCCAAGGGATTCATATACATTCGCGAATTTATGTTAATCACGCATATTATATCATTATTTTTTTGGGTAAGTAAAATTTACTAATGTTTGTGCCAAAAAAAATTTCACACTTCAAATATTAATAACAAATACTTGTTATTTGGATTGAAAGAATGTTCATTAAGACACTATCAAAAAGGTACAACCGTTCGACATCTTCAAAACCATACAAGAGATGGAAATTCCACCTTTATATTCAACTAAAGTTCTGAATAATTCATTTGTGCAATAAAATTCTACTCATAATGATCAACAGATAATATATAATGAATAATTTCAAACGATCCACATTTTAAGACTTTAGCCATGCATAACACGGGTCAATGGGCTTTCTAATTTTTAGAGCGACTCTTTCTTCAATCAAATCCAAGTGTCTTTTTAGATTTGCATGGTGCATGAATGGCCAAAGAAACATGAGAGTTCGATCGCCAAACATGACAAAAACTTCTTATTCGGCAATTTGCAGGATGGACAAAAGTCTTCTGATGGGTCTCTCAAGTTTGAATCATATGTGGAAAAGAAAAATATAAGATGTCATTTATGAGGACCAACGATGCAATTATGACTACACATGAACGTTCAATCACGGCACACATGAGAACGACCTAACTTGTACCTTTTCGATGTATGGCCATTTTATCTCTTTGGAAAAAAATGTCCATTTGCTCGTAACTCCTTAATATTACTTAGAATAAAAAGAAAGGAGGCTTAAGCAATATGTTGAAATTGAACAACATTTGAAGCAAGACATGCACACATAGTATCTTCCATATTTAATTATCACTTTATCAGTACCTTAGTTTTTCATCTTAATTGGAGATTGTGATGCCATAGCTATTATCGTTAGAAATTTTGTGGATATAATTCCCACGCTACTCCAAGAGAAAAGTAAAAGCATAGAAATAGATCAGGAAGCCATGACTTGATCAGGAACTATGCTATCACACATATCCATGTGAAGATTATTACTTAAGTTCTAGTCTGAACTGAGAATGTTTATAAAGGAATTAAGATCTTATCTGCATTCACTTCATGTCAACTAAAGTTCTGAGTAATTCATTTGCGCAATAAAATTCTACTCATAATGATCAATAGATAATATATAATGATTGATTTAAAGCAATCCACATTTTTAAGACTTGTGTTGTGCATAGCACGGGTCAATAGCCTTTGTAATTTTTTGGAGCCGACTCTTTCTTCAATCAAACCAAAGTGTCTTTTCAGATTTGTATGGTGCATGATTGGCCAAAGCAGCATGAAAGTTTAATCGCGAAACATGACAAAAACTTCTTATTCATCAATCTACAGCATTGGCGATAGTCTTTTGATGGGTCTCTCAAGTTTGGATCATATGTGGAAAATAACAAAATAATATGTCATCAACAAAGATCAACTTTGCAATTATGACCGTACAACAAAGACCAACTATGCATTTATGACTGCACATGAACGGTCAATCACGGCACACATGAGAACAACCTAACTTGTACCTTTTCAATGGACAGCCATTTTTTCTCTTTTAAAAAAAATGCCTATTTGCTTGTAATTCTTTAATATTACTTAGAAAAAACAAGGGAGGCTTAAGCAATATGTTGAAATTGAACAACATCTAAAGCCAGACATGCACACATAGTATCTTCCATATTTAATTATCACTTTATCGGTACCTTAAGTTTTTCATTTTAATTGGACATTCAATTATAAGAACTTTAGATTTTCAGGTTAATTTTATATTCAATTGGAAGAACCTATGTGAACAGTGAACATTAGGAAGCCAAGCAGTTAAATCAATAGAATATGCCTCTTATGAACACCCAAAATATCTAAATCTTTCACTTGTTCATATCTGATGATGTCTCGGTCAAATTTCGGATCAAAATTAAATTTTCCCCTTTGATTAGATAGGAGGTAGGTTATGGACGCTCAAATTGAAGAGTTGATAAAGAATTACTTTCTTAAGCCTTTGAAAAAAACGCCTAGGTTTTGGCAGCCATGAATGAGGACGACTACTTATGTGAATATGACGAGTCATTCAAAGAAAAATATTAAACTCAAAAAGACTTTGAGGTGAATCTATATAATTTTAAAAATATTTAATCAATGACTACAATTTTTTTTTATAGTTCGAGGACTAAAAATATTCCTAAGAAATGAGGAATGACTCCTGTTCATCAACGTGAAAGATGGGCAAAAGTATTTTCCTTGACTTCTCAAGATTGACCTAAAATGCCATTTGACGGGAACGACCACGCAATTGTGACCGCACATGAACAATTAATCATGACATGCATGAGAGTGGGACCTAATATGTCTCTTGTGGATATGTGACCATTTTCTCCCCTTTGAAGAAAGAAAAAAGATGCCTACATGCTTATAAATTTTACCATTACTTAAAAAAAAATGGGGAGACTTGGGAAATTACATAACATCTTCGGTAAGACAAAGTTGTAGGGCCCTCACTTTGACGTCTTGGCCAATATAAAGAATCTCACTTGGGAGATTTACTCACTGCAAAGTCTAGTTTGGGGAATCTAGTCGAGACCGACAATATAATTAGGAAAATCGATGAGTAACTTAATCGTTAAACATGTCAATTAGAAGGGGATAGCTTGTTATCCCAAATTACCAATTTATATCATGAAGAGGTTTGTAATTTGGATTTAGAAGAATGAAATAATAATAAAAATTCAAATTTTTTTTATTTGCGTAAGTAAATTTTCTAAATATTGGTGTGAAAAATTTTGACTCTTCATATATTAATAACAATCACTCAGAACTTGGATTGAACAACTGTTAGTTAACACACTATCGAGAAGGTACAACTGTTGGGCATCTTCAAAAGCGTACGGGCCATGGAATATTCACCTTTATATATATATATATATAATTCTGAATAATTCATAAATGCATAATAATGAACACATCAAGTATACTTCTAGAATAATTATTTCCATCAATCCACATCTTAAGACTTTGTCTAATTTGAGTATGAGAAACACTCAAGCATGAGCACCTGTAATTCCGATTCTCCGATTATTAGTAAATTATTGTTTTTGACTTTTTTCAGGGAGTAGATACCGGCACTCGGATCTAATCAAGTAAATATTGTGTGTTCGTTATTATTTTTGTAATGGTTCTGCATCGAATTGATTGCAAGATTCTATTTTTTCCACATTAATTTTATAACAAAAGGGATAGCTTGTTATCCTTATCATTAATTTAATTCATGAAGAGGTTTCTTATTTGGATTTAGAAGAACGAAGTGATGAGTTTGGTGACACCATAGCCATTGAAATATGAAAACCAGTAAGAACAGCTTTTCTTTTCTTTTTCATGGTAAGTATAATTTGCCAATATTGGTGTGCAAAATTTCACACTTCAAATATTAATAACTAATACTTTGAATTTGGATTAAAAATATCTCAATTAAGACACTATCGAGAAGGTACAACCGTTTGACAATTTCAAAATCAAAACCATACATGGGATGCAAATACCTCCTTTATGTTTAACTAAAGTTCTGAATAATTCATCAACACAACAAAATTCTACTCATATTGATCAAAGGATAATGTATACTTCTAGAATGATTATTTCAAGCAATGCACATCCTAAGACTTTGGCCGTGCATAGCACGGGTCAATAGGCTTTCTAATTTTTTAGAGCGACTCTTTCTTCAATCAAACCAAGTGTCTTTTCAGATTTGTATGGTGCATGATTGGCCAAAGCAGCATGAAAGTTTAACGATTTAATAGCTTATCGCTGCCTATAAAAGCTTCTCCATTGAGAACAAACTCCACCACAAAGCAGAAGAACAAAAAAAATATGGCACCCTCGTCATTCTTCGTGTTTTGTACTTGGATCGTCCTTCTCGTTATGATTCATACTTCGCTTGCTAAACCATTATGCCATCGAGACGAGAGCTCAGCCTTGATGGAATTCAAGCTGAGTTTCATAACCAATAGAACAATGTACGGTTGTACTCATCCGAAGGCTGAATCCTGGTCACCAAATAGAAGCGGAGATTGCTGCTCATGGGATGGAGTCGAGTGTGACGAGGCCACTGGTCACGTCACAGGCCTTGACCTTGGTAACAGTTGTCTCTTTGGTACCATAAGTTCCAATGCCAGCCTCTTTCGCCTCCTCCACTTGAAATCACTCAATCTCGCTTTCAATGACTTCAACTCTTCCCCAATGCCATACGGTTTTGGCAATCTTTCCAGGTTACAGTACCTTAATCTCTCTAGTTCAAACTTCTTAGGGAAAGTTCCATCAGATATCTCACGACTCTCGAGATTAATTTCTCTCGATTTGTCTTATGGCGGGCAACTTGAGATACTCGACATAGACAACTTTGTTCAGAACTTAACTATGCTTAGAGTAATCGATCTTTATCATATAAGCTTGTCGTCACAATTCCCTCATGTACTTGCAAACTTCTCTTCTTTGAAGTCACTTAAACTTGTACAGTGTGAATTGCATGGCGAATTTCCGATAAGCATCTTTCAATTACCAAACCTGGAAGTCCTCGACATCAGTTCCAATACCAACCTTTCCGGTTTTATTCCCGAATTACATTGGGGTAGTCCCTTGAAATCTTTGGGTCTTGGAGGCACCAACTTTTCAGGAGAAATGCCTGTTTCGATTGGAAACCTCATTCTCTTGAATGAATTAATAATTTGGGATTCTCATTTCTCAGGTTTACTTCCTAATTCATTAGGTAATCTTTCTCAGCTTTCTTATCTGGATATATCATATAACGACTTCCATGGTCAATTCCCCGTTTCCTTCGCTAATCTTACTCAGTTGTTCCTTCTAGATATCTCTTATAATAATTTGACAGGTGATATTTGGCATAGGCTTTACAAATTGTCAAAACTCACCACTTTGTACCTTTCAGGTAATATTTCAACTAGTAGCAAGGTTCCTTAACCCTAAAAAGAAAAAAAAAAGAAATGACTAGACTCAATTATTAGCCAAACTAACCATCCTTGCTTCCTTACATTCCTGCAGGTGTTGAGCTAAGTGGTCCAATTCCATCGTTATTTGAGAACTTGACGCGATTGGTTAGGCTTGACCTTTCGAATAATTATTTGAAAGGTGAAATTCCAAACTCATTATGGGAGCTCAAGGATCTTCAATATTTGAACCTTTGTCGGAACAATTTGAGTGGCATCAGGGATTTACACAAACTCAAGTACTTGACTTCATTAATTATTGTAGATCTATCGAACAATAAAATCAGAGGAAGTATTCCTACTTGGATGGGCAATGGTAGCATCGAATCCTTGGAGTGGGTAGATCTTTCTCACAATTTTCTATCTGGCTTTGAAAACAAGCAGATCAACCTATCACTGTCCAATTTGACATATCTTGACATTAGTTCTAACTCGCTCAAAATGGAGCTCCCTACTCCACCTCCATCACTGATGTATTACAACATCTCCAACAATAACCTCTTCGGAGAAATTCAATCTATTTGTAGAGGAGAATCCCTCACCGTTCTTGATTTGTCAAATAATAGTTTGAATGGCACAATTCCTTCGTGCGTGGGAAACATTAATTCATTGTCAATTTTGGATCTTGGGAAAAATAAATTTGAGGGCATGATTCCTCATGCATACCCAAAGGATTGTGCATTGGAGATTATCGACCTCACAGAGAATCGATTGCAAGGGCCTATCCCAAGATCTTTGATGCATTGTACAATGCTAGAGTATTTAAACCTCAGTTACAATCAAATTGCTGATGGGTTCCCTATATGGCTATCAAAGTTGACCGAGCTGAAAGCTGTTATCTTGAAATCCAATAAGTTCTGTGGTCCAATAGAAACATTAGGGAGCCACTTTGATTTTAGCAATGTGCATATCATGGACCTTTCGCATAATGGTTTCAGTGGTGAGCTTCCTTCCAAGTTTTTGCAGAGTTTCCATGCCATGAAAGGGATTGGTAGTCAAAATCAGCTCGACTACATGTATGCTGCTGCAGAGATCCGTCTATCCAACTATTTAGGGCATCAAGATGTGGATTATGACATGAAATTGATGAATAAAGGCACAGAAAGGGAATACTCAAAAGTTCCATATGCCTTAATGGGAGTTGACCTCTCCAATAACAAATTTGAAGGATGTCTACCCAACTTCATCGGAGATTTGAAGTCACTTGTTTTCCTTAACCTTTCAAACAATATTTTGACTGGTCCCATCCCACCTTCCTTAGCAAATTTGACAAATCTCGAATGTCTTGATCTTTCTCGAAACAATCTCTCAGGAGAGATCCCTCCACAATTGGCGCAGCTTACGTTCCTTTCATCTTTCGATGTCTCTCATAATCAACTGTGGGGACCGATTCCACCAGGGACTCAGTTCAGCACATTCCCCATCGACTCATTCGCCATGAATGAGGGGTTATGTGGACGTCCTTTGCCGAAGAAATGCCCTGGAACCAGAGACACCTTACCATTACCACCATCCCCTAGGGAGGAAATTGGCAAAGATTCTCCGTTCAGCTTGGATTGGAAGTTTGTGCTGATCGACGCTGGCGTCGGGTTTCTGATCGGCGTCGTGTTAGGGAACTTGATCATTGACGAGAAGAGCAGGTGGTTCTTACACTACTCCAAGAGAATGGCAAAAGGATGGAAAACATTGGGAAGGCATTGAACAGCAAGGAGGTACACATGCAATCAAATACTCATGGGACATGTATGAGTAATGTAATCTTTCGTGTGTTTAGTCCGTACTAGATGTGAGAAAAGATAGGGTGTGCAATGTTCCTCTTATTGTAATTTTTTGGATCGGAATTAGTGCTTTGATGATTCTTCTGTGCTCCATGTTTGTACCGATCGCCACTTGTTTGTGAAAATGAACGAGTGAGATTGTACATATATTTCAAAAGGCTGTGTTTCTGAAATTGATTGCATATACGTTTATCTCGTGCCTAGATCGTCATATGTACATATGATTCGCTAGTCTTGCTTCTGGTTCCTTTGATTTTAAGTCGTGGCTGAGATTTCGAAGTGACTGTGTTACTTCGTTCTCTGTCTCTGTGTTCCTTATGCCCCCTGAGTATTTCTGGTTCTGTGCCCGTGGGTTGGCCAGTGGATGTGTGTATGACTTCACGTAAGACATGCTGAGCCCTCTGTATGAAGCTTGTAAATGCTGTTCTCTGGTGAAATGCTCACGTGATTTTGTTGCTTAAGGCAAAGGATGGGCATCAGTGGTGAGTGTTGTGTTATAGGTTGGACATCGGAGTCGTGAATAATGAGGTAACAAGACCAAACCAAGCTTTGTGTGCTCACTGCTCAGGTAATAATCGAGGGAGAGAATTAACCAAGAAGAGACGTAAGAGTAAAAGTAGGGAAAGAGGGAGAGAGGGAAATTTGCAGAAATGCATCTTCTGGGAACGAAGGGCCGCGAAACGAATGCTACTAATAATAACAAAGGTCTTTCAACCTTTTGTAACTTTTTTTTACCTTTTATTGGTAATAGAGACTGGAAAGTCGCTGCAGATTCAGGAAAAATACATCTAGGTGTCATAAGAATGTCTTTAGACTATGGCAACATACTTGCTGCATTAGATTCAGGATTGTCCTCGCTCGTCATACAGAGGATGCTGAGCCGCTCCTTTTCCTCTTTCTACTCACTTTTGTAACTTTTAACAAGAATTTTTTATTACCAAATTCCAATCTCCAAAACGTCAATCGAATCTATACAAACTTGGATAATTCTCATCTTGAGACAGAAGGATGTATGATGTATGGTGCAGACATGATGTGTACAGGGCTGTTTTTAGAATTTATGTGGGTTGCCTTTGTTTGGTAAGTAGTAATTAGTTTACTGGAAAGTAATAAAATCCTAGTACATGGTGACGAGCAAAGGAAGGAGGAGCACTAGAAAAAGCTAACGCATTCATAAATTGATACACACCGAATGGAGGTCAAATTCTCTAAACTAAGAATTAGGAATCAAAGAGTGACGAGTTTGTTGCTGGAGGCAGACTTGTGATCTCGAGCTTCATTCCTTTTTTTCCATCTCAAGCATTTGTAGCAGAATACTGATCTCTCTGATTTTAGTCTGAACTCACCGGTACCTGAAGCATAATAACTCCAAATGGGTTGGTGCTAAGCTGTGTTTACTTCAAAGTAATGTAACCCGGTATTATTTCTAGTGATACATGGGCAAATGTCTACAAGAGTGTTATTTCTAGTAACCCGGTATCGCGCATACCCAACTACTAGCCTCGTTATTCAATAGGATTGAAAAACGGGAATGAAATATTTTCACATTGTCATCAACATTTTGTGTGATAATGATCAAGAGATAATTAAAAAGGAAAAAGAGAATGATGAATACCTATGCATCGGAGATAAGCTTGTTTTTCCTCTCAATTTTGTTGCTGAATAGCATAAAGACTTTAAACAAGACAAGTTACAAAGTCCGAAATATACGTGCTCCTGGCAGAGTCATTAGACAAAAGGTCTTCCATAACATGCGAAAGAGAGGAACGAATAGAAACCCGCAGATGTTGCTCTTTTCCAAGCAGGGCGAAAGCATCAGTTTACCCATCTACTTCTTTGAATATGTGCTTAGTTTTGTATTCCCGCATGCAGCTCCCTCGGCAAGTTCCTACATTCAGCCAAAAGAGGTTCCATTAGTAAATTACGCCTATGAGCGCCGGTAATTGCTTGAATGACAGACTGGGCATTCATTACAACGTTTTGAAATGGGTAACATCATTGGCCAATTCTAATGTAATGTCTTAGGGACATTTTTCTGCTTTCGATGTGTTTGTTGTTCTTTGGCGCTTTTTGTAGTTCTGGCAAGATTGATGCTTGTTGGTAATTCATCTAATCATGTACAATTTGTCATTGGTTTTATACAAAGTGAGGAAATGATATATGGAATTTTGAAAAAAAAAATTCCAATCAATACGAGCTTTTTTTTTGTGATTTGATGACTAGGAATGTTTTTAGGCACCGTAGAATGTTCCCCGTTCGTCAATGTAAAACATGGGCAAAAGTCTAGAATGAATGATCATGTAATTTTGAGTCGTGGGGAAAAGAATTTTAGCCCAATTTCAGAGTCCTTTGACTCTTTTCTTTAAATAATACAAAATTTTCATTCATAGCTCAAAGCCCCTGGTTAAGTGCATTAACTATTGAGAGTTATGCCTGTGATTATTGTCTCTCATGCATTATCTATGTTGCCAAAGGTGAAGTGGCCATCTCATGTTCTCAAGTAGTGGTCTGAACTGACCAATTTGGACCATCTCTTCATTTTCTTTTACCTCTTTCTTAAATATTTTTTTTTGTAATAAAAAATGACATTTCAGACCGGCAAAATTAAGCCTCAACAAGTGGTGGTTGGTAATGGGCCAGTAGTGGTGGATTGATGTAACACACGGTGGTGCCTAGGTTGTGTTCGATTGAAGGTGATATTCATTCAATAAGCCTTCGAAATGTTATGGGATAAAAGGGCCAAGAGCAAGTAACATGGAGGGGATAATTAGTTTTAATGAGTTTGGACTTAAGTTAGTTTAGATAGTTTCGGCTTGTTCCAATTTTAAGAAGTTTGGGTATGGGCTGAGTTTTGCTTGTGTTTAGAAATGGGCTTGTGATTACAACCGAAGACGGCTTGATTAATGAGCTCACTCGGGACTTTACCGCACTTTACTATTTACTCTCTCATTTATTATCGCTTTTGATGTGCTTTTTTTTTCGTTCTTCCATGTCATTTCCTTGATTGAGTTCCTCAAGTTTTGTTTGGTCTAGTTGGGTGGTTAGGCCACACTAGGATCATAATAAGCACCAAAAACATTGCATGGATGCTTAGTGGGCAAGAACTTTAGGATTCAAAAATTTAACAAAAGATTAAAAAAAATTGTGTGGACATTTTAGTTGATTGAAGATCAAGTTTATCTACTTAAATAGCACTAGTTAGATAATTGATCAAATCAAGTCCTCGGTCCTAGGCCTTTGATTGCGCAGGAAATGAGGCATAATTCTAATATTCACCTAATTTTTAGCTAAGTTCAATAGGCTAATGATGATTCCTTATATAAAATTCTCCTAAATTTATCGAACTAAAATGAAAATTCCAATGCTGCATGAGGTTAGGGCTTGGGAGGATGATATTGGCTTTACACCCATTCTACCCGACAGATCCCCGTTTTGGAGAATCATGACTAGTGAAAGACTTGGGAAGACTTCTCTAACTCAAATAGGTGTCACTACTAAAGTACGCCTATGAGTGCCTATAATGCCTTGAATGTCAGACATGGATAATGTGTAAATGCGTAACATTATTGGCTAGTTCAAATCTAAGGCCATGCCCTACAGCCATATTTTTGCTTTCGATGTGTTTACTGTCTATTGGAGGTTTTAGAGTTCCTACGAGATTTATACTTCTTTGTGATTCATCTAGTTATGTATAGTTTCCTCATTAATTTCACATAAAACGAGGTGGTGATATATAAAATTTGAGAATAATTTCAATCTATGATTACAATTTTCTCTAATGTGATTCAAGGACTAGGAATACTCTTAGGAACTATAGAATGACTCCTGTTCGTCAATCTAAAAGATGGGTAAAAATCTTGGCAAGATCATGTAATTTCTTGTCACTGGAAGAAGAATTTTTGCTCAACTTCAAAGTCTCCCGACTCTCATATTTAGATAATATAACATTTTCATCAATTGCTCACAGATCCGGTTAAGTGCATAGCGTGTTTGAAACACTGAGATCATAATTACCCAAGTATAACGCATGTACCCTAATGCCACTAACAAGATGTTGTCTCTCCCTCTTTTCGTTTTCTGTACTTTTTGTGTTTGTTATTAGAGCACGCATGTCATGGAAGAGCTAGAGGATATTGTAATGCTGTAGCTGTTATCGTTAGCAATTTTGTAATTTTGTGGACATAATTCCTAAGCTACTCCAAGAGAAAAGAAAAAGCATGGAAATAGATCAAGAAGTCACTGATTTGATCAGGAACTATGTATGCATCACATATATCCATGTAAAGGTCATTACTTAAGTTCTAGTCTGAGCTGAGAATGTTTATAAAGGAATTAAGATCTTATTACTTCATGTCAACTCATGATTCGCATTGGCTATTGTGGAGACGCTATCATCTCGTTGGATATTTTATCTTTCTAACTACTTTTTTCTACCGTCGACAATAATTTAATATCATGATTTTGTGCCAAGTGGCATTCAGTTTGACGTCCTCAATGGTATGGAAAATCTAATTTAGGAGATTCAACTCATTCTGAAATCTAGCTTGGAAAGCTAGTATAGACTGAGAAATAGAAAAACAAAAGAACCTCAATAAATAATTCAATCGCAAAATATGACAATAATAAGGGCATTAGTTTTGTCTCGAGTTTCAGCGGTCAAATAAAACTCGACCGACTGTTGATTTGGAAAGTTTCGATTGCTGCCGCCGTAACAAGGAAGTCATCGTTAGTGCTCAACGATGAAATATAATCAGCCAGCATCTTCGAATTGCATTAGGAGGGGAGTTTTGCCTTCAGCGAATTGGCCACTTTCTTATTGGGATCTTTATGTGATTCGTGAGGCTGTGGGCGTGTGCTTTTGATTTCTCCAAGGACGCTTTCAGAGGCCGCACAGTGGAGTTTCTTCGGTCGCACTCGGTGATTTTGTGCAATCTGAGTTTCTACGTTCAATTGTGTCGTTTATGTTTGAACACCGTTAGTCTAAAACTTAATTTGGATATGAGAGACCCTCAAGCCTGAGTGATTGTAATTTTGATTCTATAATTGTTAATGGATTATTTGCTTCTAAAGTAGTTATTGACACTCAAATTGGATCATGTAAATATCACATGTTCCTTTTATTTTCTAATTTCACTAGTGATTTAACGTCAATTTGATTGCAAGATTCTATAGCATAAATTTCACCACATAAGGGATACCTTGTTATTCTTGTCATTAATTTATTTTGAAGAGGTTTCTCACTTGGATTTAGAAGAACGAAATGATGAGTTTGGGGGCACGGTAGCCATTGAAAAGTAAAAACCAATACAAAACGTCTTTTTGTTTTTTGGGGTAAGTAAAATTTACTAATGTTTGTGCAAAAAAAATTCACACTTTAAATATTAATAACGAATACTTGTCATTGGGATTGAAAGTTATGATAATTAAGACACTATCAAAAAGGCAGAATTGTTTGACATCTTCAAAACCATACAAGGGATGGAAATTCCACCTTTATATTTAACTAAAGTTCTGAATAATTCATTTACGCAATAAAATTCTACTCCTAATGCTCAACAAATAATGCATAATGATTATTACAAGCAATCCACATCCTAAGACTTAAATCGTGCATAGCACGGGTCAATAGGCTTTCTAATTTTTTAGAGCGACTCTTTTTTCAAACAAACCCAAGTGTCTTTTCAGATTTGTATAGTGCACGAATGGGCAAAACAACGTGAAAGTTCAATCGCAAAACATGACAAAAACTTCTTATTCGTCAATCTATAAGACGGGCAAAAGTCTTCTGGCGGGTCTATCAAGTTTGGATCATATGTGGAAAAGAAAAATATACGATGTCATTTATGAGGACCAACTATGCAATTATGACTGCACATAAACGGTCAATCAAGGCAAGCATGAGAACGACCTAACTTGTATACTTTTTATGTATGGCCATTTTTTCTCTTTTGAAATAAAAAAAAATGCCTATTTGCTCTTAATTCTTCATGTGTAATTTGACATTCGGAGATGTTTCATAACCATGTATAATTTGTCATTCGCAGATTATTCATAAAATCTGAAAATTAATCGATAATTACGATCTTTTAATTTTGCCATTCCAAGATTAAGTATATTGCTAAAAACTTCTTATTCGTCAATCTACAGGATGGGCAAAAGTCTTCTAGCGGGTCTCTCAAGTTTGGACCATTATGTGGAAAAGAAAAATATATGATGCCGTTTATGAGGACCAACTATGTAAAGAGCAATCGCAATTGAGTCAACTCTATCACGGCACGCATGAGAACGACCGAATTTGTACCTTTTTTTATGTATGGCCATTTTTTCTCTTTGGAAAAAAAATGCCTATTTGCTTGTAATATTTTAATATTACTTAGAAAAAAAAGGGAGGCTTAAGCAACATGTTGAAATTGAACAACATCTAAAGCAAGACATGCGCACATAGTATCTTCCATATTTAATTATCACTTTGTCAGAACGTTAGTTTTTCATCTTAATTGGATATTCAATTAAAGAACCCCTAGTTTATCAGGTTAATTTTATATTCAATTGTAAGACCCTATGTAAATAGTGATTCATCGGGAAGCCAAGCAATTAGATCAATAGAATATGACTATGATGTACATCCAAAATTTCTAAATACTTAACTTGTTCATACTTGGTGATTTCTCGGTCAAATTTCGGGTCAAAATTAAATTTGACCCTTTGATTAGATTGGAGGTAGGTTATTGACACTCAGACTCAAGAATTAATAAAGAATTTCTTTTTTAAGCCTTATTTGAAAGGAAAAAAAACGCCTAGATTTTGGCAGCCCTGAATGAGGATGGCTACTTATGTGAAGACGGCGAGTCATCCAAAGAAAATAGCGACTAGTGAGCCCAAAAAGACTTTGACATTTTGCCTTTAGTCGCCCCACGGGTCCTTACACGTAAAATTATGGGGTGGCTAAGAAGAAACCCCAGAATCCCTATCGATAAAAGTTATGGCGTCACAACTCCTGTGGCTCTTCCATGACATGTGTGCTCTTAGATCAAACACAAAAAAAAAATTGAAAAAGAAGAAGAAGACAGCATCATGTCAACGTCCTTAGTGTAGATGTTTTGTACTTGGATCATTTTTTCTCTCAGTGTTTCATTCATGCTTTTGCTAATCCACTGTGTCATGCTGATGGGAGCTCGGCCTCTATATGATTTAAGATGAGTCTTATAATCAACTGAGCATATTCTCATTGCGTCAATCCTAAACTCAAACCATGGCCTGCACTCATCACTAGGTGAAAATGGAGATTAGTGGTCGTGGGAGGGTATGGAGTGTGGCGAATTCAACAGTCATGTTGTTGTCCTAGACCTCAATAGCAATTGTCTCTCTAGTACCACTATTCTTTTTAATGTACTCTACCGTGTTCACTTTCTATCGGAGCTCCAATTGTGTATGAGGGATTATTGATGTACATTCGCCGATTTATAGTAATCACGCATATTATATCATTATTTTTACATAAATGAGGTCAATATATATATGATTTATAAATATATGTATAATCAATGATCACTACATTTTTTTGTAGTTCAAAGACTAAGAATACTCCTAAGAAATGGAGAACGACTCCTGTTCATCAACGTGAAAGACAGGCAAAAGTCATTTCCTTGACGTCTCAAGATTGATCTAAGATGCCATTTGACGGGACCGACCACACAATTGTGACCGCACATGAATAATTTATCATGACATGCATGAGAGTGCGTCCTAATTTGTCTCTTGTGGATATGAGACCATTTTTCACTTTTGAAAAACAAAAGATGCCTAATTGCTTATAAATTTTACCATCACTTAAAAAAGGGGGGGGGAGAGACTTAGGCAAGATGTTGAAGTTACAAAACATCTTCGGTAAGACATAATAGTATGGTCGATCTTAATCATCATCTTACCAGTGAGATTTCTCATATTGATTCTTAATTCATTTATATGAAGCTAAGGGAACAGTCACCAGGGAGTTAGGCGGCTATACCAGTTTATGCCCAAAAATGTCTAAATTTTTCGGCTGTTTGTGGACAGGAATTCTTGCGCTGCTCCAAGAGAAAACCAAAAGCGTGGAAAGACGAGGAAGCGACTGATCTGATCCGGAACTGCGCACATAGTCGTATATTTTTATCACATATGATTAGTTTTGGAATGCGGGGTGTCTAGTTCGATTTAAGAATGGTCCAAAGTGAATTAAGATTCTTAGCCAACTCATGTTTCCATTCGCTATTACGCGGACGCTATCTTCTTGTTCAATATTCTATCTTTCTAATTGCCTTTTCTCCCCTTCCGACCCGAAAAAAGAAAAAAAATTGCTTTTCCTCCACTAGAAAATCATGTCACATCATCACATATGTGCCCGGTGAAATATCCACATAACAACAAGATAAACATACCAGTGCTCGTTGTGATTATGTGCCCGGTGGCCCTCACTTTGTCGTCTTGGCTAGTATAAAGGATCTCACTTGGAAGATGTACTCATTCCAAAGTCTAGCTTGGGGAATCGAGTCGAGACCGACAAGATAATTAGGAAAGTCAACAAGTAATTTAATCGTTAAACATTTCAATCAAAATAGGATAGCTTGTTATCCCAAATCACCGATTTATATCATGAAGAGGCTTGTAATTTGGATTTAGAAGAATGAAATGGTTCGTTTGGTGACACCATAGTCCTGAAAAATAAGAATATAAATAAAAATTGAAAAGGTTTTTCTTTGCGTAAGTAAAATTTCTAAATATTGCCGTGCAACAATTTCACTCTTCGTATATTAGTAACAATTATTCAGAACTTGGATTGCACATCTGTTAGTTAGCACACTATCAAGAAGGTACAACCGTTGGGCATCTTCAAAAGCATACAGGGCACGGATTTTTCACCTTTATATATAAATAGAATTCTGAATAATTCATCCACTCATAATAATGAACAGTTCAAGTATACTTCTAAAAAACATTATTTCCATCAATCAACATCTTAAAACTTCGTCTAATTTGGGTATGAGAAACACTCAATCGTGAGCGATTGTAACTCCGATTATTTGTTACTAGTCCTGTAGAGTAGATATCGACACTCGGATCAAATCACATAAATGTTTTATGTTCTTTCTTATTTTTGTAATGATTTTGCATTGATTTGATTGCAAGATTCTATATTTTCCGCATTAATTTTATAACAAAAGGGGTAGCTTGTTATCCCTCTCATTGATTTAATTCATGAAGAGGTTTCTTATTTGTATTTAGAAGAACGAAATGATGAGTTTGGGGGCACCGTAGCCATTGAAAAATAAAAACCAATAGAAACGTCTTTTTTGGGGTAAGTAAAATTTACTAATGTTGGTGCAAAAAAAATTCACACAATAATATTCCATACAAGGGATGGAAATTCCACCTTTATATTCAACTAAAATTCTGAATAATTCATTTGCTCAAAAAAATTCTACTCATAATGATCAATAGATAATGTATAATGATTATTTCAAGCAATCCACATCCTAAGACTTTGGCTGTGCATAGCACGGGTCAATAGGCTTTTTAATTTTTTTAGAGATGATCGTTTCTTCAGTCAAACCCAAGTGTCTTTTCAGATTTGTATGGTGCATGACTGGCCAAAGCAGCATGAAAGTTTAACAATTTAATAGCTTATCGCTGCCTATAAAAGACTCTCCATTGAGAACGAACTCCACCACAAAGCAGAAGAACCAAAAAAAAAAAAATGGCACCCTCATCATTCTTCATGTTTTGTACTTGGATCGTCCTTCTCGTGATGATTCATACTTCGCTTGCTAAACCATTATGCCATCGAGATGAGAGCTCAGCCTTGATGGAATTCAAGTTGAGTTTCAGAACCAACAGAACAATGTACGATTGTGCTCATCCGAAGGCTGAATCCTGGTCACTAGATAGAAGAGAAGATTGTTGCTCATGGGATGGAGTCGAGTGTGATGAGACTACAGGTCATGTCACAGGCCTTGACCTTGGTGACAGTTGTCTCTTTGGTACCATAAGTTCTAATACCAGCCTCTTTCGCCTCCTTTACTTGAAATCACTCAATCTCTCTTGGAATTGCTTCAACTTTTCCCCAATACCATACAGTTTTGGCAATCTTTCTAGGTTACAATACCTTAATCTCTCTTCTTCAGATTTCTCCGGGAAAGTCCCATCGGATATCTCACAACTCTCGAGATTAATTTCTCTCGATTTGTCTCAAGTGTGGCAGCTTGAGATGCCCAATATAGACAACTTATTTCAGAACTTAACTATGCTTAGAGAAATTGATCTCTCTTATATAAGCATGCCGGCACAATTCCCTCATGTACTTGCAAACTTCTTTTCTTTGAAGTCACTTAAACTTGTAGAATGTGAATTGCATGGCGAATTTCCAGCAAGCATCTTTCAATTACCAAACCTAGAAGTCCTCGACATCAGTTCCAATTTGAACCTTTCTGGTTTTATCCCTGAATTACATTGGGGTAGTCCCCTGAAATCTTTGGATCTTGGACACACAAACTTTTCAGGAGAAATACCTGTTTCGATTGGAATACTCATTTTCTTGAATAAATTAACTATTATGGATAGTCAATTCTCGGGTTTACTTCCTAGTTCACTAGGAAATCTTTCTCAGCTTGCTTATCTGGATATATCATATAATAAATTTCATGGTCAAATCCTTGTTTCCTTCACTAATCTTACCCAATTGTTCTATCTAGATCTCTCTTTCAATTATTTCACAGGTGATATTTGGCATAGGCTTCTTACATTGTCAAAACTCACCACTTTGTACCTTTCATGTAATTTTTCAACTAGTAGCAAGGTTCCTTAACCCAAAAAAAAAATGGTCTAGACTCAATTAGTAGCCAAACTAACCATCCTTGCTTCTTTACATTGGACAGGTGTTCAGCTAAGTGGTCCAATTCCATCGTCATTTGAGAACTTGACGCAATTGGTTCAGCTTGACCTTTTGAATAATTATTTGAAAGGTGGAATTTCATTTAAGAACTTGAAATGGTTGGTTTGGCTTGACCTTTCGAATAATTATTTGGAAGATGAAATTTCATTTGAGAACTTGACGCAGTTGGTTAAGCTTGACCTTTCGAATAATTATTTGAAAAGCGAAATTTCATTTGAAAACTTGACGCGGTTGGTTAGGCTTGACCTTTCGGATAATTATTTGGAAGGTGAAATTCCAAACTCATTATTGGAGCTCGGGGATCTTCAGATTTTGGACCTTCGTCGGAACAATTTGAGTGGCATCGGGGATTTACACAAACTCAAGAACTTGATTGAATTATATTTGGACTCCAACAACTTATCTTTCATCGGCAGGACCGAGATGAATGCCACTCTTCCAAAACTTTCCATTTTAAGTTTATGGTCATGCAACTTACAAGAGTTTCCCAAGTTTTTAGCCTACTTAAGCGGGTTGAAGGTTGTATTGCTGTCAAACAATAAAATCACAGGGAGTATTCCTACTTGGATGGGTAATGGTAGCAGAGAATCCTTGGAGAGGGTAGATCTTTCTCACAATTTTGTAACTGGCTTTGAAAACAAGCAGATCAACCTACCACTTCCCAATTTGACATATCTTGACATTAGTTCTAACTCGCTCAAAATGGAGCTCCCTACTCCACCTCCATCAATGCAGTTTTACGACATCTCCAACAATAACCTCTTCGGAGAAATTCAATCTGTTTGTAGAGCAAAATCCTTCATCATTCCTGATTTGTATAACAATAGTTTGAATGGCACAATTCCTTCGTGCGTGGGAAAGATTAAATCATTGTCAATTTTGAATCTTGGAAAAAATAAATTTGAGGGCATGATTCCTCGTGCTGACCATGAAGGTTGTAGGTTGAATGTTATCGACCTCATAGAGAATCGATTGCAAGGGCCTGTCCCAAGATCTTTGGCGCATTGTACAATGCTGGAGTATTTAAACCTCGGTTACAATCAAATTGTCGATGGGTTCCCTTTATGGCTGTCAGGGTAGACCGAGCTTAAAGCTGTTATCTTGAAATCCAATAAGTTCTATGGTCCAATAGAAACATACGGGAGGCAATTTAATTTTAGCAATATGCATATCATGGACCTTTTGCATAATGGTTTCAGTGGTGAACTTCCTTCCAAGTTTTTGCAGAGTTTCCATGCCATGAAAGGGATTGGTAGTCAAAATCTGTTTGAAAATCTGTTCGACCTCATGTATGTTGCTACAGACATCGGTCTGAGTGTATGTCTTATGGTTTATGACGTGAAATTGATGAATAAAGGCACAGAAAGGGAGTACCCAGAAATTCCGTATGCCTTTATGGGAGTTGACCTCTCCGATAACAAATTTGAAGGATGCCTACCCAATTCCATCGGAGATTTGAAGTCACTCCTTTTGCTTAACCTGTCAAACAATGTTTTGACTAGTCCCATCCCACCTTCCTTAGCAAATTTGACAAATCTCGAATGTCTTGATCTTTCTTGAAACAATCTCTCAGGAAAGATCCCTCCACAACTGGCGCAACTGACGTTCCTTGAATCTTTCGATGTCTCTCATAATCAACTGTGGGGACCGATTCCACCAGGGACTCAGTTCAGCACATTCCCGATCGATTCATTCACCATGAATGAAGGGTTATGTGGAAGTCCTTTGCCGAAGAAATGCCCTGGAACCAGAGACACCTTACCATTACCACCATCCCCTATGGAGGAAATCGGCAAAGATTCTCCGTTCAACTTGGATTGGAAGTTTGTGCTGATCGGCGCTGGTGTCAGATTTATGATTGGCGTCGCGTTAGGGAACTTGATCATTGATGAGAAGAGCAGGTGGTTCTTACACTACTCCAAGAGAATGGCAAGAGGATGGAAAAGATCGAGAAGGCACTGAAGAGCAAGGAGGTACACATGCAGTCAAATACTCATGGGACATGGAATGAGTAATGTAATCTTTTGGGTGTTTAGTCCGTACTAGATGTGAGAAAAGATGGGGTGTGCAATGTTCCTCTTATTGTAATTTTCTGGATTGGAATTAGTGCTTTGATGATTCTTCTGTGCTCCATGTTTGAACCGATCACCACTTGTTGTGAAAATGAACGAGTGAGATTCTACATATATTTCGAGAGGCTATCTTTCTGAAATCAATTGCGTATATGTTTATCTCATGCCCAGATCGTCATATGTGCATATGATTCGCCAGTCTTGCTTCCGGTTCCTTCGATTTTAAGTCGTGGCCGAGATTTTAAAGTGACTGTGTTGCTTCGTTCTCTTTTTGTGTGTTCCATATGCCCCCTGAGTATCTCTGGTTTCGTGCATGTGGGTTGGCCAGTGGATGTATTTATGGGTTCACGTGATGACTGGAGTTGATCGTTGGTGGAGTAAGACATGTTTAGTCCTCTGTATGAAGCTCATAAATGTTGCTCTCGGGCGAAATGCTCACGTGATTTTGTTGCTTAAGGTGAAGGATGGGCATCAATGGTGACTGTTGTGTTTTAGGTTGGACATCCGGGTTGTGAATTATGAAGGGACAAGACCAACCCAAGCTTTGTGTGCTGAGGAAATAATCAACAGAGAGACTTAACCAAGAAGAGACGAAAGAGTAAAAGAAGGGAAAGAGGGAGATAGGGAAATCTGCAGAACTGCATCTTCTGGGAACGAAGGACCGAGAAACGAATCCTAACAATAATAATAATAATAGAAAGATGATGGTTAAGAACAAAGGTCTTTTAATCTTTTGTAACTTTGTTTTTCCCCTTTATTTGTGATAGAGACTGAAAAGTCGCTTCAAATTCAGGAAAAATACGTCTTGGTGTCATAAGATTTTTTTTTTTGGCAACATAGTTGCTGCATTAGATTCAAGATCATCCTCGCTCGTCATCTCTGTGATTGGTGGAAATGAAGTGCCATCACATACAGAGGATGCTGAGCCACCCATTTCCTCTTTCTACTCACTTTTGTAACTTTTAGCAAGAATTTTTTGTTACCAAATTCCTATCTCCAAAACGTCAATTGAACCTTTGTACAGAATCTCAACTTGGATGATTCTCATCTTGGGACAGAAGGATGTATGATGTATGGTGCAGAGATGATGTAGAAAGACTTTAAACAAGACAAGTCAAGTTACATAGTCGGAAATATACGTGCTCCTGGCAGTCATTAGACAAAAAGGTCTTTAATAACATCCGAAAGAGAGGAACGAATAGCAAACCACAGATGTTGCTCTTTTCCAAACAGGGCCAAAGCATCCGTATAACCATCTGCTTCTCTGAATATGTGCTTAGTTTTGTATTCCCGCACCTCCCTCAGCAAGTTCCCGCATTCAGCCAAAAGAGGTTCCTTTAGTGAATTATGCCTACGAGTGCCTGTAATTGCTTGAATGACAGACTAGGCATTCATTTCAACGTGTGAAAATGGGTAACATTTTCTAATGTAATGTCATGTCTTAGAGTCATTTTTTTGTCTTCCATGTGTTTGTTGTTCGTTGGAGCTTTTTGTAGTTCTGGCAAGATTTATGCTTGTTGGTAATTCATCTAATCATGTATAATTTGTCATTACTTTTATACAAAATGAGGTGATGATATATTGAATTTTGATAATATTTTCCCATTAATGATTATGAGCTTTTATTTTTTGGGAAGCAGATCACTTGCTGTGCTTTGCTTCTCAGCCGTCCGATTCCCATCGGACGACTGGGAAAATTTTAAAAAAAAAAAGAAAAAAATTTGAATTTTTTTAAAACTTTTTCTATAAAATCAGTCGTCCGATCTTAATCGGACGGCTGAGATTACATATCACCCTGCTGTGCTCAAGGAGCACAGCAGGTGATCCGGATCCTATTTTTTGTGATATGATGACTAGGAATGCTCTTAGGCACTGTAGAATGTCTCATCTTCGTCAATGTAAAACATGGGCAAAAGTCTAGAATGATCATGTAATTTCCAGTCGTTGGGAAAATGAATGTTAGCCCAACTTCAGACTCCCTTGACTCTTTTCTTTAAATAATACAAATTTTTTATTCATTGCTCAAAGCCCCTAGTTAAGTGCATTAACTATTAACAATCATGCCTGTGATTATTGTCTCTTAAGCATTATCTCCGTAGTCAAAGTTGAAGTGGCCATCTCATATTCTCAAGTAGTGGTGAACCGGCCGAGTTGGATCGTCTCTTCATTCTTTTTTCTCTTTTTCATATTTTTTGTAATAAAAAATGACTTATCAGACTGGCAATATTAAGTCTCAACAAGGGGTGGTTGGTAATAACCCAGTAGTGGTGAACTGATCTAACATACGGTGGTGCCTTGGTTGTTTCAAACTGAAGGTGATATTCATTCAATAAGCCTTCGAAATGTTCTGGGATAAAAGGACCAGTAGCAAGTAATGTGGAGGGGTTAATTAGGTTTAATGAGTTAGGACTTAAGTTAGTTCAGATAATTTTGCCTTGTTTCAATTTTAAGAAGTTTGGGTTTGGGCTGAGTTTTGCTTGTGTTTAGAAATGGGCTTGTGACTTACAACTAAAGACGGCTTGATGAATGAGTCCACTCAGGACTTTACAGCACTCTACTTTTTATACTCCCATGTATTATCGCTTCTGATGTGCTTGTTTTCATTCGTCCATGTCATTTCCGTAACTGAGTTTCTCATGCTTTGTTTAGTCTAGTTGGATGCCTATAAGAAACCTATGGAAACAGTGACCCATCAGGGAGTCAAGCGGTTAAATCAACAGAATGTGCCTCTTATTTTACACCCAAAATATCTAAAATTTTCACTTGTTTGTATTAATAGATATGCAGAATCAATTATCGAGTAAAAAGAAATGACCCTTTGATCTGATTGAAGGTGGGTCATTGACATTGAAATTGAAGTGTTCATGAAGAATTACTTTCTTAGACTAGGCCTTAAATAGACCAAATTAAAGTTATATGCGGAATCATACAACTATAGTTTAACTACACTACTTTATAAGACCAAGTTTGTCTTGCTTTATTATAATAAGCAAGACTGTTTTCCTTAAAGAAAGAACAAAACGCTGGCTGTGATCGCCAGGACAAGCTATCCTGGAAAGAAAACTAAGAGCATAAACACAGGCAAAGAAGACCATCAACTATATGAGAATGGAAAAGACGACGATTGTCACTTACTCAGAATATTTAAACCACTCGGTTTTTTTTTTCTTTCTTTTTTTCACTCTTAATGGCACAAATAGAGTAAAAAAGGATGATAACTAATACAAAAAGAAGATATTGCAGTTGAATTTATCTTAAGCAAACTTTTAATATTAAATTGATGGGTTAACTTTGTTTTTGATTTTCACTCAACAGGGATGGACATGAGTCATCTTGATCAAAGGAACAGATATAGGGATAATCAGTGCATTCCACATATACTCACTAACGCGGACTTGATTCTATTTGTGCTGATGAACCATGCCCAAAAATTTCCTTAGTCGAGAAAAAACCTTCAAATAAACACTGAAAGCATAGACATCTCTTCGACAATTAACAAAGACTCAAGGAAGCAATCCTCAATGCCCATATACCCCAGAACACCTACTCCAAACAGACTATGTTACTCTGCGATAGGTTCATTGCCAGGAGTTGACGCAGATAAATTCATTGCCAGGAGTTGAACAAGTTCTTGGGTAAATTACAGAACTACGTTGAACCAAACAAATCGAGTTTCATCGTCAAAAGCATATGTCCTCCCAGCGGCATCTACGCATAATAAAACAAACTGCAGAGGTTGTTTCTTTCCAAGTAGGGCCAAAGAATCCGCGTAAATGGGTGACATCATTGTCAAAATTCGAAACCCTAAGCTCTTCTTCTTCTTCTTCTTCTTCTTCTTCTTCTTCTCTCGGTCTAGCCTTCTGATCCTCCATTCCTGCGATCCAATCAATCCGCTCCCCGTCCTCCCCACCGCCTCCAAGGCGGAGCAGCAAAAAAGTGCAAAATGGTGTTGGAAATGTAACCGACCATGTCTCAAGGTCGCACCACCCTTGAGACAGGATCTCACTCGGCAGAGCGGCTGCATTCGTAAGGCTCGGCTTTCTTGACGGAACCAAAAGAGGCTGAGCCCTCTGGGATTATTTTTAGTCGGGCGGTGATCAGGTGCAAATTTGTTGGACCTTAAGGCATGGTTGTAGCCCGTGGGCTCTAGAAATTGCATCGGACTTGGATCCTGCTATTAGCTTCTAACTCAATACTGCAATTTTCTTCTTTTCTTTGTTTTTCTTCTTTTTTCTTTGGTAAGGTCAATACTGCAATTTTCTTTTTCTTCTTTTTTTTATCAATCTTTTTCTTGGCTTTTGATACTTTGGGCAAAATTGCCAAGTCACGAGTCATTCGCCCCGTGACATGACAAAGCCGTGGGAAACTGAGTAATATTGAGGACAACAACAAGACTAAAAAGTAAAAAACAAAAAAAAAAAATTGAAACTCATCATTCCGTAGTAATTCGGTTCAGTAGACAAACAAAACTGAACCGACACAATAATTTAAATGAATAATTTATGTACAAATGACTAGTCAAGATAAATATGATAAATTTTTAAACAAGTAATTGAATTTTAAATTTCTATCCTATATATAGTCGACTTTCCAATTTGATATTCACCTTCACTACTCACCGTTACCTCACTTCAACACAGAAAAATAATAAGTAGCACACGTTACATATTCTTGATAATTAAAATCCGATATCTCCAAAGATCACCTAACAAATCTCTTATTTTACAAGCGCATCTCGCTTTTAAAACTCAACTCACTTTCTGGTGAAAAAATTCGTTCGGGGATAGCAGTGTCAAAGGATTTTGAAAAGGATTCCTACTCTTTCGTAAATAGAAAGTCTACTGAAAAGGGAAATTTAAATAGAAAAAAGTTATATACGTTGTTGTTGCTTTTATCATTTCGATTTCCATTTTCATTTTCTCATTCTTTCTAATAAAGGGAAATCAGTTCAATTTATCTATATATGTCATATAAAGAATATCCAGACAAAGAGACTAATTTAATTATATGTCATATAAGGCATACAATAAGTTGTACAAACAAGGCATTTCATGCCCAAAACTATCAATGCATCTTCAAGCTCAATTCTCAGACAATGTGTCCATTGGAACTTCTACAGTTTCTCCAGATATTTAGGCTCGCTCGAAATTTTTCATAATTATGTATGACTCTTCATTCGGAGATGATTCATAATATATATAAAAAAATTAATCGATAATTACAAGCTTTTAATTTTGTGATTCCAAGATTACGTATATTACTAAAAACTTCTTATTTGTCGATCTACAAGATGGGCAAAAAGTCTTCTAGCAGGTCTCTCGGGTTTGGATCATATGTGGAAATGAAAAATATAAATCATCGTTTACAAAGATCGACTATGCAATAATGACTGCACATGAACGGTCAATCACAGCACACATGAGAACGAAATTATGGCCATATTTTCTCTTATGAAATTAAAATAATTGCCTATTTGCTCATAATTATTCATGTATAATTTGTCATTCGGAGATATTTCATAATCATGTATAATTTGTAATTCGGAGATGATTCATAAAATTAAAAAATATCTTTGTATCAATAAGTACAATCTTATAATTTTGCGATTCCAAGATTACATATATTGCTAAAAAATTCTTATTCGTCAATCTATAGGATGGGCAAAAGTCTTTAGGCGGGTCTCTCAAGTTTGGATCATATGGGGAAAAGAAAAATATAAGATATTGATTATAAGGACCAACTATGCAATTATGATTGCACATGAACAGTGAATCATGACACGCATGAGAACGACCTAACTTGTACCTTTTCAATGTATGGCCATTATTTCTCTTTTGAAAAGTAAAATGCCTATTTGCTAGTAATTCTTTAATATTACTTAGGGAAAGAAAGGAAGGCTTAAGCAATATGTTGAAATTAAACATATAAATCAAGACCTGCACACATAGTATCTTCCATATTTAATTATCATTTTATCAGTACCTTAGTTTTTTTCATTTTAATTGGATATTCATTTAGAAGAACCCTTAGTTTTTCAGGTTAATTTTATATTCAATTGTAAGAACCTATGTAAATAGTGATTCATCAGGAAGCCAAGCAGTTAGATCAATAGAATGTACCTGTTATGTACACCCAAAATTTCTAAATCTTTCACTTGTTCATATCTGGTGATTTCTCTCGGTCAAATTTTGGGTCAAAATTAAATGGCTCCTTTGATTAGATTGGAGGTAGGTTATTGATACTCGAATTGAAGAGTTAATAAAGAATTACTTTCTTAAGCCTTAGAAAAAAAAAAACGTCTAGATTTTGGCAGCCTTGAATGAGGATGACTACTTATGTGAAGATGACGAGTCATCCAAAGAAAAAGGGTAAACCCAAAACGACTTTGACATTTTACCTTTAGTCACCCCACGGATCCTTCCACATAAAATTATGGGGTGGCTAAGAAGAAACCCAAAATCTCTATCCGTAAAAGTTATGGCATCACAATCTCCTTTGGCTCTTCCATCACATGTGTGCTCTTAGATCAATCACAAAAATTTGAAAAAAGAAGAAGAAGACAATATCATGTCAACGTCCTTAGTTTAGATGTTTTGTACTTGGATCAATTTTTCTCTCTGAGTTTCAAATTCATGCTTTGCTAATCCAATGTGTCATGCTGATAGGAGCTCGGCCTCTATATGATTTAAGACGAGTCTCGAAATCAACCAAGCATATTCTCATTGTGTCAATCCTAAACTCAAACCATGGCCGTCACTCATCACTAGGTGAAAATGGAGATTAGTGGTCGTGGGAGGGTATGGAGTGTGACAAATTCAACAGTCATGTAATTGGCCTAGACCTCAATAGCAATTGTCTCTCTAGTACCACTATTCTTTTTAATCTACTCTACTGTGTTCACTTTCTATCGGAGCTCCAATTGTGTTTGAGGAATTGATGCTCATTTGCAAATTTGTGTTAATCACGCATATTATATGATTACTTTTACATAAATGAGGTGAATATATATAAAATTTTAAAAAATATTTAATCAATGATTAGGATTTTGTTTTTGTAGTTCGAGACTAAGTACTCTTAAGAAATGGAGAACGAATCCTATTCATCAACGTGAAAGATGGGCAAAAGTCTTTTCGTTGACGTCTCAAAATTGATCTAAGATGCCATTTGACGGGACCAACCACGCAATTGTGACCACACATGAGCGATGAATCATGACATGCATGAGAGTGTGACTTATTTTGTCTCTTGTGGATATGTGACTATTTTTTCCCTTTTGGAAAAAAAGAAAGAAAATAAAAGATGCCCACTTGCAATCATCATCTTACCAGTGAGACTTCTCATATTGATTGTTGATTCATTTATATGAAGCTAAGGGAACATTGAGTCACCAGATAGTTGAGCGGCTAGACCAGTTTATGCCCAAAATATCTATACTTTTCAGCTGTTTGTGGACAGGAATTCTTGCGCTACTCCAAGAGAAAACCAAAAGCGTGGAAAACAAGAGGAAGCTACTGATCCGATCAGGAACTGGGATACAGTCGTATATTTATGTGACATATGATTAGTTTTGGAATGCTGGGTGTCTAGTTAGAATTAAGAATGGTCCAAAGTGAATTAAGATTCTTAGCTATGTTTACTTCATGTCAACTCATGTTTCGATTGGCTATTACGCAGATGCTATCTTCTTATTCAGTAATCCTTCTAATTGCTTTTTCTCCCCTTCCGACGCCCCCCAAAAAAAAGAAAAAAATTGCTTTTTCTCCACTAGAAAATCATGTCATATCGTCGCATAAGGTAACATACATATCGACAAGATAAAATTGCCTCTTGTCATTATGTGCCCGGTGGCCCTCATGTTGACGTCTTGACTAATATAAAGAATCTCACTTTTGGAGATTTACTCATTGCAAAGTCTGGTTTGGGGAATCTAGTCAAGGCCGACAAGATAATTAGGAAAGTCAACAAGTAATTTAATTGTTAAACATGTCAATCAGAAGGGGATAGCTTGTTATCCAAAATCACCGATTTATATTAGGAAGAGGTTTGTAAGTTGGATTTAAAAGAATGAAGCGGTACGT
This sequence comes from Melaleuca alternifolia, assembly GCA_019926035.1. Taxonomy (NCBI): domain Eukaryota; kingdom Viridiplantae; phylum Streptophyta; class Magnoliopsida; order Myrtales; family Myrtaceae; genus Melaleuca; species Melaleuca alternifolia. Next base: position 2,938,953 of record JAGKPW010000021.1, on the reverse strand, counting down.
TTGGTGACACCATAGTCCTGAAAAATAAAAATTCAATAGTTTTTTCCTGGCTAAGTAAAATTTCTAAATATTGGTGTGAAATAATTTCACTCTTCATATATTAATAACAATTACTCAGAACTTGGATTGAACATATGTTAGTTAGCACACTATCAAGAAGGTACAACCGTTGGGCATCTTCGAAAGGATTCAGGGCACAAAATTTTCACCTTTATATATAAATAAAATTCTGAATAATTCATCCACTCATTATAATGAACAGATCATTACAATGAGTGGATGTAAATTTTATTTCCATCAACCCACATCTTAAGACTTCGTCTAATTTGGGTGTGAGAAACACTCAACCGTGAGCGGTTGTAACTCCGAATCTCCTATTATTAGTAAATTATTTGTTACTGGCTTTTCCCGTGGAGTAGACACTCGGATTGAATCACATAAATATTATGTCATCTTTATTATTTTTGTAATGATTTTGCATCAATTTGATTGCAAGATTATATATTATCTGCATTAATTTTACAACAAAAGGGATAGCTTGTTATCCCTATCATTAATTTAATTCGTGAAGAGCTTTCTTATTTGGATTTTGAAGAACGAAATGATGAGTTTGGGGGCACCATAGCTATTATAAAATAAAAACCATTACAAAAGTCTTTTTTTTCTTTTTGAGTAAGTAAAATTTATTAATATTGGTGCGAAATAATTTGCGCAATAAAATTCTACTCATAATGATCAATAGATAATGTATAATGATTATTTCAAGCAAGCCACATCCTAAGACTTTGGCAGTGCATAGCACGGGTCAATAGGCTTTCTATTTTTTTAGAGTTGACCATTTCTTCAATCATACCCAAGTGTCTTTTCAAATTTGTATGGTGCATGACTGGCCAAAGCAGCATGAAAGTTGAACAATTTAACAGCTTATCCCTGCCTATAAAAGACTCTCCATTGAGAACGAACTCCACCACAAAGCAGAAGAACAAAAAAAAAAAAAGATATGGCACCTTTGTCATTCTTCATGTTTTGTACTTGGATCGTCCTTCTTGTGATGATTCATACTTCGCTTGCTAAACCATTATGCCATCGAGACGAGACCTCAGCCTTGATGGAATTCAAGCTGAGTTTCAGAACCAACAAAACAATGTACAGTTGTACTCATCCGAAGGCTGAATCCTGGTCACCAGATAGAAGCAGAGATTGCTGCTCATGGGATGGAGTCGAGTGTGACGAGGCCACTGGTCACGTCATAGGCCTTGACCTTGGTAATAGTTGTCTCTTTGGTAACATAAGTTCCAATACCAGCCTCTTTCGCCTCCTCTACTTGAAATCACTCAATCTCGCTTTCAATGACTTCAACCTTTCCCCAATGCCGTATGGTTTTGGCAATCTTTCCATGTTACAATACCTTAATTTCTCTGGTTCAGAAATCTCAGGGAAAGTCCCATCGGATATCTCGCGACTCACGAGATTAATTTCTCTCGATTTGTCTTATGGGTACTATCTTAAGATGCCCAATATAGACAATTTTGTTCAGAACTTAACTATGCTTAGAAAAATTGATCTCTCTTATATAAGCATGCCATCACAATTCCCTCATGTACTTGCAAACTTCTCTTCTTTGAAGTCACTTAAACTTGTGGGATGTGAATTGCACAGTGAATTTTCAGTAAGCATCTTTCAATTACCAAACCTGGAAGTCCTCGATATCAGTGATAATTTCAACCTTTCCGGTTTTATCCCTGAATTACATTGGGGTAGTCCCTTGAAATCTTTGGGTCTTCAATACACCAACTTTTCAGGAGAAATGCCTATTTCGATTGGAAACCTCATTTTCTTGAATGAATTAACAATTTATAATTGTCATTTCTCGGGTTTACTTCCTAGTTCATTAGGTAATCTTTCTCAGCTTGCTTCTTTGGATATATCATATAATACATTTCATGGTCAAATCCCCATTTCCTTCACTAATCTTACCCAGTTGTTCTATCTAGATCTCTCTTCCAATAATTTCACAGGTGATATTTGGCATAAGCTTTTCAATTTGTCAAAACTCACCACTTTGCACCTTTCAGGTAATATTTCAATTAGTAGCAAGGTTCCCACCAAAAAAAAAATGAAATGTCTAGACTCAATTAGTAGCCAAACTAACCATCCTTGCTTCTTTACATTTGGCAGGTGTTCAGCTCAGTGGTCCAATTCCATCGTCATTTGAGAACTTGACGCGGTTGGTTGAGCTTGACCTTTCGGGTAATTATTTGGAAGGTGAAATTCCAAACTCATTATCGACTCTCAAGGATCTTCAATTTTTGAACCTTGGTGGGAACAATTTGAGTGGCATCGTGGATTTACACAAACTCCAGAACTTGACTATATTATTTTTGTACTCCAACAACGTATCTTTCATTGGCGGGACCGAGATGAATGCCACTCTTCCAAAACTTTACAATTTAAGTTTACGGTCATGCAACTTACAAGAGTTTCCCAAGTTTTTAGCCTACTCAAGCGGATTAAAGTGGGTGAATCTGTCAAACAATAAAATCAGAGGGAGTATTCCTACCTGGATGGGCAATGGTAGCAGAGAATCCTTGGAGTGGGTAAATCTTTCTCACAATTTTTTAACTGGCTTTGAAAACAAGCAGATCAACCTACAACTACCCAATTTGACATTTCTTGACATTAGTTTTAACTCACTCAAAATGGAGCTCCCTACTCCACCTCCATCAATGAAGTATTACGACATCTCCAATAATAACCTCTTCGGAGATATTCAATCTGTTTGTAGGGCAAAATCCCTCATCGTTCTTGATTTGTCCAACAATAGTTTGAATGGCACAATTCCTTCGTGCCTGGGAAACATTAAATCATTGTCAGTTTTGAATCTTGGGAAGAATAAATTTGAGGGCATGAGTCCTCGTGCTTACCAAAAGGGTTGTGCATTGAAGATTATGGTTCTCACAGAGAATCGATTGCAAGGGCCTATCCCAAGATCTTTGGCGCATTGTACAATGCTAGGGTATTTAAACCTCGGTTATAATCAAATTGCCGATGGGTTCCCTCTATGGCTATCAGAATTGACAGAGCTAAAAGCTGTTATTTTGAAATCCAATAAGTTCCGTGGTCCAATAGAAACATACGGGAGGCAATTTAATTTTAGCAATATGCATGTCATGGACCTTTCGCATAATGGTTTCAGTGGTAAACTTCCTTCCAAGTTTTTGCAAAGTTTCCATGCCATGAAGGGGATTGGTAGTCAAAATCAGTTAGACTACTACATGCGAGCTACTGCAAAGATCCCTCTATTCACCACTGAAACCATTATAATGCTTTATTTTGTTGATTATGACATGAAATTGATGAACAAAGGCACAGAAAGGGAATACTCAAAAGTTCCATATGCCTTTATGGGAGTTGACCTCTCCGATAACAAATTCGAAGGATGCCTACCCAATTTCATCGGAGATTTGAAGTCACTCCTTTTGCTTAACTTGTCAAACAATATTTTGACTGGTCCCATCCCACCTTCCTTAGCAAATTTGACATATCTCGAATGTCTTGATCTTTCTCGAAACAATCTCTCTGGAGAGATCCCTCCACAACTAGCGCAACTTACGTTCCTTTCATCTTTCAATGTCTCTCATAATCAACTGTGGGGACCAATTCCACGAGGGACTCAGTTCAGCACATTCCCGATCAATTCATTCGCCATGAATGAGGGGTTATGTGGAAGTCCTTTGCCAAAGAAATGCCCTGTGGCCGGAGACACCTTACCATCACCACCATCCCCTGGGGAGGAAATTGGCAAAGATTCTCCATTCAGCTCGAATTGGAAGTTTGTGTTGATCGGCGTTGGTGTCGGGTTTTTGATCGGCGTCATGTTAGGGAACTTGATCATTGATGAGAAGAGCAGGTGGTTCTTACACTACTCCAAGAGAATGGCAAGAGGATGCAAAAGATCAGGAAGGCACTGAGCAGCAAGGAGGTACACATGCAGTCAAATACTCATGGGACATGGATGAGTAATGTTATCTTTTGTGTTTTAGTCCGTACTAGATGTGAGAAAAGATAGGGTGTGCAATGTTCCTCTTATTGTAATTTTCTGGATCACAATTAGTGCTTTGATGATTCTTCCGTGCTCCATGTTTGAACCGATCACCACTTGTTTGTAAAAATGAACGAGTGAGATTATACATATATTTCGAGAGGCTGTCTTTCTGAAATCGGTTGCATATACGTTTATCTCATGCCCAGATGGTCATTTGTGCATGTGATTCGCCAGTCTTGCTTCCGGTTCCTTTGATTTTAAGTCATGGCTGAGATTTCGAAGTGACTGTTGCTTCATTCTCTGTCTGTGTTCCATATGCCCCTGAATATCTCTGGTTCCGTGCATGTGGGTTGGCCAGTGTGTGTATGGGTTCACTTGGTGACAGAAGTTGATCATTGGTGGAGTAAGACATGTTTAGCCCTCTGTATGAAGCTCGTAAATGTCGCTATGAGGCGAAATGCTCACGTGATTTTGTTGCTTAAGGCAAAGGATGGGGGTATCAATGGTGAGTGTTGTGTTTTAGGTTGGATATCCGGGTCGTGAATAATAATAGAACAAGACCAAACCAAGCTTTGTGTGCTGAGGAAATAATGGAGGGAGAAACTTAACCAAGAAGAGACGAAAGAGTAAAAGACGGGACAGAGGCAGATAGGGAAATCTGCAGAAATGCATCTTCTGGGAACGAAGGACCGAGAAACGAATGCTAATAATAATAATAATAATAATAATAATAATAATAATAATAATAATAGAAAGATGCTGGTTAAGAACGGTCTTTTAATCTTTTTTAATTTTGTTTTTCCCTTCTATTGAAAAGTCACTTTAAATTCAAGAAAAATACGTCTTGGTGTCATAAGATTTCTAGTTTGGCAACATAGTTGCTGCATTAATTCAGGATCATCCTCGCTCGTCATCTCTGTGATTGGTGGAAATGAAGAGCCATCACATACAGAGGATGCTAAGCCCCCCCTTCTTTCTGCTCACTTTTGTAACTTTTAGCAAGAATTTTTTGTTAAGAAATTCCTATCTCCAAAAACGTCAATCAAACCTTTGTATAGAAACTTAACTTGGATGATTCTCATCTTGGGACAGAAGGATGTATGATGGATGGTGCAGACATGATGTCTACAGGGCTACTCTAGAATTTCAGTGGGGTGCCTTTGTTTGGTAAGTAGTAATTAGTTTAGTGGAACTATCCAAAAGTTGGAGGACATTTTTGCAATTAATAAAAATTTGGGACTACCCAATACAAATTTCACAGTTTAGTACGGGGGACTTCCGAAATCAATTTACCACAAATATATATATTCGAAATCATAAATACTAAATCCCGAAATTGACTAAAAGCGAGCAGTTACACACCTTTGGGATCAGGTGAAAATAAAGACTGGTGCTCTTTGAAGGGTATGGATTGTGATGAATTCAGCTCTCACGTTGTTGGCCTAGACCACAATAGCAGTAATCTCCCTAATCCCAGTAGCCTCTTTAATCTACTCTGTTGGGCTGACCTTCTCCCTGAATTTCTATTGTTTTCGAGGGATTAATGTTCATCCGCAATTCCATTGTAACCACATATGTTGCATCAACTTTTTATATGAAACGAGTTGATGATATATAACATTTGGAAAGTGTTTTTAATCGATGATTACGATTTCTTTTTTTTCCGTGATTGGAGCACTACTCCTACTCTTAATACTGGAGAATGACTCCTCTTTGTTAACCTGAAGGCTGGGCAAAAATCTCTTTCTAATTTGGTCTTTCCGTGGGAGAAAAAAAAAAAGCATATGCGATGCCATTTAAGAGAACTAACTACGCAATTGTGACTGCACATAAGCCATTGATCACGGCATGCATGAGAATGTGACTTAATTTGTTCCTTAAGGATGTGTGACCATCATTTTCCCTTTGGAAAAATGAAAAAAAAAATCAACCAAAACCTAAATTTATTGCACTTTTGCAACTTTACTAATAATCTTCTAACTTTTCAAATTGATTTCAAAACTTCTTTCAAATTTTGCCAATTAAATTTATTCAACTGATTTTGCTCAAAAATCACTAAGACTGATGTCGGCTATCCTATGTAACACGACTGGTACTAATGTGGACAATTTTAATACTATTTTTAGTCAAAATTTTAATTAATTATTTAATTTCATTTTTCTAGGTTTTATATCCTTCATTTTTTTTTGCAAATCTAGCTGGCGAAGGCTAGCATGGTTGGGTGAGGCCATAGCGGCTCTCATAAGCCATGGGCAAGGGTGCAAACTCTCACCAACCCTCGCTAGCCAACAAAGGCTCGCGGTCCTTGTCCACACTAGGTGAGGGCCTCTATGGCCTTGCTTGGATTTGGGTGAAGGCCCAACACCATCACTAGTGGCCGGTGAGGGTCACGACAATCACTAGTGACGGCGACCAAAAAAAACATACTAACAATAGTAACCAGAAAAAAATACTAATAATGAATGCTTGGAAATACAATTGAATGTGGTAATTTACACACTATCAAGAATATATAGCGTCAACCGAAAAAAGAAAGGATAAAGTGCAACGTCCGACATCTTCGAAAAGCATACAAGCGATGGAAATGTCTCATTTATAGTATAATTCTGAATAAGTCATTTGCACAAATATTTCTACTCATAATTATCAACAGAACAAATATACTTCTACAATGATTATTTCCATCAATCCATACTCAAAGACCTTGACCCCTATAGCCCTGGTCTATAGGCTTTAATTTTTCCATTTCTTACAGCCACTCTTCCTTCCATCAAACCCCAATGTCTTTTCAGATTTGTATAGTGCATGAATGGCCAAAGCAGCATGAAGTTTCAACGATCGAAGTGCCTATCGCTGTCTATAAGAGCTTCTCCACGGAAAACCAACTCCACCAAAACGAAGAAAAACAACATAAAAATATGGCACCCTCATTATTCTACATGTTTTGTACTTGGGTCGTCCTCCTCACTGCCTTTCCTACTTCATTTGCTAATTCCCTATGTCACGCAGATGAGAAATCTGCCTTGATGGAATTCAAGACAAGTTTTCGAACCAGCAGAGCAGGTTCATTTCCAACACAGCTTGGGCATTATACTGGTTGTGTTTATCCGAAGGTTGAATATGGTCATTAGATGGACATGGAGATTTCTGCTTATGGGATGGCATTGAGCGCGACGAGGCCAGCGGTCATGTGGCAGGTCTTGACCTCAGTAACAGTTGTCTCTTTGGTACCATAACTTCCAACACCAGCCACTTTGGCCTCCGCCACTTGGAATCGCTGAATCTTGGTTGGAATGACTTCAACTCTTCCTCAAAACCACCCGGCTTGAGTAATTTTTCTAAGTTATACTACCTTAGTCTATCTGGCTCTTACTTTACAGGGAAAATCCCATCGGATAGCTCACAACTCTAGAGATTACTGTCTCTTGATTTGTCTTTTGCTTGGGCATCTCTTGAGAATCCCAACGTAAGTAATTTTTTCAGAACTTAATTATGCTTAGAGAACTCAATCTCTCTTATAAAAGCATGCCACTGTCATTCCCAAATGCATTTGCAAACTTCTCCTCTTTGATGTCACTTAAACTTATGTTCTTGTCAATTGCATGGAGAGTTTCCAGTAAGCATCTTTCAGTTACCAAACTTGGAAGTCCTTAAAACATCAGTGACAATGACAACCTTTCTGGTTTTATTCTGGAACACTATTTGGGGTAATCACCTGAAATCATTGTCTCTTCATAGCACGAATTTTTCAGAGAAAATACCCATTTCCATCGGAAATCTCATTTTCTTGAATGAGTTATCAATTTGGGATTGTCATTTTTCGGGTTCATATCCCACTTCACTAAGTAATCTTCGTCGGCTTGCTTTTCTGGATATATCACTTAATAAATTCCAGGGTCAAATCCGCGCTTCCTTTGCTAATCTTACCCAGCTGTCAACTCTATATCTCGTTTCCAATAATTTCAACGGTGGTATTTTGCATTGGCATGTGAACTTGGAAAAACTCACCTATTTGGAACTTTCAAGTATTAGTTCATCTAGTAGCAAGGTTCCTCAATGAAAAAAACAAAAAGAAAACAAAATGTCGAGATTCAATTGGTAGCCAAACTAATCATCCATGTTTTTTCCACTTGGCAGATGTACAGCATATTGGTCCAATTCGATTTTCATTTGAGAACTTGACGCGGCTGATTAAGCTTGACCTTTCATCCAACTATTTGCACCGTGAAATTCCAAACTCTGGGAATTCAAGGATCTTGAATATTTGGATCTTAGTGGGAATAATTTGAGTGGAATCATGGATTTACACAAACTCAAGAGCATGACAACTTTTTCCTGACTTAACTATACTTAGAGAACTTGATCTTTCTTACAAAGACATGCCCTCACCTTTCCCAAATGTACTTGCAAATTTCTCCTCTTTGAAGTCACTAAAACTTATACATGTAGATTGCATGGATAATTTTTGGTAGGCATCTTTCAATTATAAAATCTAGAAGTCCTTGACATTAGCTGCAATGACATATTTTCCTGGTTTGTTCCCGAACTACATTGGCAAATCCCTTGAAATATTGTGTATTGAGGGCACAAACTTTTCAAGAGAAATGCCTGTTTCGATTGGAAAACTTGTTTTCTTGAATGAATTAAGAATTACGTATTGTCAATTCTTGAGTTTACTTCCTAGTTCATTGGATAATCTTTTTCAGCTTGCTTCTCTGGATATATTATGTAATAAATTCATGGTCAAATCCCCGTTTCATTTCCTAATCTTACCCAATTGTCATATCTAGCTCTCTCTACCAATGATTTCACAGGTGATGTTTAGCACTGGCTTATCAACTTGGCAAAGCTCACTAGTTTATACCTTTCAGGTAATAGTATATTATGCATAATGTAATTGCACTGTATTAAATTATACGAGCTCCTAGGATTTGCGCAGTTGGTTGGGACATTAGGTTCTTTTCATATCGGAGATCACATGTTCTAATCATATTAACAACGTACCAACTGATTTGTGTCAAGGCCATGTCCACGAATCATAAGTAGGGGCTTAACCGGTTAATATGTTATCCAACGTGTTTCACAGGCCTAGTTGAGCGCTCTGTGCTCATGGCTGATACTTTAACTGTACAAGTTTTTAAGTTTTTTGTGTTTATGACTAAGGCTTTACCTGGATGAGATTGCACTCCTATTACCTGTTTATAGAAAAATCAATTTTCAAAGAAACGTCAATCGTGGGCTATAATTTCCATGTCTAATTTGATGTGGATTTTCCTTGAATCTCCGTCAAACTTTCACCCAATGCATTATTAATTTTTCAATAGACACTTGCTGTGAACATAATTAATTTCAGTTTTAGTTAGATTCATTCTTGCTCTCGCTCTTGCTCTATTATGAGACATGGTAATAATAGAATTTGACGGGTAATATCACGACTTAGAAATGCTTAATAAGTAATTGACGGGTGAAGTATTCAATGATATCTTTGATGGCTAACGCGAGGGACCTGTTGTCTCGATTGCTTACTGAAACAGATGATGACATTAGTGTTTATTTCTGACATCTAGCAATTAGTTTTGGCTTTAACCACTCTTATATGAGTCATCTAGCAGTGTTAATTTGGTTCGTCTGATTACCAACCTGTTAACTGACACTTATTTGTGGAAGTTACCTACTTTCTATGGTAATTTACCTACATCTATTTGTTAAAGTTACAAACCTTTGCACCCGTGGCCGCATGCGATCTAAAACTATATGTGAAGCGGGAGGAATTTTGAATTAAGTTAAAAGAAAGACCTCCTCCAACGATCCACACAAAGCCTACGAACGGTGAGGGATTCTTAAAGTGTTGCTCAAGTAAGGGCCAGTGAGCACTGGTGGCTTACTACTGGCGGTGGCGTGCGACTGGGCGACGTCATGCAATCAGGAAGACTTGGAGCTTTCAACAAACGTATGGACAATGTCCGGTTGTGTTGATGAGGATGATTCGTCATCGTTGTCATCCTCCACCCTTCGCACTCAGCTGCCGGCCGGTTGCACGCTGCCGCCACCGGCCACACACCATCGCTCAGTCACACATCACCGGCGCCCATAGGTACTAGCTCAAGTAGCACTCCTTATCAGAGTTTTGTTCATAAAGAGTGTTGAGGCATGAGAAAGAACCTATGTTGGGATTTAAATTTGTCTTTTTCCAACAATGTTTTTGGACAAACGCCCTTAACCCGGCCACCGAAAAAGTCTCATTCTTGCTGGCCAGCGAGTTCAGACCCTTTTCTTAGGATTGATTTAGGTACTTCATACCGTTATTTAAAATAGTGTCAAAACTGTGCTTTTTTAGATCTTACTTGAAATTTCCACTTAAATATATTTTGAGATTTTCAGCATTTTATGATTCAATGACTCTTCAAATTACAATGTAAGCTTGCTTATATTCCATTGCTTTTTATAGATAATATTTCCAAACGGTAAGAAGTGCTTATTTAACTAAGATTTGCAATTATTATTTCTTTTTGTGGATGGAGTAGAGTTGCTTCTTGTAATAAGAAGGTAATTTCAATACTTCAATTTTCTTTGGTTGTATTTTCTTCTTTGTGTCCAAGAAATATTTTTTAAAAATTTATTTTAATGAAGTAGTGATAATTCTCTTTGAGAATTAATATTAGGTTCACTTTTAATCAATGTAAAAATATTCATACACATTTGTTAATGGATGACCGGCATGTATATGGTTAGAGCTAAATCTATCGGAATAGAAGATGTGAGAATTATAAGGACAATTGCCGATTAAGTCCTAAACCTTTACCTACTTTGCCGATTTAGTCCTAAACCTTTTTTTATGCCAGATGAGTCCTAAACCTTTTGTAACTTTACCAAATAAGTCCTTTCGGCGGATTTTGGCCGAAAAATACCTACGTGGCGACGACGTGGTGCGCCGGACCGTCGCTAGCGACGACGTGACGGCGACGTCGCCAAAATGACATCGTTTGGGCAAAAATTTCGTTTCTCCCGGCACTATTGATCGTCTTCCTCCTTCCTCCGCCGTTCGGAGACTTGACGGCCACGGCAGAGGCGGCCAAGCCCCAGCCGCCACAGCCCTCGCCCACGACAGGCGAGGATCGGCCTTGCCCAGATTTGGGCGGGGATGGGCGGAACCGAGGAGCTCCGAGCAGATTTGCAGATCTGCAGGAGCCAAGCTCCTTGGCTGGGCTAGGCAAGGAGCAAGGCTCCTCGGCGGCAAATCTGCAGATCTGCAGGAGCCGAGGAGCTCCGCTCCTCGCCCAGCCGTGAGGGAGCTCCTCCCCCGGTGGTCCTCTACCAGCAACGAGGGAGCTCCTCGCCCAGCCTAGCCGAGGAGCTCGGCTCCTGCAGATCTGCTGCCGAGGAGCTCCTCGACTCCTGGAGATCTGCAGATTTGCTCAGAGCTCCTCGGCTCTTGCAGATATGCTCGGAGCTCCTCAGCTGGGCGGCGAGGCTACAGCTCGCAGCCAGGCGAGGCTGCAGGATCGGCGACCCTCGCCCAACCCCACCAGCGTCCAGATCTGGACGCCGGCGAGGCTGGGGGCATGGCCGCCGCCCCACCAGTGATGGGGCGGTGGCCACGGGTGGAGGGCTGGAGCCCTCCCCTTTTTTTTCTTTTTTTAAATTTTTTTGGTGCCACGTTGCCGCCCTGTGGTCGCTGGCGAGGTCCGGCGCGTTACGTCGTCGTCACGTATGCATTTTCCGGCCAAAATCTGCCGGAATGACTTATTTGGCAAAATTGCAAAAGGTTTAGGACTTATTTGGCATAAAAAAAATGTTGAGGACTCAATTGGCAAATTAACAAAAGGTTTAGGACTTAAATGGCAATTTTCCCTGATTTATATATATAACCTTTTTTTTCCTTACATGTGGAAAAAATAGTCAGATAGACCTAAATTTACTCAACTTTAAGCGGCCCTCCATTGAAGTATTGATCCATAATGAGTGTCTTTTATAAGAAAATATCTCTCATCACCGTCTCATTTCTCTCTCACGCGCGGGCGCACCCCATCGATGCACACACGATTCCGGAAAATGGAAAAGAGAAAAACATGACAGTGGCTCTCCACGATTAGCTAACAAAATATGGAGAACGCTGTTGTCGCCGTCGCTGCAGCGGCAGCCGCCACCGCTGCCGCTGCCGCCGAACTTTCTGGTATACGCGGGTGCACGTACTGGAGTTTGGAAGGCAACGGCCTCTCCCTTCTCCCCACCAAAGCGGCGCCCCACCACGAAACTGACCACGCTTAGGATTAGCAGCCACCGTTGCCGCTCGCACCACTTTGATCGAACCCCAACGGCATCTCTTTTTGTCGCTGAGTCCCTGAGGCTGACTCGTGCCTCGGGCCGGTAGCAGCTGGATTGCACTTATATGTGACAGACGAAGGTACGCGATCGGCTTGTCACCACTTGGATATTATCCACATAGGATAAGATGATTGTCCCGTGTTGTGTGAATTAATTGAATCGAAAGGTACATCTCATGTCATAAAATAAACACAAATGTGCTTCACATGTAACAATTTATGTAAATGGGGTTCAGTCTATTAGACTCAAAATGCTGTGTGCTTGACTTTGACTCTAAGCCCTTATAATTGATAATCGAAGGACTTCGAGAAGATAGCTACTGAAAAAAAAATTGGTTAAAATATGTACAAATAGGCAAAGTTGAGGGAAATATACGCATGAAATAATGTCTTTTCTTAGAAAAAGAACGTGAGCCGATCCACGTTGAATTGAAGCTTCAAAGTCCACCAGTATACGAGCCAAGGGATGAATACCGCTGGACTTTTCCGAGTTGGCAGCATCACGGAACTTGGTTTTAAGATGGTGAAATCAGGTTATGTTTATTCTATTGTGAAGGGGTTTCTACGGAGAGATTAACGCAAGACTTTATAATGATTTTCGCGAAACCAAAGAACACGGAGTGGTGAAGAATTACTATTACACAATGCCTGCCTCCTCAACTGTACAAAAAGAAGAGAATGGAAAGAAGAGCAAAAACACTTTGCCTTGATATAATCACTTGATTTGGCTTTGAAATTGCATTAGCTGTAAGATCGATGAAGCATTAATGTGGATTTTGCAGATGCACGTAATTAACTTGATCATGTAGAACAAAATAAAGCATCTAAAGGAGACAGGAAAAAGATGGAGACGACCAATTTGGAAATCAGCAGTCAATTTCGGACGTTTATTCATTTCAAACTCCGAGCTCATCATCGACAGGATTTCCAAGAAAGGGGACAAAACACACATTCTTGGGAACTTGAGGTCCAATTCGGCGTGATTAGGAGAGATAAACAATTTGAGTGGAAAATCTCGAAGAACTTAAAATTTTTGTGAGCAGAGAGAAAATTCTAATCAACTTAGGAAACTAGGGTGTGCATGGGCATTTGGTAACTACACAAAATTTATATTTTTTGAATAGAAAAGAATATGAATGTTTCTAGTATGATGCACAATTTTTTTTTATTTTTTCGTTTTTTCTTCTTGCTCACGGATGACTAAATTCTACCGACAGCAACCATCACCCACTGCCACCTAACCACCACTTGCCGCCTGTCGCCACCTCCTAACCATTGCCACAACCCACCGACCGCCACCCCCAATCAAGAAATTGTATATTTCTATAAATTGTTCCTAGGAACAAGAAGTTACATTTTTTTCTTATTTCTATTCCAAATATATTCGCTAACTACTTTTTTATTCCAAGAAATAGAAAAATACAGTTTGCGTTATCAAACGGATTTATTTTCTTTTTTTGTTCAGATGAAGAAAAGAACAGAATTCGAGAGAAATAGAAACGTCACCATGCAAGCCCTAGGAAAAGTATGCAACAAGCTATTCTATGACATCCATCTCTTGCAAAATGTGAAAAATACATCATCTTATAAAACATCAGAAACCAAAGTATGGGCGATATAAAAACTTCCTCAACAAAATTTCGCTTAAGTTATATTTTTAATGCAAGCTGATTATTGATTTCTATATATAAGACGTTCTTCTCGTACAGTTCAAACCATTCAAGCTGACCTTTGGTTAGCTGCTAATCGTTACGAAGACGTATCACTTTTCCAGGTGTCCCATGTTGACACGTAGCTTCAGAATATACAATGACGTTTTTGTCCTCGAGGTTAATGCTAAAAATGAGTTTATATCGTGTGAAATCATCCATGCTACTCAACTTGGACCTTGGGGATTAGAGAGCAGTGCATGGCAACTGTCTTTTATTCCCTTTGGTGTTCCTTTCTAGACTCGTTCTCTAAGTTGTTTTGGGTTTAATTCTTTCTAGCAAAAACAAAATATGACTATAAGAAGATGAGTGATTGAGAAATAATGAGCGACGTATGCGTGCAAGAAACGAAACCCTAATAATTAACATAATTTAGTTATCATGAAATAATGCTGCGTACGATCTGCATTTTCTGGATAATTTATGAGTTATCATGCAGTCGGCACCGTCACATTTTTGGGATTTTCAAAGTTTATAGCTTGCAAACGTTGACGAACTTCCGGATGGCCAGGCAAAAGCACATGGTGATAGTTCTGATTTTGCACCACATCGTGATATGCATGTACTCTCGATTGGTGATTAGTATAGATCTCTCTTGAATTTGAGTACGGAAACGTGTTTTAATTACAATGTTCAATTCAATGCGGTGATATCACCACATATGACTTATAGAATGCGTCTCAACAAATAATTATTTTTAGAGAGTGATAGATCGGACGTATGTGATGAATAAAACTAATTTACCTCAAAAATAAAGAGTGTGTATCACATGGATACATCATTAAAAAAATTGAAGATAATTCTTATTAAATATTAAATAAAACTTAATTTCACTTTACATACGATTTTATATAATTGATAATATGTCACGTCTCGTTTATAGTATTAATAATGTTTAGCCAAGCTAGCCAAAAGGAGAAAAAAAACAGCCTCGACAACGATTGGGGCGTATCTGGAACTTATCGTCTAATGCACAAAGGTCAAAGCACGTAATTTAATTTATTTATAAACTAAATTTTTTCAAAGGACGTGAAAAGAGAGCATGATAAGATCATACCTATTTCATCTCATCCTCGTCTATAAATAGTCACGATCTTGCCGTCTTCTCTTCATCCTCAACACGAGCCTTCTTTTCTCTCCTCAGTGTCAGTGTCTGCATTCTGAGTAGTAGAAGAAGAAGATGGAGTTCTATTCCCAGCTGTTCCTTTACCTTGCCATCCTCTACATCTCTCTTTACCTTCTCTTCCTCGTCTTCCGAAAGAAATCCTCCTCTCCTAACCTGCCGCCTGGCAAAAAGGGATGGCCCATCATCGGTGAGTCCCTGGATTTCGTCGGCACGGCGAAGAGCGGCTGCCCTGAGAAGTTCATAAATGACCGCACGGCTAAGTACTCCCCGGAGGTTTTCCGTACCTCGCTGCTCGGGGAAGACATGGCCGTATTCTGCGGAGCCACCGGCAACAAGTTCTTGTTCTCTGGCCAAAACAAGTACGTCACCACCTGGTGGCCCACCTCCATGAAGAAGGTCACCATCTTCCCCGAAACCATGGAGAAATTCAACAAGGATGACCCCAAGAAAATGCGCAGCTTTTTGCCGGAGTTTTTGAAACCCGAGGCGCTCCAATATTACATACCTATCATGGACTCCATGACTAGGGCTCACTTGGAGAGTGACTGGTCTCCTTATAAGGAAGTGAAGGTGTTCCCTTTGACAAAGAACTATACCTTTGCTCTGGCGTGTCGCTTGTTCATGAACATTGAGGACCCTCAAGTCGTGTCCAAATTCGCCGACCCATTTGCCCGTATTGCTCCGGGATTCACTTCGGTTCCTATCAATGTTCCCGGCACGCCATTTAACAAAGCAGTTGAAGGAGGAAAAGTAATAAGGCAAGAGCTTCTCAACATTATCAGACAAAGGAAGAAGGAGATTTCAGAAGGAAATGATGCAAACGCGAGGGACTTGTTAACTCGATTGCTCACCGAAGCTGATGATGACGGTAGCGTTTACTATGAAATGGATGTGTCCAATAAGATCGTTGGATTGTTCATTGCAAGTCATGACACCACTAGTACGTCTATCACCGTTATAGTGAATTATCTAGCTTCGTTGCCTCACATCTACAAGAAAGTTCATAAAGGTAATTGTTCTATTCATATTGCGTGGATGAGATGGCAACATCAATATGCCTTTTTGGATTTATTTTCCATATATTTGACTCGCTAGCTTTATGGTCAACAGAGCAAATGGAGATTGCGAAATCTAAAGCCCCGGGTGAATTACTAAACTGGGATGACATTCAGAAGATGAAGTATACATGGAACGTGGCTTGTGAGTCAATGAGACTAACTCCACCTGCACAAGGGGCATTTCGAGAGGCTATTACTGACTTCACTTTTGCCGGTTACACAATTCCAAAGGGATGGAAGGTAAATATCTACTTAGGGCCCTCTTTTTTGGCATGGTTACCCAATGAATAAATACACAGAATCCTCGAGTGACAATAATATGTATCGATCATCATCAAATTTTTTTTCTGGCGCAGACATTTTGGACGGTGTATACGACTCACAAGAACCCCAAGTATTTCCCAAATCCTGAGAAATTTGATCCTTCAAGATTTGAAGGTAATGGACCCGCACCTTTCACCTATGTTCCCTTTGGAGGCGGACCTCGCATGTGCCCTGGAAAAGAGTATGCTCGGCTTGAAATACTCGTTTTCATCCACAATCTAGTGACCAAATTCAAGCTCGAGAAGGTCATCCCGGATGAAAAAATTATCTACAATCCCTCGCCAGTCCCTGCCAATGGTCTATTTATTCGCCTCCGAGCCCATAACTAATTGCCTAGCTTACTTATGTGATCTTCATGCGATCAAAGAACTTTTATGCGAATAATCATATGTATACTGCAAGTACACCATCTTCATTCTAGTTGAGTTATATGTTTTCTCTTCTTCATCCCTATCCCTATAAATGTTCGGTCGATCTAATAAAAGTTGATGTACAATCTAGATACGTAGTCTTCAATTATATGAAATCTGTTGAAACTTTATATAGTTACGTTCATCAAGTATGTGAATCTTCCCTTGTTCGTTCGACCTTTGACGTAAACAAATGAGCGGCTAGGTCAAGTCTAAACTCATTTCTTAACCCAATAGACGTGCATCTAAGATACATTGAAAGCTCCAATGTTCGTATTCAACTGGCTTTAGGTTTTCATGTACGTTGAACCCAATTGCACCTTTGGTTGTAGTATCCATGCATGGTCGTCATATGCTTTTCGGCCAAAAAATGGATGCAATATAGAAAAACAAAGTGTGTTGTTAAGGTATTTGAATTCAAGAGCGATTTAAATGCTTATTTGTCAATAACTAAATTTCAGAAAGAAGGAACATCAAAATTAGTACCAAATGTTTTCCAATTTTTTATTTGATCGTATTATTGAGCTTGAACTCTAACTTTGACCGGGGGAAGCTCCAAATTTCTTATCATCTTTCAATTTTAGGGAAATCCTTTCTCGGTCTTGTTCCAATTATATCTTCAGAAAAGAATTGCCCCATAAAATTCTTCAATAGGTGGGTTCTTACCCAATCGATTTTTCATCTTTAGCTTACTCAATTTTTGCATCGAATGTCTCTCCGCTGGGACTTATGATGGGTGCCTCTTATCATTTTTGGATCTTGAACATGTGTCCATCCACCAGTTCTAGAGGCCTCAGGATTCAAATCGTGCGAATTGGCAGCTAACAATTTGGAATTTCTAAACTTGAAAATTTTGAATGGTCTGATTAATTACCTACGTACAGAAAGATAGCAGTGCACTTGCAAAACTATTTTATAATCTGGTACATAACTAAATAATTTCATCTAAAGAGGTGGTAATAGATGGCTAAGAAATCCTTTTTCCCGCTAAGGTTCCATTTGGCAATACTTTTGTTCCTGAGAATAATTTATTTTAAGAGATACTGTTTTTCTATTTCTATTTGTTGGATGAGATCCTTTGTAGATAAACACGTTTGGTAAGTTTTTTTTTTTTTTTGGTAAAGTAAGTAATGGTATTGATGTTAAAAGCCAAACAAACAAGAGAGAAAAACCTGGTACCACAAAAGACTTTTACTTAATAGAGCATATACTAAGTGAAAAAGTACCATAGGTCTCAGAGAAGAACAAAGAGTTCTACAACAAGCTTATCAGGCAAAAAGGAGCCAAAGCAGGAACAATCATTAAAAAAAAATAGATACATCTATATCCCAATTGTGTTGTACACATCTATTCCTAGAAGTGTCAACAACATGCTGAAAGATCTTTGCCTTATCTTTGACCATCCTGCATAACTTAAATTCCATTGCCGGGAGAAAGAGGTCACAACTCCGAAACAAGATGTTGTTCCGGGTTTTCGAAATGATATGGCACATAGCACCAAGGGCGAACCTCGCAATGCAATGATGAAAGTGGGTGCCCGAGATATTATTAGTCGCCCAAAGTAGAGTCTCCAACCAAGGGCCATTTCTCCAATCTAATTGACAATTGGCCGCCCAAACAACCGCAAGACGGGAGGTAATAGGGCAACCAAAGAAAAGATGATCCACTGAATCTGGTCTACAATGACATAATGCACAACTTGCCTCAGAAATTCTACCATAGGCTAGCAAAAGTACTTGAGTAGGAAGTCTGCTGCGGGTCATTAACCATAAGAGGAATTGATAACGAGGGATAAGAGTTCTATCCCAAATGAAGGAGTGGCATGGCATCAGTTGTTTCCTTGGCCTGATATGATTCCATGCCGAAGAAGTAGTGAAGATCCCCGAGGAGTTTCCCAACCAACGTATACAATCCGAGCCATTGGACAGCACGGGGAGCTGATCGCCCCGTAGATTAATCGCAACCACCAATGAAGATGAGGAATCTTCACTTGTCAAGAAATCAGCCAACTTAGCCTCTCTAGAATAGCCAGACTAATAGATTTGTCAGTCTATAAACATAAGGTTTAGAGGTCCACGAGGGAGCCAATGATCAAACCATAATGAAATAGAAGTGCCATCACCCACATTCTAACGGAATAAATGTCGGAACTCCTTACCAAGATCAACAATTTTTTTCCAGGACCAAGAACAAACAATCGGTTTACGTATCACCCAAAAGCTCTTCTTTTTCAAGAAGTTCGAGTGTATCCAATTGCACCATAGAGACTCCTTGTCAGAAAACAAGGACCAAACATGCTTGAGCATCGCAGCCTTATTATTATCCTTCAGTCGCCTAATACCCAGCCCTCCTTCTTCCTTAGGGAGACAAATATTAATCCAAGATACTTTGGAACCACCTGACCCCAACCCAGGTCCTTTCCAAAGAAATTGTCTAAAAATTTTCTCAATTTTCTCAATAACTAAGATAGGAAGAATAAATACACTGGACCAATACACTTATATAGCAAATAGGACTGACCTTATAAGTTGGAGGCGGCCAACGAATGATAAAAACCGTTGGGTCCAAGACTGGGCTCTACTAGTGATGGCATTCACCAAGGCAACACAGTCGACCTTCCCCAATCTCTTCTCTACCACGGGCACCCCAAGGTACCGAAAAGGTAAGGAGCCCAATCTGAAATCCAACATATTGATAATGGAGTTGTGCAAATCATTAGGCTTACTAGATAAGAACAGCTCACTCTTGTTCACATTCGGGGATAGTCCCGACCAGCCAGAGAACATAGCAATAACATATTTCATAATTGCAACAGAAGGCACATCAGCTTGGTAAAAAAGCAGTACATCATCAGCAAAAAAGATGTGAGATAAACCCACAGCCTTACACCTCCAATAGAATTTAAACTCCAGGCTCCTAGTTTTGGAAAAAATAATACCAGAGAAAACTTTCATAATCAATGTAAAGAGATAAGGAGAAATTGGATCCCCTTGTTGAAGTCCTCGCGAGCTAGAGAAGAAGCCTTGTAACTCCCCATTGATAGAGACAAAGAATTTTGGGGTACTTACACAAATCAAGATCAGCTTAACAAACTGAATAGGAAAACCGAATGCAAGAAGAGCATGTTCTAAAAAGGTCCAATCCACAGTATCATATGCTTTCCTAAAGTCCACTTTAATGGCACACTTAGGCGAATAAGTGTTATGGTAAAATTTTATGTACACGTCTGGTAAGTTCTATTCTCAAAATAAATAAAAAAAGAATAGAAGTGCATTTAGTACGTTTCTAATTTTCTAATATATTTCTAATCATTTTAAAATTTTCCTTTCTTTTTTTACCTTCATCATTTAGTTTGTCACTGACCCTTGACAACAGCTAGCAACTGACCACAGATTCGAGCCGGCAAGGACCAACCCTCGACCAGTTCAGCCTCACTAAACTGTCAACCTTGACCTTTTCATTTGATCAATATAGCCCTAAATCTTTTGATAACTTGACAATTTGGACATTTAAGTCTCATTTGAAATGAAAAAAGAAGAAGAAGGCATGTACATAAAATCATACCATTAGGTGGTACACATATATGTAAAAAAAATATGGCATGAGGACTATTATTGTTGCGAAAACAAGATATAGGAACCGAATTTGAACATTCTTTTTTCTTTTTAGGCCGGAGAATTCAAACATTCTTAAAAGCATAGTTTATATAGAGAACTTTACCATGTTTTATGCATTAAATTCTTACAACTCTGTAAAATTTTGCAAAGAAGTTTTTATCCGCTAGTGATAGGGCAAGATCATATCGAATTGCTTGTGGCCAAGCTGACACTCACATGAACTTATTAAATAGACAAGGCATCGGTTTAAGTGACCTTATAGTACGCAATGATCAATAATGGAAATTGTTTATCTTTCCTTACCAAAAAAAAATGGAATTTGCCTTCATTTTATTTATGCGGGGGAAGTTAGAGAAGAGTAAGGACAAAAATTTTCAAATTTAAAAAAATTCCACATTGTCAGGTGCCAATTTGCACTATTTGAATTTTGAGGCCTCTAGAGATATTGTTGGATAAACTATTGTACAAGGTCCAAGACGAGAAGAGGCAACCACTCGTTCGAATTGATAGATTCTATATTTTGAAATATGGTCAACGATATCTCAAACCAGAGACATTCAATTTGAAAATGTGTAACCAAAAGAGCAATTGATTTCGCAAGATGCAATTAAAAAGATTCCCGTAGGCAATTTCTTTCTAAAGTTAGAACAAGGAAGAAAATTCGCTCTAAACTTGGAAGCTAATTCCAGTTTGGAGCTTCCTTCCCTTCAAAGGTAGAACTTCAACCACATAAAGTTTTGGAAATTTTGTGTCCGTGATTTCATAATTCTTATACCTCTGTTGGGATTATAAAATCTATATCTCTTAGAATGATTTGGGTAAGACACAGAGTAACACCGAGTTGTTCGCGAGTGCAACTTACTTAATGGAGAGATAAGTTAATGTCCAGTCCACAATTTCAAAGGAGTTAATGGAGCAACTTTGATAGGAACATGATTTAAAATATAAAAGGTTGCTTTCAAAAGCTTCACCTCATAAGGAGTTGAGTAAGTTGGTCGTACTAATCAAATTATTTACCAATTCTATAAGAGCAATTACATTTTTCAGCTACTCCATTGACTCTCATGCATAGTAAACTAAATTGTCATATTGAAATCCTCCAAGTATTTGGAAAATGGCTCTTTAAGCTTTGATAATGGTATTAACCC
Organism: Melaleuca alternifolia; assembly: GCA_019926035.1. Taxonomy (NCBI): domain Eukaryota; kingdom Viridiplantae; phylum Streptophyta; class Magnoliopsida; order Myrtales; family Myrtaceae; genus Melaleuca; species Melaleuca alternifolia. The sequence continues at coordinate 2,917,192 of JAGKPW010000021.1, read as the reverse complement.
GATTTGATAGTTTTTAGTTGTTTCTCAATTTCAGTCCGAAAGATCTTCAACTTATCAAGAAACTCAATTTTTTTTCCATAAGTACGATAACCATATTGAAAATAGCCATTAATAAATGTGATAAATTAAACAATTTTACACAAGGTTACGATATAAGGTCCACTAATATCAATGTGAATGACCTCCAACAGGACAAAACTATGGATAGCAATTTTCTTCCTCATCTTATTCATCTTACCACTACAGCAATCTACGCAAATCTCTAAGTCATTTTTAAAAAAGGGTCAGATGTTAGCTTTTATTAACCTATCCACTATTATGTGACCCAAACGTTATGTGACAATGCTTAAAATTGTTCCTTAGGTCGAAGCCTTTTAAAAATAATATATTCAGTTGTACAAGTGACGTATATGTGTGTGGGGGGGAATTAAATATAATATATACACTCCATTAGACTTATTACAGCACCCAACATTATTTAAATTAAAAAACATAATAATAACATTATTCTTTAACTCAAAAGAGTAATAACACAAGTCCAAACATGATGTATAAACTAAGTTCTGTTTAGAGGAAAGTATATAAAATGTGCTCCTCAACATTAATTTAAGACTAGAGTCTACTAAAAAAATATGACATCTCCTATGAACACGACTTCAACTGTATTGTTGTTTCTTACAGTGAGCTTTGATTCATCATGATTTTACTTCCTCCAATTTATGAATCCATATGTGGTAAACGTAACATGATTAGTCACACCACTATCTAATCACCATGAACTAGATGGAGTTTCAGATGTGTTAGACTCATAAAGAAATGCCAAAAAATCGTTACTTGTATGCTCACACTTGGACAACTAAATTTGCTGTCCTTTTTTATGCGGCCTTTCTTCTTGCAAAAGAAATAGAGATTACTTTACTTCTTAAATAATGCTTTCTAGGACCCAAATTATCATAATGACCGGTGATCCAATGAGATTTCAACATTTTACCCATTTTATTGCTAACTAGAGACATACAAGGTAGAATGTTCTTTTTCTTTCTTCGGTTTCTCTTTCTCTGCCACCACAGATCATTAATTGATCAAGTTTCATCTTGAGGATTATAATAGGTTTCTATGATACCAAAATTAGGTGGGAAGGTGTTTAGGGCTAAATGCACAATGCAGGTGTCAGGAATAAAAACATTAAGAACCTTGTATTTTGTTTGTAGATTTACCATCCTAAGGATGTAATCTCTAACTCCACCAGAACCATTGTACCTCATGTTAAAGAGTCATTACAGATGTGTCTCAATCTCAACATTATGTGAGATGTGCTTTGTGAGATGTGGTTTCTAGCCTCCAAAACTTCCGTTATCTGTTTAGCTGTGTAATTAGTTGACAAATACTTTTCAAGTGTTCCGCAAATGTACCAACTTAGAGATAACAGTCAAATCCTATTGCTCATTTTACAAGCAAAAAAAGTATGTTTTTTACGGTTCCAAACTCTCAGCAGTTAGATTTGCCGACTTATTATCAAGAAGAGTAATATGAACATCCACCAACTCCATCCCAAACAAAAAATCTTCTTTTTATTTCTTAAAGTTTGAACTAATAAGAACTTTAATCGTTATAGAGTTGTCATTTATAGAGAATGTAACTGAATAATAAGCAATGAATACAATTATCATAATGTGAGCACTGTATAACTTGAAACTATATAAGTACACATCTTGAGAGCTCTATACATTATCATATAATCACCTTTCGGTAGAATACAAGACGTAGTTTTACATTCTCCACATAACAGCTAACATGAGAATATATTCCAATTTTCATGAATTCACCACCTTTGGTCATGTGAATTACTAGGATCAATCACTCTTCAATCTTATAGTATACACATATTCCTCCACGAACCAATATGCAATCACCTCCTTTGGGAGTATGATGACACATTAAAATATGAGACATCCCATCACAATATGAAACCGATATATCTTAAATCTAATCAGGTGTGCCACTTTGGTGATCACTACTGAATTAAATCTTTGAAACCTCTTATAATGGAGGATGTAAACTTTATATCTCATTTTTGCCATATGCATATGATTTTAGACATAAAGACATGGTCAATTTATCACTACAATCATATGTTATGCTAATTACATTACTCTATTCATTGATACATGTTGAACCTTATTCATGCCATCAACAAATCATGCTCTAGACATTTCATATGTGATCATATATATGTGAGCTTATATATGTATTTCCAAATCCATAGAAAAATACAAGACAGAAAAGATTTCGCTAAAATTGAAAGACAATAAGAAATTTGGAGCTTCCTCCCAGTCAAAGGTAGAACTTCAAGCTCAATATTACGATCAAGTTAAAAATTGGAAAACGTTTGCTACTAATTCTAATGTTCCTTCTTTTTGAAATTTAGCTGTTGACAAATAAGCATTTAAATCGATCTTGAATTCAAATACCTTAACCACACACTTTGTTTTCAATATTACATGCATTTTTTGGCCAAAAAGCATATGACGACCACGCATGGATACTACAACCAAAGGTGCAATTGGGTTCAACGTACACGAAAACCTAAAGCCAGTTGAATACGAACATTGGAGCTTTGAACAAATTTCGAAAAATAATTAATCTTAGTCACATTAATATTATTTAATTCTTAAGCATAAGTCACATGAAGCATTTAATCGCGAGGTATATTTTTTAGTTACCTAAACATTCATGAATTAGATAACTTTAAGACTGCACTAAATGGCAACGCGGTGAAACAAAGTCAGGCAAAGGGAAAAAAAAAAAAGTAAGGGAGGGAAGAGCAAACTCCCATAAGTGTACTATATAATTAAGAGACTTAGCAAAAGTTTTTACATGGAGAAGCCCAGGACTATGTGATTTTGTCTCCCGCCGATCAGGTTCAACTCGGCCCACCCTAAAAACTATTGCACTTTTTTTTTCTTATATGGGCGTCTACTGGGTTGAGAAATGAGTTTAGACTCGACCTACCCGCTCATTTGGTTATGTCAAGGTCGAACGAACAAGGGAAGATACATGTATTTGATGAACGTTACTATATAAAGTTTCAACAAATTTGATATAATTGAAGATTACGTATATAGATTGTACATCACTCACATCAACTTTTATTAGATTGACCGAACATTTATAAGTCTAGGGATGAAGAAGAAAAAATATATAACTCAACCAGAAGAAAGATGGTGCACTTGCAGTATACAAATGATTATCCGTATAAAAATCTTCGATAGTATGAAGATTACATAAGTAAGATAGGAAGTTAGTTATGGGCTCGGAGGCGAATAAGGAGACCATTGGCAGGGACTGGCGAGGGATTGTAGATAATTTTTTCATCCGGGATGACCTTCTCGAGCTTGAATTTGGTCACTAAATTGTGGATGAAAACGAGTATTTCAAGCCGAGCATACTCTTTTCCGGGGCACATGCGAGGTCCGCCTCCAAAGGGAACATAGGTGAAAGGCGCAGGTCCATTACCTTCAAATCTTGAAGGATCGAATTTCTCGGGATCTGGGAAATATTTGGGGTTCTTGTGAGTGGTATACACTGTCCAAAATGTCTGCGCGAGAAAAAATTTGATGATGATCGATGCATATTATTGTCACTCGAGGATTCTGTGTATATATTCATTGGGTCACCACGCCAAGAAAGAGGGTCATAAGTAGGTATTTACCTTCCATCCCCTTGGAATTGTGTAACCGGCAAAAGTGAAGTCAGTAATTGCCTCTCGAAATGCCCCTTGTGCAGGTGGAGTTAGTCTCATTGACTCACAAGCTACGTTCCATGAATATTTCATCTTCTGAATATCATCCCAGTTCAGTAATTCACTCGGGGCTTTAGATTTTGCAATCTCCATTTGCTCTGTTGACCATGAAGCAAGTGAATCAAACATATACAAACTAAATCCAAAAGGGCATATTGATGTTGCCATCTCGTCTACGGAATATGAGTAGGACAATTACCTTTGTAAACTTTCTCATAGATGTGTGGCAACGAAGCTAGATAGTTCACTATAACGGTGATAGCGGTACTGGTGGTGTCATGACTTGCAATGAGCAATCCAATGATCTTGTTGGACACATTCATTTCGTAGTAAACGCTACCGTCATCATCAGCTTCGGTGAGCAATCGACACAACAAGTCCCTCGCGTTTGCATCTCTTCCTTCCGAAATCTCCTTCTTCCTTTGTCTGATAATGTTGAGAAGCTCTTGCCTTACTACTTTTCCTCCTTCAACTGCTTTGTTGAATGGCGTGCCGGGAACATTGATAGGCACCGAAGTGAATCCCGGAGCTATACGGGCAAATGGGTCGGCGAATTTGGACACGACTTTAGGGTCCTTAATGTTCATGAACAAGCGACACGCCAAAGCAAAGGTATAGTTCTTTGTCAAAGGGAATACCTTCACTTCATTATAAGGAGACCAGTCACTCTCCAAGTGATCCCTAGTCATGGAGTCCATGATAGGTATGTAATATTGGAGAGCCTCGGGTTTCAGAAACTCCGGCAAGAAGCTGCGCATTTTCTTGGGGTCATCCTTGTTGAATTTCTCCAAAGTTTCGGGAAAGATGGCGACCTTCTTCATAGAGGTGGGCCACCAGGTGGTGATGTACTTGTTTTGGCCAGAGAACAAGAACTTGTTGCCGGTGGCGCCGCAGAATACAGCCATGTCTTCCCCCAGGAGCGAGGTACGGAAAACATCCGGGGAGTACTTAGCCGCGCGGTCATTTATGAACTTCTCAGGGCAGCCGCTCTTCGCTGCGCCGACGAAATCCAGGGACTCACCGATGATGGGCCATCCCTTTTTGCCAGGCAGCAGGTTAGGAGAGGAGGATTTCTTTCGGAAGACGAGGAAGAGAAGGTAAAGAGAGATGCAGAGGATGGCAACGTAAAGGAATAGCTGGGAATAGAACTCCATCTTCTTCTTCTACTACTCAGAATGCAGACACTGACACTGAGAAGAGAAAAGAAGGCTCGTGTTGAGGATGAAGAGAGGACGGCAAGATCTTGATTATTTATAGACGAGGATGGGATGAAATCGGTATGATCTTATTATGCTCTCTTTTCACGTCCATTGAAAAAGTTTAGTGTATAAATAAATTAATTACGTGCTTTAACCTTTCTGCATTAGACGATAAGTTCCAGACACGCCCTAATCGTCGTCGAGGCTGTTTTTTTCTCCTTTTGGCTAGCTTAGTTAAAAATTATTAATACTATAAACGAGACGTGACATATTAGCAATTATATAAAATCGTATTTTAAGTGAAATTAAGTTTTTCTTTAATATTTAATAAAATTATCTTCAATTTTTTTAATGATATATCCACATGATACACACTTTCTTTATTTTTTAGGTAAATTAGTTCCATTCGTCACCAATGTCCGGTCTGTCATTCTTTGAAAATAGCTATTTGTTGAGATGCATTCTATAAGTCATATGTAGTGATATTACCGCATTGAATCGAACCGTGTAATTAAAACACATTTCCGTATTCAAAGATTGTAACTATTTAAGAGAGATCCACACTAATCGCCAATCGAGAGTCGATGCAAATCAAGATGTGGTGCAAAAATCAGAACTATCACCATGTGATTTTGCCTGGCCATCCGGTAATTGGTCAATTTTTGCAAGCTATACACTTTGAAAATCCCCAAAAAGGTGGTGACAACTGCATTATTACTTACAAGTTTTCCAGAAAATGCAGGAGGATATTTAAATTACAATAATCATTAGGAATTCGCGCATTATTTCTTAATCACTCATCTTATTTTATAGTCATTTTTTTTTTGCTAGGAATAATTAGACCCAAAACAACTTAGAGAACGAGTCTAGAAAGGAACACCAAAGGGAACAAAAGACAGTTGCCATGCATTGCTTTCTAATCCACAACGTCGAAGTTGAGGAGCATCGATATTATCACAAGACATAAACTCATCTTTAACATTAACGTCGAGGAAAAAAAACGTCATTGCATATTCTGAAGCTACGTGTCGACACGGGACACCTGGAAAAGTGATACGTCTTCGTAACGTTTAGCAGCTAACCAAATGGCATAACCACCAATCCAACGGTATTCTCAGCCGGACACCGAGAGTGACCCAAAATCTTGTGTTCTGTAAGAAGATTTTGCTTTTCTCTAGTTTGTTCTTTTTTGGGGTTATATCAATGATGACAAAAAAGAGTCGGGTTTTTTTAGGGTGCCCTTAATTACTACTCTAGTTGGTAAACTAACTGTAACTCTTCAAGTGAAGGTCAGCTTGAGTGGTTTGAACTATACATGTAAAGAACGTCTTGTTTATAGAAATCAATAATCGGTTTGCATTAGAAAAATTACTTAAGCGAAATTGTGTTGAGAATATCGCCTATACTTTGGTTTCTGATGTTTTATAAGATGATGTATTTTTCACATTTTGCAAGAGATGGATGTCATAGAGTAGCTTGAGGCATACTTCTCCTCAGTTTCCTAAGTTGATTTGAATTTTCTCTCCTAATTATGATCACAAAAATTTTAAGTTATTCGTAGATTTTCCACTCGAATTTTTTTTCTCTCCTAATCACGGCTAATTGGACCTCAAGTTCCCAAGAATGAGTGTTTGCTTGGATATTCTGTCGATGATGAGCTCGGATTTTGAAATGAATAAACGACCGAAATTGACTGCTGATTTCCAAATTGGTGGTCTCCATCTTTTTTCCTTTCTCGTTTTGATGTTTAATTTTGTTCTACATGATCAAGTTAATTACGTGCATTTTAAAATTCTAATTAATGCTTCATCGATCTTACAGCTAATGCAATTTTAAAGCTCAAATCAATTTATAATATCAAGGCCAATGAGCGACGATAATATCGGTGAAAGTGTTTTTGCTCCTCTTTCCATTCTCTTCTTTTTGTATATTTGAGGAGGCAGGCATTGTGTAATACTTCTACATTCCAGGTTCTTTGGTTTCTCAAAAATCATTTGTAAAGTTTTGCGTTAATCTCTCTGTAAAAATCTCTTTATGATGGAGTTAATATCACCTGATTTCACCATCTTAAAAACCAAGTTCTGTGATGCTGCCAACTTGGAAAAAGTCCAGCGCTATTCATCCCTTATAAATCGATTGGAGGTCGACTGATCTAGATTTCAGTACTAAGATATCTATGTTCTTTTTCTAAGAAAAAATTTCCCTCGACTTTGCCTATTTGTACATATTTTGATCAATTTTTTTCAGTTAGCTATCTTCTCTAAGTCCTTCGATTATCAATTGTGAGGGCTCGAAGTCAGAATCAAGCACACAGCATCTTGAGTCTACTAGACCGAACCCCATTTACATGAATAATAACATGTGAAGCATATCTGTTTTTATCTTGTGACACGAGTTGTGCCTTTCGATTCAATTAATTAACACAATACAGGACAACCATCCCCATGTAAATTATATCCAAGTACTGACAAGCAGATAGCATTACCTCATCCGTCACATATTCTTTTTTTTTTTTCCTTTTTTTTCACACAAGGCCAGCAGCAGCAAAGGGTTGGCATAAGTCCCCGTCCTATGTGAAAAGAAGAAAATATAATATGAAGGAAAACCTATATTAAAAAAACAGATTTTTCAAAATATACTATGAAAGAAAAGGGTTTATGACTAAATCGGTTGATGTACCATAAATTTATGTCTTAAATGATTTAACTTAAAGCTTTACAATTGAATTGACTGGCGCATAACAGGTTTATGATTTTTTGGATAATTTTCTCCTTTTACTTATATATACCCTCATTTACGGATTTATCGCTAAGATACTTATTTAATATTAATTGGCCATTAGTTACTTTAAATGGAAATATGTAAATTATTACTTATTCTTGCCTTTATTTGACAAGTCTTTTAGTACTAGTAATAGCTTCATTGTCGAACATGGTGGGACGCGAACGTAAATTGGAGTGCATCTCTGTTATCTACACATTTCCTTTTTCATGTTCAATTTCAGCACTTTATTGTTCCTCTTAATCTGCAGCAAAAGTAGTTAGAATGTTCTAAATACATTTGAATTTCTTTTGCCATCAACTTTGAAAACGCGATATCAAGTGTGTGCCTCTTTATTGGGGATAAGAATACCAAAAGTACTACGGCGTTCACTCAAGTTCATAATGTTTTTCTTGACTGTTTGTTGGCAAGATAAACTTGCCAAATTATAAAAAGATTGAGGATCGAAATCCAATATGTAATATCTCTATTTACCATAAAGATTATAGGCCATGTTTAGTAACTAAATGGTACTCTTTTTTATTTAAGAAGAATGAATCTCTCCCAAGAAACTAAGAAAAAAAATAGGGATTTTGACCGTGGATGTAGGCTTCCAAAGAACTTTTCTTGGTTGATCGAACCACGTAAAACGTTTGTCCATCTCATCTTTGATTTGTTTGTTTCGCCTTCGTATTAACTTGCTACACGCACCGTCTAAGTGCTATAAGTTCTTAAAAAACTATACGTGAGTGCCGTAACTTTTAATTGATCAATTAAATGCTAAAACGTTTTAAAAACGCTCACTAAAGTGTCTGAAATCCAACGTAGCATGACACTTGTGTTGAAAATTCTAAAAAAGTTATAAGATCCAAACAAGCGATGTACATAAGTTATGATAACGAAAAAATCAAAAGATAGTTAGAGCACTTAAATGAGTTGTGTTCCTTTCCCCTCTTTCTGTTTCGTCTTTAATAAGCAAATATTGAACCTATATTTTCTTACCGATCTTCAACCGTTTGTCTAATATAAAAGGACAATGATCATCCCCTTTGATAATTGCATTATCGAAGACTAGAGTGCAATGTAAGAGTAATGCCCAAAATCCATCTTTTTTAACCGTTGGCAATTCTCCAGACCGCTACAAAAAAGGGTGAAATTATATTCTTCTATCCTTCCTTTCTCTCCTTCTCATAGACATACTCACAACGTACACTAATCAATGCTTGTGTTCCCGTGGAGTTGCAACACATATGCATTTGCCGTTTACAAAGGCGGGAACAAATAAGGGAGGACACTGCTTTGCAGCACATGGGCCTCCTCCAACCTGACTAGCCGAAACATCCTCGAGCTTTGATGGAACGCAGATACATTTGTCATCCTTGAAGACCGCATGATACCTCTCAGGACACAGCACTTCAGGACAAGCTCCTCCTTCCGCAGCTTGTGAGACAGCGAGACCTTAGAAGAAGAGAAGTTTGGGAGAATCAGTAGTACAGTTCTACATGTCAAAGATAAATAAATGGAAGTTTGGAAAATTTACTAGTGTAGCCCTAGACAATGACAATAAACGAGAGATGAGAGAAATCCACCAGATGCAATCACCAAGAGAATGACTAGTGCACTGAGCTTGGGTTGACATTTCTCCATTTCCAAGTACGTTGGCTTGATTGTGTGAGGTATGATTGTGAAAAGAAATTTGTTTAGGATTATAGGGAGGAAATATGGGCTTGATCAATACAGATGATAGTGGAAGATATGGGTCAAGAGTCCCCCGGAAGTGGGTTTATATAGATGTCTCACGTATACTCTTTGGAGTTTGAGGGAATGTGATATCCAAAATTGAATGAACAGTAATTAACTTGCTACATATTTCAATATCTGATATATTTCTTTTCAGTAACTTGCTACATATTTCTATTCAGTATCTGCTATGATTTTAGCTTTTCTTGTTTTTATATTTATTTCAAGATCTCGATCAAATTGTGCACTTGCTTCACATGGTAAGAGTAAGTACTCATAGTAAGGAACGAGGTAATTCGAGATTCTCCTACCATAATTTGAGAAAAATCCCAAAATACTTTTGAGCCTATTTATAGGCTTTACATGTTGTTTATATATAGTAATAAATCATTAAGATACTCAAGAATATCATAAAAATCTAGAATATCATTTAGATATTTAGAATATCAATCTAGAATAATCTAAATATATATCTAACATATGGCAAAAGATCCACAAATTGCGTGATTGATCTTAATCATCACTTTACCAGTACAGTTTCCCATGTTGATTGCTGATTCATTTATAAGAAGCAAGGTTACATTGATCCATCAAGGAGTCAAGCGGCTAGAGTAATTGAAGGTGCCCAAAATAACTAGACCTTTCAATTGTTTGTATTAGGTGATATCTCGAGTCAAATTTTGCGTGCAGAATCAATTTGCCTCTTTGATTTGCTTGGAGGTAGGTCGTTGACATTAACGCTGAAGAAATCATAATTAGATACTTTCTTTGGCGTTAGAAGTTGTGACAAAGAATTAAAAATGTAGATTTTGGGATCTTCTATTAATATTTCTCGTCTTCCCCACATCAACTGATTTCTCTTCACACCAAATCCGATTAAAGAGCGGTGGAACTTATGCTGCTCAGGCTGCGAACAACAACATGGCCGCCCAATTCGTCGCACTCCACCCTCCGATGAGCAGCAACCTCCATTAAATAACTTTGTTCAGAACTTAACTATGCTTAGAGAACTCGATCTTTCTTGTATAAGCATTACCATCACCATTCCACCATGTGCTTGCAAAATTCTCCTCTTCCTTGAAGTCACTTAAACTCACGTAATGTGGATTGCATGGAAAATTTCCGGCAAGCATCTTTCAGTTACCCAATCTGGAAGTCCTCGACATTGGTAGAAGTTGCAACCTTTCTAGTTTTATTCCCACACTATACTAGGACAATCTCATGAAGTTATTGTTTCTTTCAAGCATGAATTTTTTTAGGGAAAATGCATGTTTCAATCAGAAACCTTTTTTCCCTGAATGTAATTCGTAATAAAGGGTTGTCATTTCTCAGGTTCGCTTATATTGGGACTTTCATCTCCAAATCCCATAAGAAGGTGAATGAGAAGTGAGGAATGGAGCCCATCGGTTTTATATATCATATCGGAAGAGAAACGTTTGTTTGGGAGTTTGTTATTGTCTGAATAGACACCATCCACATAGATATATTCGTCTGGAAATTTCTTTTTTGAACGAACAATGTTCCATTGGAAGATATTAATTTGGATTCGTGGCTCTTCATTCTTAACCATTTTGCTGCCTGTAAATACAAACATTAACTACCTCGATTTTCTTTTTTCTGCAATCAATTTTTTGTCATTCTTTCTTTTTTCATCATCATCATTTTGTGCGATTATTCAGAAAAGTTGAGTTCGAAGGCTCTCTATTGGAGTAATACCATTTCATAGGAAAGGCAATCCGTTCTATCCTAGGAGGCAATTATCCAAAGACCTTGGGTACTAGTGGATGGGATAAATTATCTTAAGGACACAACATGAATTCGTTGAGTTTGGATTATCCATATGCATTCAGATTATTCTTACGCATTTAATTTCCGGTTTCTCTATCAACTTTGTTATGCGTGAACATGCTTATATAGGTTCCAACAATCTTAAGACAATTTATCTTTATTTTTTCCACTGGTATTGTTGCTTTTCGTTGTCAACTCTATATTTTCGTAAGAAAATGGCTTTACGATATCGGTAACACCTATTGTGTCTATAACAACTCATGGAGCGAAGCCAAATTTCTAACATATACCCTCATTTATGATCTCTCGCTAGGATATATATCTTATATTAATTGGCCATTACTTATTTTAAATGTAACTATGTAAGTTATTCTTGTCTTTATTGGACAAGTCTTTTAGTACTAGTAATAGCTTCATTGTCGACATGGTGGCACGCGAACGTAAATTAGAGTGCATCTCTGTTATCTACACATTTCCCTTTTCATGTTCAATTTCATCACTTTATTGTTCCTATCAATCTGCAGCAAAAGCAGTTAAAATTTTCTAAATATATTTGAATTTCTTCTGCCATCAACTTTGAAAACGCGAGAATATCAAGTGTGTGCCTCTTTATGGGGATAAGAATACCAAAAGTACTATAATTATTATATGGCGTTCACTCAAGTGTCATAAATTTTCTCTTGATCGTCTAAGTTCTATAAGTTCTTTAAAATCTATACTTGAGTGTCGATCAATTAAATGCTAAAACATTTTTAAAATGCTCATAAAACTGTCTAAAATCCAATGTAGCATGATACTTGTGGTCAACATTTTAAAAAAGTTAAGGCACTTAAGTGCAAGAAGAAAATTTCCGACACTCAAGCGAGCGCCGTACATAAATTGTGATAATCAAGTGATCCAAAGACAGTTACAAAACCGATACGAGCGCTGTGCACAAAAGTTATAACACTTGTCGTTAATACGCAAATATTAAATTAATATTTTCTTATCCATCTTCAATATTATGTCTAACAACGATCATCCCCTTTGATGACCGCATTATCAAATACTAGAGTGTAAGGTAATAGTAATGCTCGAAATCCATCTTTTCTGATAGTTGGAAATTCTCGAGACTACAAAAGAAAAAAGCCCGAATACTCAATAGCATCAACCCATATTATTTCCTTCCATGATTTGCTTCCTCTTCTTCTCACGGACATATTCGCAACCCACACCAATCAATGTTTGCGTTCCTGTGGAGTTCCATTAACAATGAACGAGAGATGAGAGAAACCTACCGGATGCAATCATCAAGAGAATGACTAGTGCACTGAGCTTGGTTTGACCCTTCTCCATTTCCCAGTGTGTTGGCTTGATTGTGTGAGGCATGATTGTGGAGAGAATTTTACAGGATTATAGGGAGGAGAAGGCCCTCGTGTATTTTTTTTTTTTCCTTTTTGTCTCCCTCAAAATGCAATGAAAACGATTGTATATATTCATTGGAAGTGAAAAGCGACTCGTGACCACATATGCAAGCCTTGCAAGGTAAATCAAGACACAAATTTGTCCTCCCCTTTAACATGGAAAAGCGAGTATAGCTTTGTCGTAAAATAATACGATTTGGGCACGCATGAAGTGAGATAGTTACGATTGAGGTGTTTATGCATAAAAGCAAGCGTGTGAAGTCTTTTTATTTATCTCAGTTTCCACTAAGCGAGAACAAAAATGTTTGATCATAGAGAGATCTTTTACTTATTGAGCAACCCTTGAGTCCAGAAACAAAATTCAGAGATCTTTTATGTCATTTTTCCCTCTTATCGCGAAATCTGTGAGCACGGGTTGCGATCCCACGAGGTGGGGTCCACGGATCAGCTAGCTTGTCGATCTTTCTCCATGCTTGGATTAGGTGCGGCGCTCGCCCCCACCCGGCAGAAGCACGAATTGAACGCAGGGACCACTCCCCTCTCTGCCCACTTTTAATTGCCGGGGGACCCCACTCCCATCGGCGCGTGCAGTTCACCCTCCAACGTCGTCGTCCCCTTGGTAGCATACCAGATCGAAAGTGAAAAGGACACGTTGACGCCTTCCATTTTCTACTAGCAAGTTGCACGGGTCCCGCAGCAAATTCCAATTTCTCTCCTGTCCTCCAAAGGTGTCCAAATTTTCATTTTAACCCCCCACACTTCACCGTACACCGACAAAATCTCGTCCCGGTCAAGTCAATTATCCCTAATCGATGCAGCGCTTCAGCGAAATAAATATTGGCGACATTGACTGACAAAATGCCTCACGAACGAATTGCGTTCATCGAATTCCCGACCCGATTGGGGGTTAAATTGTGAATCTTTCGTGAGGTTTTGGGGGACAATCTCGAATTTTCTTAAAGAAAGAGACCGGACGGAAAGGGCCAAGCAGAAAAGTACGTAAACGGCAATGGGAACCCGGACCCCACCGTCCATGCGCCCCGCCACCACGTGGCCTCGCTGTCAATAATTCCAGCGCGGCTGGCGCTTTGGTCTCCCTTCCCGCAGGACCGACCGACAGAGTTCCACTCAGTCGTAATGGCGCGCCGCGTAACACCCGATCGCTATCACCATTAAACTAATGGAGCAAACTCCATTCGGAAAATTACAAGTTCAATTTACTTACTAAAGGAATCGCCGAAATTAATTAAATAAAATCGAATCTCTCAGCGAAGAAGGAACAAGATACAACGGATGGACGGTGCAGAAATCGAGACGTGGCCCAAAAAATAAAAACAAAAAGAGGAAAACAAAAAAAAAGACGGGAAAATTACCAATCAGGACATGAGGAGAGAAGAAACCACGGTTGCAGAGACGGCGACGACCGCCGCCAGCAATGCAGGTGCCTTCGAGTCGCCGGCCGCGCTATCCGACTTGCTGTTCGCTGACTCCACCGCCGGGCCCCCCGCCGGAGCCCCCTCCGGTGTCTCCGTCGGCGGAGCAGGAGGCGAGGCCGCCAGGGGCGACGGGCCCTCCACCGCGGGGCCTGGAGCTAGACTGACCGGCGCCGGAGAAGGCGCGGACATCGGCTCCGCGGCCGGCGCCGGGGAAGGGGACGCGCCGAACAGCTCCGTAGGAAGGAGGACGCTGTCGACGGTGAAGATTGCTACGGGCGTGGAGTCGAGCACCGTGCTCGCCACCCGCGAGGAGCCGACCCCGGTGTCGAGCGTAACGGAGTCGCCAGCGGTCTTCACGGAGAAGTCGTACTTACCGGCGCCGTTCGTGGCGAGGGTGCTGATCGGGGCCTTGCTCGTCTTAAGGGAGCCGATGGGGGTGTAGTCCGCCACCGCGTGGTACAGAAGGAGCGACACGAGCTCGGCATTAGTGAGCTTGCTCAGGTCCGGCACGCCCTTGGCCTTGAAAGACTCGTCGTTGGGCGCGAACACCGTCAGGCCCTTCTCCATCGCCGTCTGATACGTCTTGATGACGCCACTTGAGACGAGGAGGCTCGCGAACGTCTTGCACCCGGCCTTCTCGAGCAGTGCCGTCACGTTCGCGTCCGAGGCCGACGGCGCGGCGGCGAGGATCGCCGGGACCATGATAGGCGCGCTAATCTGGAGGATGGAGATATTGTAAGGGATCTGCTTCACCGACTTGGTGTACGACGAGTCGAGCTTCGAGCCGGGGGCGGCGGCGCCGAAGCCAACCTTGCCGCCCTGGAGATCGGTAATGTTGACGAAGCCGGTGTTCCCGGGCGCGTTCCCGGTGGTCTGGTACAGAGTGGTGGAGAGCGTGGAGCCCTTGGGGATCTGGTGGAGCTTCTGGGGGTCGAAGTAGTCGAGGACGACGTGGATGGCGAGCTCGTTCTTGATGACGGAGAGGGACTTCTTCCCGGCGAGGGCGGACATGGCGCCATTGTCGAGGGCGAGGACGGTGATGGTCTGGCGGCTGTTGATCTCGTCGGCCAGCTTGGTCTGGCTGAGGTAGGAGTTAAAAAGCGAGTACTCGGGGAAGCCCTCGAGGATCTCGGTGATGTTGTGGGCGGAGACGGCGGCGGCGGAGCACAGGACGAGGAAGAGGAAAGCAGCGAGGGGGCGTAATGCGCTCATGGTGAAGATTAGCACTAGCAGCAACGAGAACAGAGAGAGAGAGACTGAAGATAGTGAGTGGAGCGAGCAAGAGGCGATTAATAGAGCTACGGAGACAGTGGGAGGCTAACCGGGGTTGGCTACAGAGGGGCTTAACCATGGTTAACGTGGGTTTCGAAGGGTGGGGTCCACTCCAGCGGGGTTCGGTCACAGCTGGAAGACGTTAAAGGCTTCTGCGACTGGGGGGGGGGCATATGCTGCTTTGACGATGCTGTCTCCTTCCTTTTTCCCCCAACATGTGGTCTAATTGACGAAAATGCCCCTCCACTCATGTTTACATGTGATGATGGCACTTTCGAATTAATCTTCGGGGGCGTCCCATGTTAACTGTTCCAACGAGGATTAGTGCGCGCTTTTTATTTTTAAAACACTTCATGCATGTGCTTAATCGCATTTAACGTATCAATTCTGGCTAACTAAGAAAACTATTTCGCCACCATGTGCATAGTCTCCCATCTCTTTCTCTCTCTATCTTTTCTCAACCACCGTTGATCATCATTTTTTGCAAAGTCACGCTTTTTAATCTTTGTGTACGGTTCGATCAGAAAAAGAAAGCTTGAAATTAATTAGAGAGGTGAATGGAGCAAAGGTGTCGCCGGATATGGCGGCACTTGGAGGAAGCATGAGTGATAACGAGATCAAGTTGGCGTTTGGTAGAGAGAGCGGGACAATGAATTATCATTTTCCGACTGTGATTCAAATATGTAGATGTATAATTTGGCTTGTGAACCCAGCTTCCAAATTAATTTGAAAAATTCTTCTTCAATCGTGATTGGAAAAATAGAATCATAGCACCTCTGAGTTTCCTTTCTTTTTCCTTTGAATGAATATAAATCACATCCCATATAACATCCATAATTAACACGAATGTTTGTGAATCAGTTTAGTTCAATCCATCTCATATCAGAAAAAAAAAACAAATTTCTTTTTTAATATATAAACATATTACACATGTTATTAGTGATTTTATTAAGTTATTAAATGTGTAGATTTTCACGTCAGATCTAGCACTCGCGTCACTTAATTATAGGTTGTGTTTCTTCTTCCTTTTCTCTCTGCGCAGCATCTTTTTCTGTGCGTTTTTCTACCACTCGTAACGGTTTTTGCAATTGGTCTCTCTTTTTTGGCAACGGTCGAATAACTCGAGTGAGGAAGGCGTACGGCGTTGGTTCCGGTTCAAAATCTTCAACGGATAGTCAACGGAATGGAAGGTCAAGATTTTGTCATTATGAGCAGCTGGCGGCGGTGGGGGGAAAAAGGCTACGAGTAATAGAAAGTCATTATCCTTGTCGGGGGGCGGCTATTTAAGCAAATAATTTCGCGTGCAAGCTTCATTTATTGGCTGGAGAAATGATAGATAATTATTGATTAGGACTCTCCCCTATTTGCGATGGTCGGAATAATTTGGTCGGGGGGAGGGAACATGATAGTATAATTTAGGGTATATTCTAGGAATATGAACTAAATCGAGAATTTAAGAAAGTGATTAACGATGATTGGCGTCGTTAGTTAATCCGTCCCGACGCTTTATTGATTATCGACGCGTTAATCAAGTTCATGCCGTGCCAAAAGCGACAGTTGAGAAACACTCCACCAAACCCTTATAAAGATCTATGTGCTGTCATAGTAAACGAGTTTTTCACTGCGTATGTCATTTTAGTATTCATGTTATCGAGAATGGCAACGCTCCTCACATATTGTATGAATGTCAATTTAATCATCAACTTTTTTTTTATTTTGTTGGTTTAAGTTTAAACATTTTTATGAAATTCTAATGTAATTCTTTCGATCAATTTTTGTTGAAGATCGCGACGCAACGGTCCGTCTGCCAACATGTTTATGTTTAATTGGACAATTTCCCTGCATGAGGCTGATATTTTCCATCAAAATTGCCGTAGATTATGTACCATATGCGAACAGTTTAAGTAATATAAAGTAATAGAGAATCACAATTATATATTTTTTGTGAAAAAGAAACGGCAACACTCTATAACTAGACTCACCCATGGGTAGTCCAGCTGGTTAAGGTGAACTTGAACTTCATTGAGGTCTCGGGTTCGATTCCCTAGGAAAGCGACCGTGATTTAATTAGGGGACCATGGCGGTGGGTTGATGTGCTAGTCTCCCCCATAGAATAGTCATGTGCGCGCAAACTGGTCTGGATATCTCGATTACAAAAAAAAAAAAAATACACTCTATAGTTAGAGGAGGAAAGAATTTTCATTTCCAAAAGGGGTAAGTGGTGTAGCCAAGTTAAGACTAGAATGTGTCTTCTAAACTTCCCCCTCCGGTTTGGTACAGGTACCCAGTCATCCCATTTGATTGAATACATTAATACGTACAAGCGATTCAAATCCCAAATAGTTGGCTGCCCAAAGCTCCCTCCCCTTTGGGCTTTATTATCTTCTGATTGTGGACCTTATGATGCAGTGAAAGCTATTTTCTTGGGACCAAAGAAAAGAGAAAAAAACACTCACACGCATATATAAAATAAGTATGAATTAATGAGGCACCCTGATAATCATATAGATAGATCGAAACACGAGCCAAAACCTAAATGAGCCTTCTTAAAAGAAATTCTTTATACTTAGGCTTCGTTTGTTTCATGAAAAATATAACATTTTTAGAAAATATTTTTCAGAAAGTTATATTCTTAGAAAATGACAATATTTTCGAGTGATCATTTGAAACTGAGAGAAAATTATTTAAAAAAAATCGATTTTTTATTTCTTTTTTACTTTTTTTTAACATTAGCTGGTCGTTGGCTATAAGCCTCACTAGGCCCCAACGAGCTCTTGGTTTGCTATCATAAGTCATGAACTTGTCAATCCAAGGCTGCAAGCTAGTTGCCAAAGGCCACCAGCTCCCTTCTAGAGGTTGCCGACTCGACTGCCTTGAGCGAGGTCGAGGTACGTTGCTAGAGGCCACGATATTTAATGATAAACCATGAAAACAGAAAATGTTTTCCACTTTCTAAAAAGCAGAAAATATTTAATTGATGTAAATTATTTTCCTTGACTATTTTATTTCCTTTAAACAAACGACGGAAAATCCGGAAAGTATTTTCCTAAAAAAAAATTTCCGTGAAATGAACGGAGCCTTAATAATTTGATTGTGTGGATGTCATGCGAGCAATCCATGTATACACATGACCCTTGAGAACCACTTATTCAATCACACAGCTTAAAATATGTTGCTTAGCTCCATTTGTTTCGCAAGAAAAACATAATTTGGAAAATATTTTCCTAAAAATGACGATTTATAACCCTTTTCAAAATATTATTTATGGATAGATTGTGGTTGACAATGCAAACATTTTTCATTGATTTATCTTCTTTAAGCGATACAAGTAATTATTTTCAGAAAAATATTCTTTAATTCGTTCATTTTTTATAAAACAAATGGAGTATTATATGATTGAATTAGTCTTGTTCTCCCAATTGCTTGACATTTTTTAAAGTCCCAAGTGAATATGATGGTCCCTGAACAAAGGGTGAATCCATCACTGTCTATGCTTAGAGGTGGCAAATGAATGTGGCAAGTTTAGTTTAGGCGGGTTGGATACATATATGTGGACCAAATCGACCCATTTTCTCGTAATTAATTTGAATTGGTCATGGGTTCACCAAACCTATTACACCAAAATAAATCAAAATTTTCAATTTTTGAGAATATTGATTGAATTGTTGCGATCATCGCTCCAGTGCTACAGTTGGTGCCAAGTCGATATGGACCAAATCGCCTCATTTACATGTAATCAATTTGAATGACTCATACCCGAACGAACATAATCCACTTGATTAATTTGCATTCTAATTTTTTTTGAGAATATCTATTGAATTGTCATGATCACCACGCTAGCACTATAGCCTACGGTTGCTGCTTCATCGTTAAGGCCACCTCCTACCACCTTAGTGCCGATGACAAATTTGGTTAGCTAGCCCCTTTTTTTAAGAGGGAATTCGAACAAGGTGAAAATTTAAATTTTGGCAATAAAAAGGAGATATGATTACTTTATCTTAAATAAAATGATATAAAAATGAGGATAAAAAAGGGTAAATTGAAGATCTACAACGAACCCCCATTGTGCTGGTATTGTCCTGGTTATCAGCGTCGTCAACACATGAAACTTTTGCCGAGTGGACAAGCCAGGTCAGCGAAAAGTCGATGACATGGCGAGTTATTCAATGGAAGTATCACATTTGGTAACCTTTCCAAACTTCAAGGTTTAATTTGACCCAAAAAAGAAAAATAGTGATGACACCTAATTTTTGTAGATATCATAATTCACTTTTGGCTTAATTTTTTACAAGATTGTCATTAATTAGAATTTAGAGGTTTCTTTTACTTTCTGAAAAAAACGGACATAATAATAATATAAATCTCTAAAAATAGTGTTAAAAGAATTAATTAATTAATTCAAAGAAAAAATCGTCAAAGGCAGTCGAGTCGGGCTTAATCAGCCCAATCTGGGACCACGCCCTCAAGGGCCTAGCCCGCCCTAAAATATCCGACGAGTTGCGGGTTTTACTTTTCTAGTCTTTAGGTAGTTGTATTTAAATTGCTTGTTTGTTTATTCATAATCTCACGTTATAATATGTTGAGGTGTTTATTTCTCGTGCGTTTCTTTATTAAATTGCGTGTTAATTTCTTTTCTAGATTAAGTTAGCCTTAGTTTAGAATCGCATGAAATGACCTTAGAGGAGTAATTGTGTGAACATTTAGTAGATTTGAATGACCTTTAGGGTTTTAAAAGAAAAGTAAGAATGCGTGATCATTTTAGATTAAACGACCAACTAGTTAGGTACTGAAAGGGCGTTAATAGATTTGTTAGCGTAAATAAGTAATCGATTTTAGCATCTCTGGTTACGTAGGGATCGAGACGACACTCCCACGTCTCGATCGGTTCCTCGCCGACCCCGATAGGCTAGTGGCGACTCCTAAATCAAATGCATACGTAGAGCGATCGAAATGGGTGTAATCCACCGTGTGGATAGGGGCAAATGATTTCTCGTGCTTAGAGTTATGCATTGGGAGCTTGCATTATGGATCGATTTAGTAAAGTAATCAAGTCGAAATTTTTTCCACGCTGCTGAAGAACTTCCCATTGTGGTCTATAGGGTAAACAAACTCAATATATGATCTTAGATTGAACACCTATCATGTGGCTGGAGACTTGATTAGAAATGGTGCTTTTTCTTATTTAGTTCTGATTTCTTCCTCTACGGTGGTTTTTGTGCATCGCGTTCCATGCTGATCCTTGTTCCATTCGGTTTCTTGTTTGCTAAGAGCAAAGTGAAAGGAAACTTGACTTCGGAGGTGCTAAAGAATGTAACCGGTATAAAAGTAGAGATCAAGCCCAGAAAAAGGGCTCATTTACTAGAGAGAGAATCTCCTATATCTGGCAAAGCATTGATATCCATTAATATTGTTTCAAGTATACCAAAAGCATTAAAGTACTAAACCATCCGTCTCTGAGAAGTTAGTCGAAGCACTTTTCCATTCAAAAGCCCATGTATTAGTTTCTTCTGAACATAATGATCATATTGGGAGGTCCAACAAGACAGACTTTCTGTATTGCGGAGGGGACACTGATTTAAATCTCTTGCTTTACCTAACTTTCTGTGACCCAATCCGTTCCAGAATATTGTGTAGTTGTAAAATCAGCACATCCAAGGGCAATGTTAGAGAAGATGAACAGCAGTTTCCTCTTCATGCACGATGGTCTCCCTTTTCAAAAATCTACTCCTTTCTTGGTAGGTCTGGTCAGAACTATCCAATAAAAAAAGGGTTGCGCATTAATTCATTGATAATTATTCTAGATTTTAAGGAAATTTGACTATGGATCGAGAGATCTCTTGGTATCACTGTTAACATGAGAGTTCAAAAATATTTGACACAATTTCTTAGATGTGCTGAAATCATGCTTAAAAGCGCATGCTTCACCTGAGGGATTCTACATGCTGCTAAAAGTCATGAAGGGTTAGTCTTCGTTAATCTCATGTATGTAATATCACTGTCAACGTGAGAGTTCAAAAATATTTGACACAATTTCTGAGATGTGCGGAAATCATGCTTAAAAGCGCATGCTTCACCAAAGGGATGCTACATGCTGCTAAAAGTCATGAAGGGTTAGTCTTCATTAATCTCACGTACGTGATGAGCACCCACTTAATGAATTAGACGTGTCTGCAAAGCCGATCAAACTCATTGATCTCGCATCAATATCATAACATGGTATTACGAGTCTAACAATGTAGACAATCATGTTTAGCCAAATAATCGCAACCTAATTCTCATATGATTAACGAATCACATAGACTTCGCACATAATTTAGGCTGTCTATGTTCTACTTCTTATCCATTTTGTTTTATCTACTGGAATTGTATGTACTAAGATCAATAGAATAAGAATCTGCAGAAAATTGTTGTCTTCGAATTAAAAAGGGATTAGAGACACTGATTCATGATAAAATAACAAGGCCCATCTTCTTCCCGAGGCTCTAGCCGTGGCTGTTGGAATAGCAAGGATGGCCAGCATCTGCTTATATTTTCTTAGAAGGACGAAAAAACTATTGCAGAGCCGAATGTTTGCAATCGAAATGAAACCATACACATTTTCAAACTCATAGTCGATACCAAAGGTTTAAAAGTCCACACTTAAGCAACTGGAGCATGTTGCACATTATGATTACACCGATCGTTGTAAATACTTCGATTAGTTGTCGAATTAAGAGAAAATTCACCATCCTTTGAATCTGGGTGGTCTTTGGTTGAAATAATTTATGTAGAAACATCATTATGTCACGAATTTATGTGAATCACTTCATTAGAGTTGAAGATAGAGTTGCATATTGTTGAAGGCACTGTAATTGGTAATAACATTGCTTGAAGATTAAACTTTGGTATGACATTAAGGAAAATTATATATTTCTCACATACATCATATTCAAAATGATCCCCTCTTGTACAAAATTACATAAGGTACATGAAACCGTCGAATCTATCGACTGTTTTAACTTGTTCTCATCTTCTCTTCCTCCGCCATTTGCTGAGGAGGGAGAAGGGTAGCTTGCTACCATGAGACAAAGGTATTCCACACAGACGATGGCACAGAAACCTAGAATTGCCTCAAGGGATCTCCCTCATACATGGCTTCGGTTACGTTCGGCTGCAAAGGATGGTGGGTATAGCGACTCCGCAGGAGTAGATTGGAATTTACAGATTCATCAAGCATTGAAGTGGCTGTCATTCCACAAGATATTCCATTAGACCACGCTTCACTCTTCTGCCATCTCCATGCCTCACGCTGTCATTCAGAAGAAAGAGATTCAGGATATCAGAATCATCATTTTAGAGATATATATATATATATATATATATATATCTTACCATGGATGAAGCATTCCTTCTGGTAGATCATTGATCCGATGCTTATTCATATGTAGGGTCGGAGCATGCGAGACATGATCGTGAGCATCCGTAACTAGAGTCTTGCATTGAAGCACATGAAGGATCAGTAAGAAAGAATAAGAAATTCCTTTGGCTAATGCCTGGAGTACCGAGAGATGGAGGGCTCTATATATAGGTAAATACTTAGGCATGCTCATTATTGTTGTGGATAGACTTGTGGGATTTTGCATTTAACATGTTCCCATGAGAAGAAGCATTATCCGCGGCAAGTTTTGTTATGATTGGTTTTCACTAAAAGCATGACCAGGCACACTCACTCGTGATTACTTAACTATTTGGGAAAATAGACCATTAGGTTGTCGGTCATTGTAATGGATGGGAAGATCGAAGGTAATTTCACCGTATATAAAGTATCTATTACATGCGCGTGATAAAATCTTAAACTACGCAGATCATCCGTTATTTATTGGGTAACATTGATGGCAATTTCACTGTATTGAAAGTATCTATTGCAACTACGATATTAACGAATTACAACTCTTAGCGATAAATACTGGATTAAAAAGATCTCGATTAACTGTTAAGCTTATCATTCCCGTGAAAACTATGTTTTGCATATGCAACGATCGCCTTTCAAAGAAAACATGCAACTTTCATGTGAGTAGATAATATCGTTTCGATATTAAATATTACCCATAAAAAGAAGATACATTAGCTTTGAACCGCATTAGTCTATAATAGTAAAAAATCTGGAGATATAGATCTGTCTTTAAAGTTAATTAATAGATAACCATGTTGTACACTCTTCGTTTGAGCATGTATCTTTCCAAATCTTCTTGTTATATGCCTATGCTAATTTTTTTTCAATGAAAATAATTGTTTGTAGTGTGTATTGTACATGCTTCTTGCTTCATTAAATATATTCCATCTGCAAATTAAATTTCAAATTTCAGTTTTATGTTAGAGTAATCAAAATCATCAATGAGTTGTAATTTATTGCCCACAATATTTTTCATTGCAACATGTAGTCACTATATAACACTATATTTAATTTTTTCTGATCATATCAGTTATAATTAGTGTTTTAAAATTAATTAATTTGTTTCCTCTATCTCGCAAATATAAGCTCCATCTAAGTATAATTAGTGTTTCACTTATACAAAATAGAAGAGAGCTATCTAATTTTATAGGTCTGCTTTTTTCAAAAGGCACCAAATTTAGACTGGGTCCAAATTCTAGCCTGAACTCTTTTCATTTTTTTATTTATAAAAATCATCAATCTTAAGTTAGTGCTCATATATAATCCCGTCAAATTTTGGAAAAAACAACACAAAAATGCTATTGACTTACTGTACGGACACCAATTTAGTTATAAACTCTTCAATTATATTGATTTAGTCATAAGCTTTTTGACAGTAACCACTTTAGACAACTTTGATAGCAATTACTGGAATGAATATCGACTGTCCGATGTGGTACCGCTGATATTGACCTGGATATTTCTTGCGAATTTTAAAAACTCACCGGCCATCGCCTAAGATAGGTCACCATTGAAAAGAAAAATAAGAAAAAAGGAAAAAAAATTAAGAAAATTATCTACATTAGCTATGGTCATTTCATATATGACGTTTAATATTGATTGGACTACCATGTTGGCGATATTTAGCCAAAATTGACCAGAAGGGTTGTATTGATAAATCGTAAAAGTTTAAGAAATAAATTGACATAATTTAAGAACCAATTGGAATCAACACGACAGATTTAGAAATCAAAAGATGATTGTTCCCTCAAATTTCTGTTCATTAGTGTCGTTAAAGACCCAATACCTCTCTCTATATGTCTCTTCCTTTTTCCTTTCATCTCTTTGAACCTATTACTTCTCGAATCACTCGATTAACATCTTTCTCAATTAACATGGTTAAATCACTGAGCGTTAAACTAAGTGAAACCTTGACCTCGAGACCCATCGGCCATTGGCGAGCCGCGCGAAACTCGCACGAGAGAAATTGTTTGCATTGTCTCTGTTTCATGTTCGAATCTACTAAAGTCGTATGAACAAGCATGTCAACTGCCAAGCCGAAACACTTCCGACTCGCTCAGGCTTATTGTCTCTGCGGAAAATACTCCATGCTCTGGTGAGCGACGAATCTGCTCCACCGGTCCACCCCGACGTCCGCCACTGCCGCTGCCGCCAGGGCCTCCTCCTGGCCATTCTCCGCGGATGTCCCGGTGGCGCAAACCGCGGACACAGCGCTCGTGGAAGGGTGGAAGAAGGTGGTCCCCAACATCGACCTTCTCAAATCCCCTTCTTCGTTCATGCAACCAAGGCCTCCCACGCCGTCCCCGATCCCGTCCACGCTCACCGTCCATTTCGTCCTTCCTTACAACTCGAAGTTATTCAACGAGGAGGTAATCAGCTGAATTCTTGGTCATTTCTCTTTGCTGCACTTTGTTCGCTTGTTGATCGTAGATCAATTGTGTGCGGGTTATTGCAGGGCTGTACATGGTTGATTACCTAGTGTCAGTTCCACGGTGAAGCTTGTTGCATGCGTAGTGTTTCCGATGCTGAAGCTCATGCTTTTTGAATGCATTGTTAGTGTAGAATGATATGAGATGCGCGAGTAGAACAAATTTGAGCGTCTGCAGAATGATTCTGTACGAGTAATCAACTTGGAATTGCTTTCTTCCTGTCGAATTGTGGTCTAGGACAAGCAATTTTACTGGATATGTCGTGCTACGTTGAAGGTTTACCTCAAATTTGTAAATCTCTCTTTTCGGCTAAAGACTCGACTATTGGAGTTCCACTTTTGAACTGAACATCTGTCATTTGGATGAAGAATCGACTAGGAGTGATGCTTTTCTGTGGTTCTAGTTTTCCCTTTCATGTTTGAGTTTGTACCATCAGGACATGCGGATCTTTTTTCTCTCGGCTGTTCAGTAAGAGCAAAGTCAAACTGGAGATATAAATGGAATCACCTTGAATCCAGATTAAGTTTGGAGTATACCGAAGTTTTTAAGTTCCGAATGACAATACTAATCGAAACACCTTCCCATTGAAATCCCTTTTAGTCTTTTCTTTCGAAACAAGCGACATGACAGAGAGAGGTCCAGCAACTAAAAGGGCCGCTATTATAACTAGGGGTGTGCAACCGGACCGGGTACACCCGGTTTCCTATTTGGCCCACCCTGAAAAAAGGGTCGGGAAAAGGGTCCAATGCAAATAGTCGCGTAAATGATCCAAAAAAGAGGAACCAGTTATAACAGGGTCCGGTACATGGTCCAAGTTTGGAACCTACCCACCTTGTTTTTGCTCAACCCTAGCTATAACTCTCTTACTCTACCTAAACTTTCATGTCCTAATTGATCTGCATGAAATCTTAAAACTTTTGCAAGGGCCATGTACAATTTGACTAGCCGTGTGTTATGTTTTTTGCAGAGAATGTTCTCCCGAGTTCACTTCTAGGGAAAGTACGAGCGACATTTCTTCTTTGGCCCGATGAAGAATTCGTTTTCGTATTATTGACCTATGGCTGGACTTGTTGAATAGAAGTATTTCACGCATGAAATGAGATAGGATCCTATGATTCGACATTGAATATCAAGGATTTGCAAAGTTCTTCTCTATCAAAATACCTTGATTTAATATAGCTTGATGGAGGATTATCGGAGTTCAATGAAAAGATTTCTAGATATCAATTTAATCCCGAAACTTTTATTTAGTTCGATTCTGTCTGTTATACTTGTTTGTATATAATTGTTGATGTGCCGTCATAAACCTAATCGACATTGAGAATTGGAACCACACGTTGGCGGTACCATAGCAAGACGAGTTGGCTGGACGGCCCAGATCAGCCCGAGATCCGGGGTCAGACTTATGGAAAAAGGACCAAATCGTAAACATTTAAAAGAGTAAGGGGATGAGAGTGAACACAAATGAAAGAGTAAGGGGGTAATTGGATATTTGACAAGAGTAGGAGGACTACTTTTTCTAAGTTGTGCCCAAAAGAAAATCACTGTGACCTTTCAGTCTTTCCGTCCGCTCCCCCACTCGCAAATCACTCTTCTTCTTCCTCTTCTTCTTCTGCTGCTTCTGCTTCTCCGACCCTGCGAGAGCCGAGCGAACTCCGACCTTCGTCCGCCATGTTCCGTCAAGCCGCGAAGCTCCTCCGCCGGCCCGTCCTGACCTCTTCCCCCACCAGGGCCGCCACCCGTCCCTACTCCACGGATCTCCCGGCGGCGGAGACGGCGGACCCTGCGTTCGTGGAGGCGTGGAAGAAGGTGTTTCCCAACATCGACCCGCCCAAAACCCCTCTCTCCTTCATGCAACCAAGGCCACCCACTCCGTCTGCGATTCCGTCCAAGCTCAAGGTCAATTTTGTCCTCCCGTATGCCTCGGAGTTGTCCCAAAAGGAGGTCCGTCTGCCGATCGATCCTCGATTACCTGAATCCGTCGCCATTTCTGTTTGTCGCGCTTTCTTGCTTTGTTGATTGTGGGTTAGTTGTGCGCGCGCGGATTGCGGGATCGTAGATGAGTGGAGTTTCCGGTGTCAGTTCTACGGCTGTTTTCGTTATGTGGTGTTTCCGATGCCCATGGTCATGCTATTCAGAACGCGTTCTTTGCGTTGATTGCAATATATTGGGTTGAGGGTTTGCTTGCATTTGTGTTTAGCGAATTGAATCGCCGCCGCAATTTACATGTGCTTTTGGAAGGTTTTATATCCTTCATTCGCTTGGAGCAATATGATTAGATGGTCTGTGAATTAGAAGTAGATGATTTCGCGTGCTTAGAGTTATGCATTGGGAGCTTGCACTACGGAGCAATTTAGTAAAGTAATCACGTCGAAATTTTTTCCACGCTGCTGAAGAACTTCCCATTGTGGTCTAGGGTAAACAAACTCAAGATATGATCTTAGATTGAACACCTATCATGTGGCTGGAGACTTGATTAGAAATGGTGCTTTTTCTTATTTAGTTCTGATTTCTTCCTCTACGGTGGTTTTTGTGCATCGCTTTCCATGCTGATCCTTGTTCCATTCGGTTTCTTGTTTGCTAAGAGCAAAGTGAAAGGAAACTTGACTTTGGAGGTGCTAAAGAATGTAACCGGTATAAAATTAGAGATCAAGCCCAGAAAAAGGGCTCATTTACTAGAGAGAGAATCTCCTATATCTGGCAAAGCATTGACATTCCATTAATATTTTTTCAAGTATACCAAAAGCATTAAAGTACTAAACCATCCGTCTCTGAGAAGTTAGTAGAAGCACTTTTCCATTCAAAAGCCCATGTACTGGTTTCTTCTGAACATAGTGATCATACTGGGAGGTCCAACAAGACAGACTTTCTGTATTGCGGAGGGGACACTGATTTAAATCTCTTGCTTTACCTAACTTTCTGTGACCCAATCCATTCCAGGATATTGTGTAGTTGTAAAATCAGCACATCCAAGGGCAATATTAGAGAAGATGAACAGCAGTTTCCTCTTCATGCATGATGACCTCCCTTTTCAAAAATCTACTCCTTTCTTGGAGGAGCTCAGAGTGGGAATGTGTCCCCACATAGTATGAAACAATGAAAGTAACTTTTGACTGCCTTCTAGGGAAAATGTGAGTGATATCAATTCTTTGGCCCAAACCAAGGATTCATCTAGATGTCATAGTTGATAGTTATGGTCCAAGTTGTCCTAAGTATTGGCTTTTGTGACTAGTAAGCTGCATTTTTTTTTTGATTTTGTAATATAAGTAGTTGCTGAGCGAGGTGAATGAGCATCATGATTAGACAAACATTGAGCTACTGCAGAAGTATTTTATTGTGAAAACCCTTGATTTACTCCGTTTCCATGGAAATATGTCATCTCTTTCCAATCCATTGATTCTCATATAGCTTGTAAAGATCCTATGAGAATAAGTGATGAAAATGGTGAGTGAGAGAAAGTGTTTGAACTGAAAAATTAATACACAAGCAACACAAATAGTTGTGGTGGTGAGGAAATTCCTTTTTTTCCCCTATTTTTTTCTAAAAGCATCCATGTGTCGTTGCTCGTTTGGTGGTTTCTAATGCAGCCTTATCATTCAGGAGTTGTTTGCATGTCCTTCGTTCCATTGTTTCTGAGCAGGTATAATATCACTCATCTCTGAACAATTAATGAATTATTTCTTCACTTTGTTTGTATTTGGTAGAGGTGATTAGAAATTTTTCTAGTGAAGAGTACGGAAGGGAGATGGACTGATTTTAATATTAATTTTTTGGAGGCTAGTAAGGGAAAAGAATAGAAACAAATGCATTGTTACCTGAC
The DNA here is from genome assembly GCA_019926035.1 of Melaleuca alternifolia. Taxonomy (NCBI): domain Eukaryota; kingdom Viridiplantae; phylum Streptophyta; class Magnoliopsida; order Myrtales; family Myrtaceae; genus Melaleuca; species Melaleuca alternifolia. The sequence goes on along the minus strand of JAGKPW010000021.1, from coordinate 2,888,111 downwards.
TGTCCTTGTTCTTATTTAGGAATAGAGATAATATAAGGTTATAAGTGAGCAAGAAAAAAAGTTCTGTCTATCCACTAAATCCATCCCTATCCCTCCACAGGATGGAGTTATAGGGATTTAAGAAACTACATGAGAACATATTGTTCACCGCGTCAATCCCTTTCACTTCTAAAATCCTCTCTCTTCCCGCCCGCCTGATCAAATCCACCAAACACATTGTCATATATATAGATCTTTTCCGGGTTCTATATGCTCATCTTAAGTTGAATAATCCCCAAAGTTAAATGCTGAGGACAAGCCATTAGCACTTAACTTTTTAGAGTTCTAGGGACTTCATGGGTTTCTCATGATTGTGACAGACTTGATAGTTGTTTCCATTTTTATTTTGGTCAGTCTGCGCCCTTAGAACAACTTATTTTCTGTGATATTGGTTTTTTTTCCCATTGCTTGTCTTGTGGTGACTAATTAAACCTGCTACTGAACATGATCTGCAAAGATGGACCACCTTATCTTCTCTGTTGCCCATTCTTTGAGAGGTCATGGTCATAGTCATTGAATCTGCTCAATCTCATGACATCTCACTGAGGAAAATAATGACATGAAGCTTGGAGTGGCAACCCAAGTAGGGATTATCCGAGGAGAGAGATAGCTTCTAATTTAGGGTTCTTGGATGACAAATTTAACTAACTATGAATACTGTGCACATCATATTGCGTCGCTGGGATTTGTTAATGCATTTTTGAAGCGTGAAATGAAAGCACTAGTTGGATCAACAAAGCTTTTGTTGCTGCCCCACACATGAATGCTCCTAACAGGGACATGGTTGCGAATAAGCTCCCTTCCTCCTTTTTTTCCAGGTGAACATGGTCATAGTGCCAGCAACAACAGGGCAACTTGGTGTTCTTCCTGGACATGTGCCAACTATTGCAGAACTAAAACCTGGACTAATGTTGGTCCATGATGGAAATGACGTGACGAAGAACTTTGTCAGTAGTGGTTTTGCATTCATCCATGCAAACTCATATGCAGATATAGTTGCTGTTGAGGCTGTGCCGATTGATCGAATTGATGCGAGCCTGGTCCAGAAGGGGCTCGCAGAGTTCACCCAGAAGGTGAACTCAGCCTCCACCGACTTGGAAAAGGCTGAACCACAAATTGGAGTGGATGTGCATAGTGCTCTCAATGCGGCTCTAACTGGTTAGGGCTTCAAACCGTAGGGCTGCTCTCAGGTGATTATTTTCAGCAATATGCTTCTTTTGTTTAATGTGCTTGATTGACATCAAGATCTGGCTTGAGGAGAGATGTTTCTGACATTTTGTACTGGTTGATCCTGCATGAAAAGTTCTTTGAAATAATCCTCAAGTAAATTGTTTGTCGGCTTTCAGAGTTTAGGAAAGGGCATTTCCGAGTCTCTCTCTCTCTCTCTCTCTCTCTCTCTCTCTCTCTCTCCCAATGCTGTAAGAGGATCCTCTTTTGCCTTTGCTGCGTAAGCAGCAGTGGTACGGTAAAAGTTCCAGCTGTTGTTGTGATCTTCGTTTCATGTTCCCTCGTACTCATTTGTGATGACAACCAACTTCTTTTTTTATGTAAAGTGGTTCTGGCTCTACAGTTGATTCTCCTGACGGCCTTCCTGTAATTTGGTAATGAGGAAGAAATCATGGAAAGATTTCTCAGAATTGCAATACCACAGCCATCTTGGAATATAAGTACGTTCCTCTTCCTTCCGTCTTGAGTGCCATATTACATTGTGCAACTCCTTCCAACCTTCTTTTCATACCTCCAAGCCCCTGGTCATGAGACATCTTTCCATTTTTGGGATGCATCTAACTCCTGAACCACATTTAGCTGGCTTGCCTCTTACCTTTAACCAAAGTGATTTGCCTGAATTTCATTGAAAGCCTTTACTTTTTCATTGCGAAAAAGAGTTGTCCATGTCAAGTGCTTTGCAAGCTGCTAAAAAAGTCAGTTTTAGTGTTGTGTAGATTTTGGACTACAATTTGCTTTGTTTGATTTAATACATTCACTGTTGAGAAATTCCCCATCTCATTTGGGTTCTATTGACTGCTGGTATTGGTTGTATGAGCATGTTCGTGTAAGAGATGCAAATTCAGGAAACTGCTGCTTTGAAGGTGCAAGTATAAGTGATGAAAAAGGTGAAAGAGAGATTGGCTTTTGGACAGAAATATCTATGCAAAAGAAACGATTGCTGCAATCGGTGATTAAAAGAAATTGCAACAGCAGTCCATGTCTTGTTGGTATGAGCATGTTTGTGTAAGAGATCCAAATTCAGGAAACTGCTGCTTTTAAGTTGCAAATATAAGTGACACTGTTCGTGCTCTGCAAAGATAAACCTTATGTTCTCTTGTCTAATTCTTTGATAGGTCATGCTCATTTAATCTGCTTTTGATCCCATGACATGTTAATGCTAGTGAGGAGAATGGAGATTGGAAGCTCAGACTGGCGATACAAGTAGGGATGATCGAAGGAATGTGATAGCTACTTTTATTTTGGAGTACTAGGAGGAACGAATTCGATTTACGATGCTACATATATCATGTAATCTTGCTGCAAGCGTTTAATGCATTTGTTGAGCACAAAGTTAAAGTACTACTTGGATCAACAAAGCTTCTGTTACTGTCGTGGGCGTGAACATGCTATCCTTGCTTTTGCTGTTGTGGATAATCTCCCTTTCCTCTCTTTTAGGTGGACATGGTCATAGTACCAGCGACAACAGGACAACTTGGTGTTCTTCCTGGGCATGTGGCCAGTATTGCAGAACTAAGACCTGGAGTTATGTCGGTGCACGATGGAAATGAAGTGACGAAGTACTTTGTTAGCAGTGGCTTTGCATTCGTCCATGCAAACTCATATGCTGATATCATTGCTGTTGAGGCTGTGCCGCTTGATCGAATTGATGCAAACCTGGTCCAGAAGGGGCTTGCTGATTTCACCCAGAAGGTGAACTCGGCCTCCACGGACTTGGAAAAAGCCAAAGCACAAATCGGAGTGGATGTGCATAGTGCTCTCAACTCGGCTCTAACCGGCTAGGCCTTCCAACCCTGGGGCCTTTCTTGGTTGGTCATTCTCAGCATCACCTGTCTTCTTTTCTTTGATGTGCTTGATTGACATCTAGAACTGATGTGAGAAGAGATGTCGCCGACATTCTGTGCTGGTTGATCCTGCACAATGATTTCTTCGATAAAATAATCCTAAAGTAAAATTCTTTCGGCTTTCTGAATGGAAAAATGGACATTTTTAAGCGCTCTCTCTCTCTCTCTCTCTCTCTCTCTCTCACACACACACACACACACACGCAAGCAAGCAAGCAATAGAACTTTATGTTGAGTGATGTAAAACAGTAGCAAGGGAGATGCTGCTTTCTTATGATTGAAGGTAGTCAACTAAGAAATGAGACAGAACTCTTTACCCCCTTGGTCATCAAATTCTAGTAGGAGGATGGTCCGGTTTCATTGTTTTGCCAGCCAGCGAACTGAGATAATTGAGTGAGAGTTGGAAGTGATCTTTATTTAAGTATAAAAAAACTTTTCCTGGGTTACATGAGATGTAACTTTTGATCTTTTATCTTAGTTGACAGGTTAAAGGAACTAAATTTCACGATCTTCGTTTGACCTTACTCTGAATCGTTTGGTTTTGCCTCAATGATTCCGCATTGTCACGTTGCATGTATAAAAGCTACGAAAACTAAATCATATACTCCGAGAGATACAGTTTCTGCATTCACTCCATCGAACTTGGTTGCTGCTTTGCCTTTCTCCTGCAACCGTTCATCATCTTCATCCCTGCGTACTGTTTCTTCCGTTTCCCTCGATCCTCCTTGCTCCAACACGTCAAAGCTTCCTCCTTTCTCCATTTTCCCACTATTTCCAATGTCATCATTGGACAGACAATTTGTACATTAAATTGATCAACATTCGACGCTTCTTCCGGTTTTTCCTCCTCCACATCATCCTGCAACCATTCATTATAACACAAAACTCTATTTTCCACGGCCTCTTTCCTCCCCGCATCATCAATCGCAAGCTTCTTATTGTTCTTCCTTGCACCACATAAATTGCTCGATTAGCCTTTGTCCTCGTGTTTTCATTTTTTCTTCTCTCCAGATTTTCCTTACGCTCTCCCCCCCAACACATAATCTTCCGAGCTCAAAGAGCTCAAGCTTTCCAACCCGTAGGCAACAAAATTTTCATCAATGTTGTCATCAGTCTCAGTAAAGCTCTCTCAGACGTAGAGATAAAAAAATCTGAGCTAAGATCAGCCTCAGGATCTCGGGTCACAGGAGGAGTGTTCTTCTGGAACACATTCTGCGCACAACCACCATCCTTGGACCAAAAACTTCTGGCATTTCCCTCACTCTGTTCGCGAAAACTTCTCACTTCACAACAACCTATCAAGTCATCGTCAGACTGAAAGTCTCTGATCTCCTCTTTTTTAGAGTCACCACCGACAATATTCTTAACTTTACAAGAAACCTGGTCAGGCTCGAACCTGTGCACTGTTTGAAATACGTAGTGGCGGGATTCTTCCTCAACACTTCCACTCACCGAAATAACTTCGCCAGTGCCGTCTCCATCTTCGGAAATGATGATGACCTCATGGCCATAATCGATGCCTCTGACTCCCAAACCACCACCGATCTCCACTCCCGAACTACCCTTCCTTGTTTCGGGCTCCGCATTGGAGAAACATCCGGTGAAGGGATCTTCTTTCTTCGTTCAAGCTCTGGTTTTTGCTGCTACGGGAAAGTGAGGAGCCATGAGAGAGAGAGAGAGAGAAGAAAACTAGAGAAAATCAGTTGAGACTAGATGAGAGGGAATGTGTAACGATGAACAGGCAACAATTAGTCAGAGCAACAGAGGAGAGATATTCAAAGCCAGCTCTAGCCAAAACCTTTCCCTTCTTGGCTACAAATTATTTTTAGACTGGTTTTAAGGTTATAATGAAGTTTCTCCTCCTTTTGCCCCTCGGATATTTTTATATTGATTTAGCATCTCGTGCTATACGTTTGATCGGAATTATGGATATTGAGTTAGATTACGTAGAGCCATGCGACAAGTTCATTTACTTATACCGACTTAGACTTTGTCCGACTTATCGCTTGCTATGTTTTCGATTCAATCTCAATATGCATGATGATAAAATCAATATAATCGGTAGTAACATAGATCAAATTCCTAACCCAAGAAAGGAAATAACCAAAAAGCAGTATCACTTTTTCTATAGTCAGTATTTTAGTTTTGCGCTTGAGGCTGGTGGAATGGTTCAGCAGATGACCCATTTGCTAAGACGGATAAAAAAAAATTAGGGTCGATTTGACAATTTGATCTTGCATAGTTCGAGGATCAGATGGGAATCAACTTCTACATCATTTTATCACATGTGTTTTGACTTGTACATCTGACTTCGCAAGGTCGAAGGGAGTTTGAATTGTAGGTAAGGGCCAATCTGTTGAAGAATTGAAGTCTTAAGGTGTATGCGATGCATCAATGGGTGTTGAGCAGCTTTCTTTTGCGCAGAATGTATATGTCATCTGCAACTTTGCTTCGTTATTTTGCAATCTTTCGTTCTCGATGCCGACCTGACATTATGAACTGCGGAAGTGGCCTTTAGAACTCTATAATGGACTAAGTCCGCAGAGTTCGCAGACAATGAATGGGTGAGTTTCTTTCTGAATCTTTCATCACATTTTTTCTTTGCACGAAATTTTGGATCACTCCTTCACAACTGGCGAAGTTTGTACAGGCTTTTCCCATGACATGCTGTGTAGCTGACGTTATTTTTGCGTTGTTGAATTTCACAGCAGATGAGACAGTAAATATAATAGTTAAAAAAGAAGCATGGTGCATAAAAAGATGAATTGTATAAATAGGCAATGTGTTGACCATACTCATTAATTATTACCATGGATACACTTGCTTATCTACATTTAATACACGTTTCCATATCAGTAGCAGTCATAAATGGTAGGTCTGGTCAGAACTATCCAATCAAAAAAAGGGTTGCACATTAATTCATTGATAATTATTCTAGATTTTAAGGAAATTTGACTATGGACCTGGAGATTTCTTGATATCACTATTAATGTGAGAGTTAAAAAATATTTGACACAATTTCTTAGATGTGTTGAAATCGTGCTTAAAAGCACATGCTTCACCTAAGGGATGTTACATGTTGCTAAAAGTCATGAAGGGTTAGTCTTCGTTAGTCTTCGTTAATCTCACGTACGTAATATCACTGTCAACGTGAGAGTTCAAAATATTTGACACAATTTCTTAGATGTGCTGAAATCATGCTTCACCTAAGGGATGCTACATGCTGCTAAAAGTCATGAAGGGTTATCTTCGTTAATCTCACGTACGTGATGAGCACCAACTTAATGAATTAGACGTGTCTGCAAAGTCGATCAAACTCATTGATCTCGCATCAATATTATAACATGGTATTACAAGTCTAACAATGTAGACAGTCATGTTTAGCCAAATAATCGCAACCTAATTCTCAGATGATTGACGAATCACACAGACTCCGCACAAAATTTAGGTTGTCTATGTTCTACTTCTTATCCATTTTGTTTTATCTACCAGAATTGTATGTACTAAGATCAATAGAATAAGAATCCGCAGAAAATTGTTGTCTTCGAATTAAAAAGGGATTAGAGACACTGATTCATGATAAAATATCAAGGCCCATCTTCTTCCCGAGGCTCTAGCCGTGGCTGTTGGAATAGCAAGGATGGCCAGCATCTGTTTATATGTTCTTAGAAGGACCAAAAACTACCGTAGAGCCGAATGTTTGCAATCGAAATGAAACCATACACATTTTCAAACTCGATAGTCGATACCAAAGGTTTAAAAGTCCACACTTAAGAAACTAGAGCATGTTGCACATTATGATTACACCGATCATTGCAAATACTTCGATTAGTTGTCAAATTAAGAGAAAATTCACCATCCTTTGAATCTGGGTGGTCTTAGGTTGAAATAATTTATGTAGAAGCATCATTACGTCACGAATTTATGTGAATCACTTGATTAGATTTGAAGATAGAGTTGCATATTGTTGAAGGCACCGTAATTGGTAATAACATTGCTTAATCTTCTGAAGATTAAACTTTGGTATGACATCAAGGAAAATTATATATTTCTCACATACATAATATTCAAAATGATCCCCTCTCGTACAAAATTACATAAGGTACATGAAACTATCGAATCTATCGACTGTTTTAACTTGTTCTCATCTTCTCTTCCTCTGCCATTTCCTGAGGAGGGAGAACAGTAGCTTGCTACCATGAGACAAAGGTATTCCACACAGACGATGGCACATAAACGTAGAATTGCCTCAAGGGATCTCCCTCATACATGGCTTCGGCTACTGCAGAGGATGGTGGGTATAGCGACTTTGCAGGAGCAGATTGGACCTCTCGCATTCCTCCAGCAAGGAAGTGGATGGCATTGCACAAGAGTACTATTGAGCTCCTCCGCCTTCTCCATGCCTCACGCTGTCATATAGAAGAAAGAAATCCAGGATATCATAATCATCATTTTAGAGAGAGAGAGAGAGATCTTACCATGGATGAACCATTCCTTCTGGTAGATCATTGATCCGATGCTTATTCATATGCAGGGTCGGAGCATGCGAGACATGATCGTGAGCATCCATAACTAGGGTCTTGTGTTGAAGCACATGAAGGATCAGTAAGAAAGAAGAAGAAATTCCTTTGGCTAATGCCTGGAGTACCAAGAGATGGAGGGCTCTATATATAGGTAAATACTTAGGCATGCTCATTATTGTTGTGGATAGACTCGTGGGATTTTGCATTTAACATGTTCCCATGAGAAGAAGCATTATCTATGGCAAGTTTTGTTATAATTGGTTTTCTCTAGAAGCATGATCAGGCACACTCACTCGTGATTACTTAACTATTTGGGAAAATAGACCATTAGGTTGTCGGTCACCCCTCAGCCCATCTTTCTCGCGTTCCACCGGCCCACTCGACTTCCCCAGCCCACGGCGCCCTCCTTTCTTCCTCTGCAACGGGACAGACGAGGGCAGCGGGGAACAGAGCGGACCTGCACACGCGAGGGAGACGAGGCAAAAAAAAAAAAAAAAGGAAAGCGAAGCAGAAAAAGAAGAGAAAGGAGAGATCGGCATAAGACAAAAGAAGAAAAGCAGAAAGAGAACGAGCTCGTCCACGACGCCGCCCCGTTCGAGATCCCCGGCTCCACGTCGGCGGCCTCCTCCCGCTCGCGTTTCTTCCTAGTTTACCCGGTAAGCCAACCTTTCATTGTGCCCCCTTTCCCCCGAGGATCACGATCCATGGGACTCCGCGCGCCGGCAGCGACTTGGTTCGACTTCGCTCGAACGCGTCCACCGACCACGCCCATGAATCGTATAGGGCGGAACGAGTGCTCGACATTGCTCTTGTTTTCCCGAACTCAGGAGTGGCTCTCCGATGCTGCTGCATGTCTAGTATGTCTACCTGGTGTTATAAGCAAATACCGATTCTGTTTATTCTCGTTTCCTTCTCCTTCTGCCTCCGTGCACCACATGTTCGACATTATTCCCGATGGAGTTTCGTGCGTGAGTCGCCGTTCCGACCTGTGGTTACCTTCCTCGGCGTGGTCTAAATCGCTCGTGACCCGTGGCCCTCCGCGAGGACCGCGGGGCCGAGACAAGCGGCTGCGGCGCCCGTCCCCGGTCTCGGACGCCGACTTGGCGCCGAAACAGGGGAGATCCCAGGGCGTGAAGTTGGTCCGCTTCGGCCACCGGTGGGCCAAATTCACGAGGCCATCCAGGGGAAGCTGGGCTCACGAGGAGCCGGGCCTAAGGCCGGTTTTGGGATGGGCCGGCCCTGCGCCGTTCCTCTTCGCTGGAGAAGAGGGTGGAAGCCTTTGGGCCCACCCTGAGCCCACCTCCAGTGCAAGCCCAGGTGGTGGGCCTGTGCACTTGGGGTCCAGTTCACGGATCCGTGTCCGTGAATTTACCCCCCTTCTCTGGATCGGGCCTAAACCTGACCCGGTCCAGAGGAGGGAATAACTCGGGGGGGCTGGGTAGGCCTGGCTCACCTCGTCCATCTGCTGGGCGGGCCTCGGCACCCAAGCGGGCCCGGAAGGTTTGGGCCTTCACCTTCCGCCCGACCCAGATAGAACATGGGTCGGGCAAATGTCTGTTCGGTCGCCCGCGAGTCGGGAATCCTCATCCGCAACAGTTAAGTATAAAAGGAGAACAGCAAGACCCATGAGTCATTCATTCCGAGGGCTTCCTTGAATCGGTTGATTAAGCAGTATAGATGTAGCTTATCAGGGTTGACGTGGTTTTTTGCGTGACTATCTGTCTGTTTGAGATTCTCGAGCTGGGTTGTTCTTTTTTCTTTTTGGGCTGTGAGTGTGACCGTTCTTTCGTGTTGTGTGCAGACTCTATGTTTGCTTAAATTCCCCAGTGAACTGCAGCGTTCGGTTTTGAGTGATTGTGACACTCAAGTTAGCGGGTCACCGTGTCAGCTTATCTTGCCAAGCTTGCTCACTTCTCCATGACAGCATACTGAAGTTAGGATCATCCACGGTACGTGATGGTTTTAGAGGTTGAAACGCTTGAAGAGAGATTGAAGTCTTCCTTGGTCCAGCTCCATGCGGAATGTGCCATTCTTGAAAGGATGGTGTACAAAAACAAGAACCAGCATAGGCGTTGCTCCTATTTCCAGTATCTTTTAAAGGTTATTCCTCTGCCCCCAATTTGACTTGTGTCGTGATCTGTTTTAGGACTTGTTTTAATTAGTCAAGAAAGGCAATGGAATCTGAAACACTGATGGTCTTTTTGTTCATACAGACTAAAACGTTTACACCAATGTTCTCAAAAGTCTATCTTGTAACTAACTAAAAGATTAACTATTCTGTGTTTGTTAGAAATGAGGATGGTTTTATTGTCAGGTAAGAAGGGATTTGAGGCTTTTGCAGTCAGCAAAGCTGGAGGACTTGCTGAGCTCTTGCTTTCAAGTGATAACTGGAAAGAAGCCCAAACAGAAAGTTCATCTTTTAGAAAGGTACATTAGGCTTTCTTGCAATGTACATGGAATCTTTGGTAATTAACATCGCTCTACCATTAGCTCTTAGTATGTGCCTTTAGAGGTGATCGGGGATCACTAGTAGAGATTCCGTATTATCTGGCAAATGGCCATCATGTTTCCATGTTTGTTGCGTATGAACTACTAGCAATTTTAGGCGGCTTGCTACATGCATTACTTTTGAATTAAGCCATGATAAAATAATTTTGTCTGATAGTACTAATTTCTCTCTTATTCTGTGCTGTAGCCTAAACTGGAGAAAGTGTGATGTTGGGAAGCCTAATTTCATTGAACAACTTCATGGGGTTGCACGACTACTGGCACAGGTATTAATGGATTATTCTCTTTTTTGCTTCTGCCCTCACTCAAAAAGATGCTCCACTGTTCGCAATTGGTTGAGATAGTTGCAGTTACTGAACACTGATTTTGCAAGAAAGATGAAGTTAAGCTCAAATAATCAAAGTTTCTTGTTACCAATTGCTTTGTATGAAATTGGACATTTGTCAATGTGCTATGTTTCTGTGCAGATGGTTGAACCAATGTTGAAGGCAGCATGGTATCCTTCTTGTGTTGCCAAAGTATAACAAATTCATTTGCATCTTACATTTGGAAAGGTGAAAAGCATGTTAATTTTTTGGATTTCATGTCCAACTTCTTCGTTTAAGTTTGTATTGGCTGCCAAATCACTTTGAAACAGTCTAGATGTCGTTAAATTTATGTCCTTGCTTATGCTTGTAAATTATCTTGACTTTTAAATAGCCAGATATCAATCTTACTTGCTCGATCATTTTTCATGGGATTTTCCATGACAATCTTGTCATTGCTAGCGCGTCTCAGAGTACTAGTTCAACAAGTATGTATCTCTTCCTTATTGTACTGTTGAAGCAGTTCAGTCCAGTTTCTGCTTTTGGACTTTGAGAACCGAATAGTAATTTATGTATCCCGCCTAAATATGTGCTGATGTGGCGATGACATCGATAGCTATGTCTTGTTCCAAATATGAGTGTAGGAGTGGTGACTAAAATAGTTTGGACAACAGATCTAACTTTACTGTGGAAAAGGTTATGGACCATATGGTCAGACTGGAAGAACACCATCTCTACCTGATTTATTAACTCCAGACTTTGCGACTTCAACCATTGCTAAAGTTGCTATTCCAAGTGAATTAGAAGCCAGAGCTTTGAATTCTTATTCAAAACTGAACAGAAATGATGGACCTGGCTTTAGCAAAACATGTTGGAATAAGGGGGAGGAGAGGAGAGACCTCTTATCTGTTTCTATGTTCCTTTCTCGCCTATTATATCATATCCGTTTGAATGTTATAACTGATTTATCTTTTCCTGATATCTCAATGCCATGTGGTTTAGATGGGAACAGGCTTCGTCTCATGTGTTAGTGCTTGATAAGGATATATATATATCCCCTTTCTTAGTCCTTACTGATTAGAGAAAAATCTCGTTTACCTATCAAGAAAAATGCGGGCGTGTGGAGTTAGGTTTTTTCTCCCTTTCTTTTATTTATCTTTTTAGATTGCTTTTTTTTTTTTTTTGGGAAGGGAGCGGGGAGGCTTTTTCGACTTTTGTCACCTAACATTGGTTTATCATATATTCTGCAGTTTACAGAATTATATACTTACCATTATATCCATAAATGAAGTTAGACTTTTAAGTAGAGTTTGTATTTGCCGAAGGCAATAAACAAGAGATCTATATAGAGTTTGCTTCTTTCAGTTTTCAGCTGTTGGTCATTCTTCATATGTTGTCATACAAAGTTTAGGTGCTTCAGTGGATTGTCTCATTGAATTGGTTGTCGCTTTTCTAACTTGCAGATATTACTGGATGTTGTTTCAATATTCAACATTGTGTCTTCTATATCACAGAACAAGCAGTCTGTAAAATTAACACATGAAGGAGTTGAGGTCAGTCTGGAGCTTCTTTGTGAAGATTAAATTAGTCTTCAATGCTTACTTCACTTATGATATTACTGTCCATTTAATTGATACAGGTTTTTAGGGAGTTTTATCCAACACATCAAGATTATATAATGCTAGAGTGCGTATGGCAAACTGATAAATTCATATTGCTTGAAAGCAATTACAAGAGTGAGGAAAGGAATATGGTTGCTGACAGAGAAAAGGCTTCAGTAGGGGCACCAGGAATACAATACAGAAGCATTGACTGTTTCCTTGAAGGTGAAGATATTCTGTTGAGCGTTGTCACTAGACCTGCTTACAGTCACTTCCTTCTTGCTTCTCTCCCTTTTTCTGCCAGCAAATGGAGTTCCATATTCTATGCTTTAGCTTCTCCAGCTTATTGCATGGCAATCTGCAATTATAGGAAAGACCTATGCTTTCGACTTAGTTTGCCAAAATATATATTGTGCTTTTGTTTGTTGTTTATTTTTTATCTTTTTTTGTTTTTTCTTTTGGAGGGGTGGAGGGTTGATTTGACCTGCAATTTGTCATTCGTCACCTTAATTTACTCAACTTTCACTCTGAAAAAGTTCTGTCATCTTGCCCTACCGTTCTCTACTTCTGTTTCTCTATGTTCTCAGATCCTTTGTCTCTATCTCAGAGGAAGGCATCTCCATTCCTCAGAAGGCAGAGATGGATAAAGCCGAGGAGCAAGCTCTGCTTCAAGTTGAAGAGAATGGTACTGGATCTCCTCCCAATGCCGCCGTTCCTAGTGGCCATGGAAGGCAGGATAATGTCTCGAGGGAGGAGGAACATAATGTGAGAACTGCACAAACTCCTGAGAACAAGTTCTCCGTGGATGGCGGGTTTCCGGACGGTCCGTCTCCGAGTTCAGACCCTTCAAACATGAAATCTGCAACCAAAACGGTGGCCTTTGTTTCTGTAAGGAAACCTTCGTCATTGAGTAATGCGGATCTCAATTCAAACCATACTTATGTGAAAAGCGGCAATGTCGAAGATCCATTCTTCAATTTACTTGCGGGCGGAAACCTTCGGAAATCTATTCTAAATGATGATTAGTAGCCTAGTAGGTGTTGTTGATTTGTTCTTACATCTTCTTTTCTAATTTATTTTAATCACCATTTTTCTAAATTTATTCATTTGATTTATATCAGCGTGCCGGCAAATGACAAATTGTTGGTGTAATTGAAAATGCTATGAGTTCAAGTTTATTTCAGCTTGATCCTTTCATGAGCTCTCTCAGAGACACTGATGGGAACGTTACCGACTCATCTTTTAGTCCCCTAGCAATGTTAATCTGATTATTTCGAAGCTGAAAATCATTTCAGTTTATCGACATTTATTTGCTGAAGTCGCCAACATTATAAAGTCGTCAATTCTTATACATTTTAATTGACTTTTACCAACCTTTGTATGATTTAAATAACAAATGATTTTAGCTTTGTCCACTTTTATTTGGGTCGCCTAATATCGTTAGTTCGATTGTTTTGAAGTTATCAATCATTTAATGACATTTAAATATTGTTTACTATAGTAACTGACTTTTTAATTCTTATCGACTCTCGTATCAGATAATCAATCTCAACATAATTGATGTTTTCAACTTAATCCAATTTAATAATTACCAACTAATTATAACTTTACTAATTCTTTTTTAGTCACTTATCACTTTGATTTGATTTTGTCGAAGTTAACAAAACGTCTACAAGTAATTTATGAATATTTAACCGTCAAAGTTTACAACTTGTTAAGGAAGTTAGGGACTCTTAATAAAAAATTACGCACTCTAATCTGAGCGATTTATTGACTTTTATCTAATTAAGTCACCGATTAATCTTAGATTTGTATTTTCTTTTTGAGTCATTTAGAAAGTTAGTTTTATATCTTCAAAAAAACAAAAGAAATTGTCAAGTAATTTTGCTTTATTAACTCCTATTGGAGTCATCTAGCAAGTTAATTTCATTTCTTTGAAGTTACCAATCGATCCAATGACTTACAAACTCTCTGTTTTCTAGGAGTTACCTGCCCTTAAAAAAGACTCACCAACTCGCTTTACCGCACAAACTTCTGCTCTCTACAGAGCTGGCCCGTGTTTCGTCTGGCTACAGACCCTCCCGGCGTGAACCTGTTCGACGTAATGCCTAAGAGAAACCTCCTGTCGTTTTCTTGTATTTAAGTAAGTTGGTTCTTTGCGCCTTTAGTCGTTTCAGACGGCACGAGGTGTGTCTTGGATGAAAAATCTCATCTTCAGCCGTGGGTCTTTTCCTTGGAAGTTGAAGTGGTCACCAAACAAAGAATTCGTGAATGATAATGATGGGCAAGTTCTGTATTTCGTTGTGGATGGGATGTTGTAATGAAGGATATGCGGCTTGATAGTGACGTAGCCCCTCATGGCTCGTGCTTGGAGATAACTTGTTGGTTGAGCTCATGTGGTTTTAGGTTTATGCCGAAGAACCAGTGATGTCAATCGTCATAAAAAGGTTGAATCAATTTGAAACGGAAGCTTATCTGTCATTAGATGGAAAGGTGGAGTTTTACAGATTACGATTATCTGTATTTTTGTTGGACAGGAGTATTGTCGTGGATTGTCCAGATGATTATTTCTCAAGAACTCTTTTCTCTGTACGTAAGTTCATACAGCCTTACGCGGACTTGTATCTTTCCGCTTGAGGACTGAGGTACGAGTCTGTGATTTGGTTGCTTGATACATTTGCACGTAAGGCCGGCTTTATCTGGTGTAATTGGGACCTGGGCAAATGCTCTTGTTCTAGTGTTTAACTGGTCCAGGTTCGTTGTGTATCAGATGCATTAACTGCTTTACTGAAAACAATTTTATATTTTGTTTTGGTGCTGGAAGGACTGGTTGGTGCACATCATATCACGGGGTCTCTTCATGAAAGATGGATGATACAACGAGTGCCAATCGGGGATGGCATTACTTATGGTATGGTGCATATTCTCTTGAACACTGGCCTTCTCCTTCACTGTTATTGCATGACATTAAATATGGAGAATGATAGGTTATTGCATGGAGTGTGCGAAAAAGACTGTCTTTCAATTTTTCTTGTGCCTCCATTAAAAAGATGCCTGCATGTGAGTTGCAAGACCACTGACTAGCTTTTCTTCTCCTTATCCACTAAGCGATCTCTCTCATCATTAATCATGGCACCACGTCATGTGTCAATTGACAGTAAGAGGTGAACCCAATTTGTTTAGGTGAACCAATCTCTTTAGGAGTCCCAGAACTTCAATATTACTGGATAAACCTACTCGGGGAGCTTCTTATGTTTGAAAGGGTATAGTGAACAGCCAGAACGAGGTGAGTGAAGCGATGTATGGGGGTAGGGAATGGCAAGCTGGTGAGATTTTGGTTAGATCGTCGGAACATGAGTAATCCACTCTTGAAGTATGCTTTTAAGCCCCGTTGATCAAGCAGAATTTCAAGCCAAGATAGCAGATATACAGAGATCGAAAAATCAGTGGAAAGTGAAAGATATTTCAGCATATTATCCCTGATGACGTGGTCCATGGAACTGTGCTACCTACCAATCACCATCTACTTCAGAAGAAACGAAGAGATGGAGGGCGCCTCTTTAATTGAGATAATTTGGGGCTTGAACTAGTGGCAAAAAAGGCTAATCCTGGTTATTCGTCCAAAGAAATTAACACAAGTGCTTGAGTGACTGGTTCCCTGCTTTAAAAGCGTGCAATAAAGGCACACATGCTGCTAAAATTTTCACCTTCAAAGTTTTCTGAAATTAATGTTTTCGAGAGTGAAGATAGCTCTCATTTTGCCACCGTGGGTCAAGTTGTGCCATTCTTGTGAATAATTATCTGAGGCCATTCTTGTTGCATTTGAATGAAGGCTTGAAGAGAGCGATATCAACAATAGAGCTAGGATTGCCTGATGAATTCTCCACTAACTTTTAGGCTATTCCTCTGTGCATGAGGTGATTTTATAATGATGACAAGTGGTGATCAGCAGTGGTCACTGATTAGAACCGTCTGACATGAGCCAAACCGGGTTCTGTATATATGATGACGGCTGAATTGGGTTACTGTGATATAGTAGTTACTGGGCATGTTATTGAACTTTCATTTTCATGAAAAGGCTTGGTTTTAGTCTGTGGATTCCATGGCTATGGATTCATCTGATAAGGAGAGCTTACATCTTTACCCTGTTAAAACAAAGGTAGTATAGAGGCAGCTCATACCGTCTGTAATTGATTAGACTCCAGTGGAAACTTCCTCATTTGACTATATATATTATGAAGTTCATGTCTTTCTAATTACAAGTTTGAACCATGCAATCAAATGTTCGGCCATTATTACTTTTCTATGGTTGGAGTGTGTGGTCAATCATCAAGATATAATTTACCTAAAGAGCTCTCTTGACACAGCTATCTACCGCAATAAATTTATGCCCCAACTAGCAGCATCTCTTTGAATTAAGAAGAAAATATAGATTCTGGCCCCATTACTGGAAGTATCTATGACAAGATGACATCGTCATGCTATTAGTGGTTTTCATTGGGGCTGCCTTCATCATCTTATCTTTCCACTATCCACTGTCCACATTCCACACCATAAATATGACCACCTACTCCATCTCGTGTCAGATCACAAAATTTTTTCGGACAAACTTGTACCTAAGTCGTATGGATTCCTCTATATATAGCAAGGAGATGTAGTCTTTTTTAGGGGAGCAAATATGCAGAAAGCTTGGTTTTATGAAGAGTATGGAAGTAAGGAAGTTCTCAAGCTGGGGGACTTCTCTTTTCCCACTCCCAGCCATAATCAAATAATTGTTCAAGTTCGAGCTGCTGCTTTAAATCCTATCGATTTTAAAAGACGCCAGCGCCCCATCTTTCCTTCAGACTTTCCGGTTAGTAAAATGTTAGAAAATGTTTTGTGAGAGAGAAAGGGAGCAAAGCAAAGAGAAAATATTTGTATGTGGTTCTCTCTCATACTTACTGATGTGCTATGCTTTCCTATCCCCCACTTTGCTCTAGTAAATTCTTGGTGGCATTCCTGTTAAGCTGGCTAGTTCTATGTGGGTGTAGATTGACTGCGACTAATTTTGAATGAGAAATTTGCTTGTGGAATGAAAACAGCATGTTGTTTGGAGAACCATGTACACTTCTATGTGAGTTATTGTAAACCAGGCAGCAGCTTGTTCACAAGTTTGCCTTTAGGCTGATTATTACTAGTAAAACAAGCGAGAATATCCTTTAATCAATAAAAGTCCTAAGCAGATCATTACCTTACAACAAGTGGTGTCATGAATCTAGATTCATTGCTTGATATGGGATGCAGGTGGTTCCAGGCTGTGACATGGCAGGTGTGGTGGTGGCGAAAGGCACTGGTGTTACCAAGTTTGGTATAGGTGATGCAGTTTATGGGAATATTCAGGATTTTAATGCTCCTGGAAAGCTGAAGCAGCTTGGGACACTGGCAGAATTTATTGCAGTGGAGGAGATGCTGGTGGCAATGAAGCCCCAGAGCCTGTCATTTGAGGAAGCCGCAAGTTTGCCATTAGCTGTTCAGACTGCAGTTGAAGGGTTTGTAACGGCAGATTTCAAAGGGGGACAGACAGTCTTTATCGTTGGAGGTGCAGGTGGCGTTGGGACTTTGGCTGTGCAGCTGGCCAAGCACTTTTACAATGCTTCCTATGTTGTGGCAACATGTAGCTCACTAAAGGTGGAGTTTGTCAAGAAACTGGGAGCTGACAAAGTTATTGACTACACAAAAACCAAGTACGAAGAAATCAAGGAAAAATTTGACTTTCTTTTTGATACCATTGGTGAGTTCCTTGAACAACCAATTCTCATTTGCTAGTTCTACCTTAGTACTTAGTACTACTCAGGCAGTTTCTTCATGCTAGATGACATTGCCTGGTTTTTGAATTTTTCTTGTCATCTGAAATTTTATCAGGAGCAATTCTTTTGCATGAGCTTCATTGGTTGTAGGAGACTTAAAAAGTTTGAGCACCTTAAATTCCTCGTGTCTTATGTTTGTGCAGTCAACTTATGTGTCCATTGACAGTGGGCCAAATATAGATCTCATGTAGTTTTTAGAATGGTTGAGAAAGTGGTTGTGTGGGTTCTAGAGATTGCTTTGACCACTGGAAGATTGGAAACTAAAATGATGCACAGTTGCGTTTAAATGTTATTTCAACGATATCTCTTGACTTCTTCAGGGGACTGCAAGAACTCCTTTGTAGTGGCTAAGGATGAAGCTCCAATCATTGACATAACTTGGCCTCCATCACATCCAAGGGCAGTCTATTCAAGCTTGACGGTTTCTGGAGAAAACCTGGAGATGCTTAGGCCTTATTTAGAGAACGGAAAGCTCAAGGCCATCATTGATCCTACTGGACCTTATGCATTTACAGATGTCATTGAAGCTTTTCGATACTTAGAAACCGGAAGGGCTCGAGGAAAAGTTATCATTTCTCCATTCCCAGCAGAGAATGCTCTGTCGATTGTCTCATGCAAGCTTGGAAGCAACCAGATGCCTCAAGAGGTTGCTGTAGGGGCATCTGTCTTCTGAGCACATTGCATCGTGTTTTCTCGTATTGATAGCTTTTGTATTGCGACATCACATACTTCGAAAAATCTTTTTTTATTTAGTTATAAGCAATCTAGATGCATATATGCGTCTGCAATCAGACTATCAAATTAAAATACTTCTCTGACATGGATGTGCTGTTCCGAGTTGTAGTTTATACTAAATTTCTGGGTATCTGAATGGACATTTCATGAACCATCTTCCATGTTGAGGGTCGTCGGCTTTTGATCACAAAAAATTGTTGGTATATCGCTTTGGTGCAGTTTGATATGGATCATGGACTTTTATATTTACTTTGTGATGGATGCATCTTGACCCTTTTCCAATTATTCTCGTTCAACATGCGAGAAAATGAGTTAGAAACAACTAAAGCACAATACAAGTACAATGCCCCTCTGCGCTCCTAAACTGAAGCTCAAAAGCTATCTCTTCAACGATTAAGTGCAAGGTAAGCTTTCTGAAAAGAAGTTGGTGAAAGAAAAGAAAGACGATGAATTGCATCAATCGCAAAAGTTAGAATTCAACGTGTCTCATTATTGAAATGAAACTCTGAGCCGTATTCTTCCTGACTGACTGAAACGAGGGGGTATTAGCAACCTTTCAACTGAAAAATGTCGAGTCCATGTCCCTGGCTTCACGTCATGCGCATATTGCTGGTCTTGTTGCCCGTGCGTAAGGAGGGTATTTCGTTGTCTATTGCTTGAAATGGAAATTCATAGTTAAAGAAAGATATGGTGATGACTTTCTACAGAGGGTCATGATCAGGCTTCATTGACAATGGCCTACATCTATGCACTGTTGCTAGGACCGAAAAATGGGCAAAAAAGGAAGACGACGAAGATGCTAACAAGCTGATATGTCCGTAGAACTGAGAAGGTTTTCAAGCTCATCTAATAACCAACCATCCAAAACTTCCTGATATAATTGACATACCACTCTGATAATCAGCTGATTAGCTTCAGCTCAGCCGGAACAGTTCCTGCTCACGCTTCACATTGACAATGGCATCCATCTATGCTTTGTAGGTAGGATCAGAAAATGGATAACCTACCTAATATTTTGCCAAAAAGCGTGTACTTGTATGCATTCCGTCATTATGGGAGAACCGGACATTTGTAATTCTATAAGGGTGACCTTCAGTAGCATGAGAATCACCAACACAAAAGGAAAATTTGAAGCTTGTTGGTGATTTTAGACAGAAGCAAGTCCATCCTATTAATATCACTGGGCTTTGTATGGTTCTGTCTATAATGTCTGTCATAACGAACCTTGCTTAACTAGAAATAATTTTAGAAGATTTGACCGCTCAGTCAATTGTAAACTGTAAACTATCAAATCTGCCATCTTTCTCCTTCTTTTCACTATTAATATCACAAAGCTTGTTTTATTATATTCATGTGCCGCATTGGAACCGCCAATTATCAGGTTTAATCGGTTTAGTTTAGCAGCTTAACTAACAAATGACTCAAGAAACTCTTAAAATTTGAGTAGAACTCTTTATCTTGTTGTAAAGTTTATACTTAAACCAATTCCAAATCGTAATTAGAAGGCCTATAGCTTTTATTTCTAGTTAAGTTTCCATATTAATGATAAATGAAGCTCCCAATCATCATCATGAAGAAGATGGCTTTGTCTCATCGCATCCATCAAGCTCTTAAATCCAAAAGAGTGGCAAGCCATCTGAGTTCTGACTTCCCCCACTACAAACAGATAAAAAAACAAGCACATGCACATTAATTCCTGCGCAGATCCTCGGAAATGGATCCCTGACAGTTCCTCTGCTTCGCAGCAAATCACATCTCAATCATAGTCGTTACTTTCTTTTATTGGCATAATAATATTCTAAGGTGCTAAGTTAAACAAATGGAAAAGTCAACAGTCCTGAAAGATATATCAACGGAAGGATATCATCCAGTCGATCTTCATAGTCATTACCTTCCATCTTCTTCACACAAAAAAAAAATGGGCATCAACGTTGTGTCTGTGATGCTCTACTCTGTGGTACTCGTTCCAATCGCTCTCTCTGT